>BEDW01000006.1:1200000-1559273 GCA_002335565.1 Cutaneotrichosporon arboriforme | reverse complement strand
AACTTCGGGCCTGGGAGAATGGTCTGCCTTACGGTATGTACTATTCTCCTGGGTCTTACCTCTTGGTGAGGCCGTATGCCCTTCATTGGGTGTGCGGTGGAACCAGGAATTTTACCTTGAGAAAATTCCAGCACTCAGGCGGCACGTGGTATCGTCTCTACGCGGGAAGGGAACGAGAATCACTGGTTGGGGCTGTACGGAGTTGCTGCGGACTTGGTGCTTAGGGCGGCAACGGCATCGGCGTTCGAGTAGCGGCGACGGCTACGGTGGCGCTCTAGTAGAGACTAGACTTGTAGTAACATGACGATAGAGAAGTACAAAGTGTGCGCGATGCGACATGTAGATGGTGTCGGCGAAGCGCCACTTCTATATACGTGTACTACTCTATCAGGGCGGAGGCAAATATACGCGGCGGGAGCAAAGATACGCGTGGCGATCGCGGGACCAAAATTTCGAAAAGTCGACGAACCGTGACAGTTACACTCTTTCAGACCACAGTTGCCACTGGCACAGTCATTGACATACCCCATCACCATCCGACCAGGAGACGCCACCATCTCTTGTCTCCTATACTGACTCTAGCCGAGGTCAGAACCAGTCTGCTGTCCGATCCAGCCCGCAGGTCATCGGCATCCTAAACCTCTGCCGTCCATGTGTCTCCAGTTTGTGGTCCTCGGGACACAACCGTAACATTCACCATTGCCATGTTACTCAAAGTCAGGTCTCTACAACGATGCGTTGAGCCCTAGCATGAAGATATCGACGAACCTGAAGCATCAAGACAGCGGCAATCCCACAGAGCACCAACCAGTGTGATCCTCCCGAGCGTAGGGACGGTATCCAGCTCACGATAGTGTCTTGGTCAGACACTACTATGGGCGTGGTACGTGACAGTCGGCGTCCTCACCCGGCTCAACCTGGGCGACAGCGCAGCACCAACAGCGTCCTCAGACCCTATCGTGGCCGCCCTTCGAGCGACTGCGCCGACGAAGCGGTTCGCTAGCTACAATGTACCGGTGCCGCACGACACCAGCAGCGATTCCCTTGATACCTCCCAAGAGTAGACGTTCACCTGTGTACTATGAACTCTTTGGCTCTGCGTGCGCCATGGCCCGCCGCACGGTCGCGCCAATGTCCCACTGGTCTAGCCCGCGTCCGTTCAGCAACTCGCCGGTGTCTTGCTGATCCATACATCGCGCGACCAGGTCTCCAAGCAGATACCATCAAAGCTACCCATACGCTGCTTGCGGATCGCCGTCAGGGCCCCAATGTGTGGGGCCTGCAGTGTCTCGACAATTGACGGCTGCTCCAAGCGTCGCCTGGGGTCTCTTTCGCTGCGAAACAAGCTGCAAACCAGAACGGCTCTGCACTGCGGTCGCCCCCGTCGGGCTGTCTAGAAGGCGACGTCCCACATACCCAGCTGCTCGTCACACCCCTGGCATGGCCTTCAGCCTCTTTTGAGTCAGTTGAACCCGTCCAGACTGCATATGACGAAAATTATGAAGCTCCATTGACCTCCTACCAGTTGCCTCTCATCGTTTCCTGCCAACCTTCCTTATATTGACCGTCTCCCGAAGGGTGAGTGGAGCCATCATTGTCGCGGCCAGCGCGAGTGGCGGCCTGAGAAAAAGGTGCAGATTGGGCGAGAGCCGGCTCAGCGCCGGGGGCCTGGGCTCCAGGCGTCTCGGCATTCAGCGCGGCGAGAATCTTCGTCCCAAGAATTTCGGCTTCCCCTCGAGAACTCAACCAGTCATCGAATTCAAACCGCAGCGTCGCTTGTTGACGCGGATCATCGGCAGCGACGGGAATTTGGAGGAAGGCGTCCGGTTCAGTTTCCACCAGGAGATGCTTCCCGTCTAGGCGACTGATTGGGACCGTTATTCCGGCCAGAGGCTTCCCATCGACAACGCCGGGGAAGCCGGTAAGCGGCTTCGCTTCGGGTGCTGCGTGGTCGTGGTGGAAGAGGTGGGCAATCTTCCCAGCCAGAGTCGAGGTGTCGTGCTTCTCATCGACTTTCGCGGTCTCAGACGACGCGACAGGGCGGTGGTTCAATACTGGGTTTGGAGGGTTGTGCTGAGGAGCAATAATAAGATTTCCCTGGCGTTAGCAGCGAGCGTGATCCGCGAGCTGTACCCACATCGTTAATTGCAACTTGTGCCCGCCAGTACACAGTGCGTACACTCATACCAAGGTCAACACGGTCCTGGGCGCTCGGGTCGACGCCAAGGCCCATCATGGCGCTATGGCGAGGCCCGTCAGAGCCGATGGTAATCACAGCGAGGCATGCTGCAGTGTATTGTGGGAGTTGAAGCGGCGTTGTAGAGAAGTTCATGGTGCGTGAGTGCTGTAAGTCGCGGCCGGAGTAAAGTGAGGTCTGTAGTGTACTAAATCTGCGAGCAGGCGCGTCTTATACCAGAACGGCTCGAAGTCGTCTCTACGCACCAACGACTTGAAAGGTTGCTCAAGCCGTGCGGAGCCACGGCGATCACCCCACAGAGGCAGGCAGTGAGAAGAACAAAGAGCAATTCAGGATGACATCATTGCCTGGTTACGTGCGACTACAGGCGCGCCGGAAAGATCCCCGGATTTTCCGATTGCCCGGCTTGACTGAATGAGCGCGGTTGAACCACCGTGGTACGACGTACGTAACAGGTCTCCCACGCTGACCACCAGGCAGCGCTCGCACGCCTGCTCGCCTTTGGCTAAATTCTAAACGTGTCCGTGTGGACAGTGAGCACGTACAATACTAGCAGGTCCCCAGATGTCCATGTGTCCAATGTCCATGCTGCATGCTGTCCCTGTCGCGTGCATGCGTGTCTGATATCTGTGTATAGATCGCATGTGGTTTCCGCTAGAACTCGAACGCACGAACATGCGTGCAAGATAACGTGCAGGACATCATACGTGCTGCCATGCCGGACGGTGTTGGACCCGGCATGTCGTCGTCATAGCGCTGTTCATCCTTCAGCTCCGCTGTCTCAACAGACTTCAGCACTATAACAAGAACACGACAGCGAAAGGCAAGGCCCATCAGCAGCGCAGCCAGATTTACATCATCTATCAGTGCTTACAACTTGGCTGAAGCTCGCGGATTGGGTAGGCCCGGCTTGTTGGGTTTCGAAGGACGTAGCGTTGTGTGCATTCCGCCGGCAACACGTCTGCCAGTTTCGGCATCCGAGATCTGCGCCAGTTAGCTTGGGCAAGTGGAGCTCGCTTACAAGACACCGGGCAGTGCAGAGAGTCCCGCCCATGCGTTCAATGACAACCTCACACCGAAGACGTGTTCCCCTTTAGTCAGTGTAAGCCTTTGGCCGTCTGGACACTCACGCCACTGCGGCGGAGTAGTAGTTCATTTCGATGTTGATGCTCGGCCCCCACGGATTCCATGTTGCGGTACCGAGGCGGTGGAAGCTCAGGCCGGTCATCCTGTTGTGAGCCTGCATGAACGGGATCTGTTTCACGCACATGTCCACCAGCCACGCCGCTGCGGCTCCATGAAGTCCTCCCCCGCCATTTACCCAGGCTTTGCGGTCAAACAATGCAGGACGACGGACTTACTCGGTTGCACCACCGCTTCATAGACTGCTGACCAACCCTCGCAGTCTCGACCACCTTTAGCATTGATGGGGGGAAGCGGCTCTGCTTCAACGGCAGAGACAAATGGGGATATCGTCTCGCCAGCAAACGGCATCCGCGCAAGAAACTTCCGAACCAGCCGCGAGTCCTCCTCAGTGGCTGGAACCATTGACCTTGTTCTGCTGTCGGTCGCCATGCTTATGTTGTTTGTGGGCAAGCTGTGAAGAATCAGAAACCAGAAAGCGATTTGTCTGTTTGGCTGGCAAGTCTCATGTCGGCAATAACCAACCATCCATAGCCGGCTCGGCCATACCCGCATCATCTGTTTCCAACGAAACAGGGCCAACTGCCCAACGTCGCATGTAAAAAAGGCTTCAAGACACCGCCGCGCACTGGGTGAACAGAAATTCAAGGACTCTCATGGACCCTGGCTTGGGAGCATGGCTTCTGAAAACCATGCCATCGGCGGAATAGTGATGAACAGACCAGAACGTTGAACATCGTCTCAAGGACGAGTACAACGGCTCGAAGGCCTTACCTCGTTGTATACGCAAGATGTTGAGTCACGGAACCGCGCAGCGACTTACGTCAAGCTTGAACCGGGTGAGAAAGGAGACGGCCGGACGCACACCTCTTACTGCCACTGCAATCAACGACGCATCCAAAGATCTTCCTAGGAACCCGAGACTGATAACCAGCTTGGAACTGCCGTCAGTTGCCGTTTCCGGCCCAACAGCGCTGCGCATTGCCGGTAGTTCTGAGGAGGGCCTCTCCGATTATGCATTTGGCACCGCTGATCACTTGCTGCAAGATGAACATCTTTGCGCACGGTAGGTGACAGGATCATCTTCAACAACAGTCAGCGAGACGGGTTTCTGAAAGCTTCATGTGAAAGCAAGTGTTCACCTTCATTTTCCAACAGAACCCACAATGCGAACGGAGAGAGCAAGGGGTCTGGCGAAGCGCAAGCATGAGTTGTTCATCGCAGCGCAATCTATCCACTGTATCTAAGTGAAAGCTATCTCAAGCGGCCAAAGCTTATCACAGGCTATTGAGAACCACTGATCTTGTCGTTTGGCTTCCCATTGAGCTTGTCGTCGGCCTTGTCCTCCCAGGCCCCATCTGGAGCCGTGCGTGTATCAATACTGTAATCAGAGTCCCCGTCATTCTTGACATGCGTGTGTTTCTCGTCAAGCTTGACATTGTCGATAAGGAGCGTGAGCGGGAAGGCAACACAAGCGATGACCAGGCCCACAATGCAGAGGGTCCTTTGCACATCGCGGTACGCGTTCACAACGGCTTCGCGCGGGGGCGTCCCAACAGGATACTTTTTGACAAACTGCAAGGGGCTCTTGAACACGTCCTTGGCAAGCTGGGGAGCGTCCGGTACGTCGGCTGCCACCAACCCTTGGAGGAGCTTTTTAGGCAGGGTGTTCGTCCAAATGGCACCACCAATAGCAGACGCAATGCCGCCACCAGCTTGTGACCTCAATGATTAGCTCTAGAAACGATGTTTCTTGGCGACTCACCCCACGGCCCAGCAGGAAGTGAGCAGAAGGGCATGTTCATGCCCAATCTTGGACTGCATTGCAACCAAAGCAGGGTGCGAGCCTAGACCAGCTGGGACGGTCAACTGCGTCCAGTCGTGTGCACGAGACTCACTGCCGATACCGTCCAGAATTTCACCTGCAATCAAACCTGCCAGTTCCGACCTAGAATAGCCACCCCGGAAGCGTACGAGCATGCCTTGGGCGACAATCATGAGGACTGCACCAAAAACAATGAGGGGCTTGACGAGTTGGAACCTGCGAACAATGAAGGCCACGACAACGAGAGTGAGACTTGACGCAAATTGTTCAAGAACGTTGATGCGCGTTGCGCCCTCTGTTCCTCTGCACGTTAGAGCCTTGAGCATCCAGAAGGGTACTCACTGATTAAAAGATACCACCAGTGTAAAGTACATGTAGGCGTCGCGGGTTGAGGAAGCGATGTTGCGCAGAAACTGGTAGAGCAGAATGATCATGACATGGCGATCTTTCATGAGCTTGAAGGGGAAGATCGGGTGGCGAGCAAATTTCCATTCCCATACTCCAAAGACCGGAAAAAGGAGGACGCCAATGACTAGAGGAACAATGACATTGGGGGTCTGCCACTTTGTAGAGCTACCGCCTCCAAGGGACAGCGGCAGGAGAATAAGAGCCAGCGCCCCGGCGAGGAAGGTGAGGCCGACGATGTCCATGACCCAGAACAAGTGGAGCCAATGCTTGCGGTCCCGAATCAGCTTCCAGGAGGACGGGATACCCTCGTAAAGACCAGCCCTTCGTGCACGGAATGACGACCATCCCATAATGGCTATCATGCCCAGCGAAAAGACAGGAATAATGATTGCCCACATACCGCTGCCCCATCTCCATCCAGGACCTTTAATCACTTTGTCCGCAATGACTCCCGCAGACCAAACATTGATGATGCCTGGGAAAATGCTAAAGAGTCAACACGACCAGCTGGGAGACAACCCTCACAAGATGATCTGCATGAAGAGTCGATTGCGGAGGGAACTTGTGTCAATTGCGAGAGCGTAGTTCAAGACTGCCAGTTAGCGATTCTCGCAGTCGTATTCTTACTGTTGCCCGCAACATGACCAAGAGTGTAAAGGAGGAAACCGGGTATGTATCCACCCAGTCCATTTGAGGTGGCTGTCACTATCGGACCTATGATCCAGAAAATAACAGTCAACCACAGCATGAAGGGACGGCCAATGTAATCCGACAGTTTGGCAGTGATCGGGAGGGTAGCGGACGTGAGGACTTGACGGACGGTTCGAACCATGCCAGACTTGCTACTGACACCAAACTCATCGAGTGCAATGGCTTGGTAGGTCGTGAACAGCGATGCCGGAAGCCTGGCGCGCATTAGACCACGTACTAGCCCACGGAAAGTGTTTTGAATGTACGCACATGCGGCAGTATGTCATGATGACAAAGCTGACCAGGAAAATGATTCTGTCCTTGAGGTCCCACATGGACGTCATGGCTTCCATGCGACGAACACCTGGGGAGTCTTTCTCGACGGCAAGAACACTTGCATCGTCAAGCTCAGCCGTGTTTCTGGCGACGGCATCGTTGGCCTCGCGGCGATGACGCATGGCCCCGGGGGCCTCCGGGTCGTCGTTAGCCATAATGGAGGGTTTGTTAAGAGGAAGGGAAAGAAGTGGACAGTAAGGGGAGATGTGCGCGAGCAACTGTCACGCGAGTCTTATTATGAGTAATGAAAAGGGCGAACGCAACGCGAAACGCTCCGCGGTTCGTCGCCAACGGCCGATGCGGAAACGCTTTTACAGCCTACAATCTGTGGGCTTGGCAGGGGCGTGGCCTCTTTGCGGAACTTGGAGGGGGCTCTCACGAGAGGACTTGGAGCCGCGTGGTCAACAGGACGGGCGGGGTACGATTTCGGCCGATCTAATCTGATAACTTGACAGCTGACTTCTTGGCGGCCGACCCTAACTCATTTCGCCCCCATGACCCTGGCACCCTACCCATGGAGTCCACAGAGCCACAGAGCCCACGAACCTGAGCCCACGAACCTGGCTAATCGTTTGCTGCGGTCAGCCCTCGGGTCACGGCGCCGAGTATTTACATCTCAATGCAAGCCTAAGCGATGGAAACCGCACAATGAGCACAACGACTCCAACAGCGAAGACGCTGCAGGTGAAATTGGCTGGCACGCCCGTGAATCCTCAACTGGTCCAATCAGGATCTAGCCTCCCACGCCTACCGCGGCAATGTCAAGTGCCTTCTTGAGAGTACTGCAGTTCTCCACCTACGGCAGCCACTGCCGAGCCTTTGGGTCTGCAGGGGTAGGGGCCTTTCGGTCGAAACGTCTAAACCCTGATGCCATCGACATCATCATCCGCTAAACTTGACGCCGAGGACGCCGAGACATGACACTAGCGCAGAGCTTTGCATCAGAATGCCGTCTGTTGCCCTGAGACCTGCTATGACTTACCAGACATCACGGCCTCTATTGGCTCTTCGAGAAAGCAGCGAAACGACTGGTGGAGTCCTCTTGAGAGATCGGCATCACCTCGGCTTTGCCTGGTTCGACAGCGAACCTGCGGACATGTCCAAACGAAGCCCGCTTCGTGATTCTATAAACTACGATTCATGTCTCTCCTCTACGGAGAACGGCTAAAATGCTTGATGGGCGTCTGGCAGAAGAGCCTGGACCGTTGCAGGTGGACTTGTGGCCGGACGTTGTGAGAACGTAAGAGGGAAATTGCGTGGTCCCGCCGATACAAAGCCATTCACCTGATTTAACCACTTCCAGATAGCGGGCGTCAAGGTATCTGCGATGAAGACCCGTCACGGAGCGACAGACGCGAGATGTGGTCGGCATGTCGCACTGGGTCTGGTACCCTGTAGCTGGGACAGAGATGAAGAACTGCCTCGCAGGCCTTCACGTGGGAGATGTTGTGTCCGGCGCTTACAAACACTGGCTTTACATTGGTCTGGGTCCTCAGAGCATATCCGACAATTTCATCCCCAAGCTTGAGAGGACTGCGTTCACCCCTAGACGGCCCTGGCTCTTTGTACTCGCCGATGTAGTGTGATTTGGCACAACCGATGGATGGGAGCGATAGCTGGACGCCCAAGTGGCATGCCAGCCCGCATCGGTCGGGGTGAGCCAACCCCTGCCCGTCGCACAACAAGAGATCCGGTCGACGGTGAAGCTGGCGGACCGCTTGCATGAGGAGCGGCGCTTCACGAAGTGCAAGCAGTCCAGGGATGTAGGGAAACGTGGCAGTGCCTTCCAGCGTCACTTGTTCCAGTATTGCCCCGGATTGATAGTCTACCAGCACAGCCGCCGCAACAACCCGGTCCGAGTCAACCGCATACGAGATGTCAAGCCCCACAACGGTTTGAGGATCCGGAATAATGTCGGTGTCGGGCAGAATGCGGACGCTGCTGGCGAGTGCGCGCTGTGCATCCTCTGCTGCAGCGACTGTCGATTGAGAGCGTGCGGTTGCTCGCAAAGCGCTGTAAGCCTCATGGCGTGCCATGTGGACTGGTTGTCAATTGCAATATTGCGAGGCACTCCGAGGTGATGATTGTTGGCTGTAGACGTGCACGCCCAACCAGCAGGGAGTTCCCTCGTGTGGCTGAGTAGCGCTGTGGGCGCTGCCGGCGCCCGGCTGGGAGGTTGCCAAATTGGATCCGCTCCAAAGTGTCCGAGTACCAATGTCAAGATTGTCGCACATGTAAGCTGCTGTCGTGTGTTGTGCTTCAACGGGTTGTGCTTCAAGAGGGCCAAGCGGCAACTATTACTTCTTCCCGTACTTCCCGTCCGCTGTCGGGCGTCGGGCGCGCCGGCGCGCGGGCGCAAATGGACGCACGTGGCTTCAGGCCGTGTATATATGTATATGTACTCTGTCCGACTACAGACGTACGGACACAGTACTAGTCATTCTGCATTCCCTTGCTTTACACACTGTGCTACACACTGCTGGTTTTACCATTCGCACCTGGTGCGAGGGGAGTCAAGTTGGCCTCTCTAGGAACATCTTAAGCAATGGAAAGCTAAGTGCAGCCCGGATACGACTGCTTAGACGAGGCCGTTTTGAAGAGCTTTATCTCAGCCGCACGGCGGCGAGTGAGCCCCGCCAGCGGCTTGCCACCAGCCTTGTTCCACTTCGGGAGCTCCTCCTCAGCAACCTTGTTCGCATCCTCGCCGGCGTTGAGGCGTTTCACCAGGGAGGATCCCTGTGCGCCTCCGCAGCCAATGTTGAAGATCCAGCTGGTGAGAGCCGCCAACTGGTTCTCATTCAGCTTGACATTGCCCTTGAGAGCTTTGCCGAAGCAGCTCGTGTAGTTGGGAAGGTCGTCCTCGAGTAGCTTGGTAGCTGTCTCCTTCGTGAGGGGGAACTTGTATTTGCTGGTCACTTCCGAGCATCCGGTATTCTGGCAGAGATGGCCATAGCCAACGGTCGGAAGCCCAATCGGGTCCGGTGCAGGCTTGGGAACGAAGCCTTCAAACTCCTTAATGAGGGAGATGCCAGCTGCGTTTACGCCTCGCAGTGGGACTCTTCAGCAACTGCAAAGGTGGTCGCAGCAATGAGGGATGTAATGACCGAGAAGAACAGCATCCTTCATGTCAGGGGAAACGTTCAGTGGTGCGCCACGTACGTGTGTATCTGGGATGGAGCAATAATGATGGACGTTGACTCTTGGGTAAACAGGTAGCCGCAGGCGATAGAGGCGGGAGGAGATCATCCTGAGAGGCTTTGTTATATACCTTGCCGACCGCTCAACGCGAGCACCATGCGATAGCAAAGCCGACGGCCCGGGGGAAGGAAGTGAGGCGGGAGGTCGACGGCCTCCATGACATGGTCGACCCAGAGACGTAGCAGCTGCCAACCTGGCACAGAAGGAGTTGGGATCAGCATCACATTCAGTTCATGTGCTTGTTTTAGTGCATTGAGAATGCCGCCTGTGACGCGGTTAGCGTTGCTCACAAACGGCCCGCAGGTCAACTGTGACGCCCTGTTGTCATTGATAATGACTTCATCAGCCTATAGCACAGGGCTGGCAGTAACCTTGATGAAGAGAAGGGACCAGGGCGGACCCTCTTCTGGCCACCCCTACAACCTCTCCCGATGCTCTTGCTTCTGCTTGAACGAAGTGAAACCACCAACGGGAGACTGCTTCAACCGTGAAGTAGTCTGCGGTCGTCGCCAGCCATGGGCTCATCCAAAGATACACGTCGGATACAAGGACAAAGTGAAAGTCGAAGCACCACACCGGAGGGGGACTGTTGCCGATATCGCCTTGGTATCTCCGGCGGTTAACGTTTGATCTAAACTCGGCGGCAGCATGCACAACGCGTTCCGATTATCAACGAACGTGCAGGCGGTTCAGGCCGGCCCGGGCTAGTGTGTTGGGAGCAGCTATGGCGTCTAGCCATGTGTGGTCAAGTTGTGTCCACGCCTAACGCGACTAAAGCGGTCCAGCCGGTATCTTCAGGATACAACGAGTGAGGGGAGTGCTGATAATGCACGTTCCATTGGGAGCGAGATGCGTAATTCCTCCCGACGTACGCGCCGGGCCGACGTACTTAGCGGATACGACCAGGTGACTTTCAGAAAGTCTCCGCGACCTCCGCTACCTCCGCGATCTCGGCTACAATAGTAGAAGGGTATCATTTGCGCAACGTTTATAGTTGGTATCATTTCCGGCAACGTTTATAGTTGGCCCCTCCACAGCTGACAGCAACCATTGTCGCTAACCGAGGTCTGGTTAGCAGGGCGACACTGCCTCGCACGGTTTGGGAAAGGGTTCATACTCAATACTTCGCACAATCGTCACTTCTTTATTTGTATCTGGCATGGACGACACACCTGCGGACGAAATTACACACATAAGTACGTTCACCGCGACCGACTGTCCGATTACAGGAGGAAACAGGATGTGACATTGAGGGCGTAAGTGCCTCTCCTATCTCATCGGCTCAGTGAAGCGGTCGCGCTTTCCACCGTTTCCCTTGTGTTGACCATTGTTCTTGCCTGGCCCGTTGTGGTTGCCATTGTTCCCTGTGGTGTTACCGCCGTTGCCGTTGCCGTTGCCGTTGCCGTTGCCGTTGCCGTTGCCGTTGCCGTTGCCGTTGCCGTTGCCGTTGCCGTTGCCGTTGCCGTTGCCGTTGACATTCCCATTGCCATTGCCATTGCCATTGCCATTGCCATTGCCATTGCCATTGCCATTGCCATTGCCATTGCCATTGCCATGGCCATTGCCATGGCCATGCCCATTGCTTGTGCTAGTCTCAGTGCCGTTGCCATGGTCACTAGCTGTTGAGTTTTTTGGGTTCCATTGCTGAAGCCACGCGTCCACAAAGCTAAACTCAAGGTCGTGCACGGCCATCACGGAGCCGGTCTCGTTTGCTCGAATCCAAGTGTCGGGGCAGTGGTTACCGCCCGAGACGACGAACATGGGCCGCATATCGGTGCTAACGCGCGGCTTGGCCACCGGAGAGTTGGGGGTGACATAGCGCCAGGCATCAATCTCGCCATCAATGAACGCTAGACGATCCGCTGCGGCATTGTAACCACCGTAAGGAGTCAACGACATGGTGGGTTTGTCGGGAATGCTGTAGTGCTCGCCAGGAGGATACGCCGCTTGACAAATGTGCAGACTCCACTCAAGCGTCTTGCGGTGGGTAACAAGACTGTCTTGGCCCATGGGGTACCCTGTTTGGAACCAGCCGAACTCATTGCAGACAGCACGTAAGCAGGTCGTTCAATACATTGTAACTTACCTTGCCATTTCCACAAGCGCCACGTCTGGTCGAGTGAGTACACCTGGTACGTTTCGTCGGCGTTGCCATAACACTTGAGATTAGTGAATCCCTTGTGAGCATGACTTACCGCCTCCATGGAGTCTTTACACGCCTGGACAACATTGACGCGCGACCAACGCTCGTAGCTGGCAACCTCCGCGGGACTTCGGTGTCAGTCCTAAGCAACTGAACCTTGCCCCACATAGTAATTATCACTTCGGCCGTGTCACTGGCATTTACACTGCTTGTGAGATTGCTGTTCTTGGAGCTTAAGGTTGTTCCGTTGATTGGCGAGAGCAGACTTGGACACCACTTGTCGACGAACCAAGAGTGGTTCCCCTGCCAGTAGACTGGCATCAGTCAGCAAGCCGAACCACCAGATTGATCTTTGCAAACTCACTTGACTGGAACATGACTGCTTGAGCAAAATCATCGTTGTTGAGTGCCTCTAAGCCAAAGTATTCCTTGAGCATCGTTGGCGCAGGCTCAGGCTGCTCCAAAATAGCGTCCATAGTGTTGACAGCCGTTTTCATGGCCTTGATACAGTCGGGCGGTCCATATGTCATCGCAGCGTTTTGATACTCTGGAAAGTTGAGCTTACCCTGTGTGACAGCTGGGGGAACATGTCAGCACATGAAGATGTATGAGCGTGCAGACGAACCACTCGAGGCAACGGCGCCAAACACAATGTCGGGATACTTGATACGCATAATGGCAGCGCGTGCGCCAGGATACGACCCTCCCATGTAAATCCACGGCGTCTTGTCCGGATGCAGTATCGTAGGGTCCGAGACATTCACTTTGATGTCCTGAACAGGCTGCCAGTTGCGAATAAAGTCGGCAGAGTCTTCGAGAGCCTCTTCGTTACTCAGCCAGCGAAGGTTGTCGGTTGTAAAATCGCTAACGGGGACAGACCATCCATAATAGCGGTGCTCCAGTACGATAACAATGCCATGGTGCCGCTGTGCAAACTGAAAGAAGTTGCCTAGCTTGTTCATAAACGCATCGGCTGCTTGTTCACCTGGAGATGTCAGTTTGCAAATACTTGGCAAACTTGCCCAAGTCGAAAACGATGATTGGTCCTCCTTCCTGGTAGTACTGGGTTTCGATCCAGTAACGCTGACAGAACTTCTTATCGGCGTACTGCTTATCAAAGTGGGACAGAGACTGAGGGTAACAGTACGCTCGGTATCCTTGCTTGTTGTTGCTTGGAGGATTCTCAGTTACCGTGCCAATGGTCACATTCGTGGGCCACTTCATCGCCGCAGCACGGAATCTAGGTGTTTGGGTACCGGTCGTCGTCGAACTGTGGGTCAGCAATACAAACTCGAGCAACTACTGTATGTATTTAACGCACAACCGGACTCCGTTATTGATGGCTATCCATTGCCGAATGTCACCCGAGCCACGTGAGCCGAGAAGCTCTTCTGTGATTTCATCTGTGACTGCTGCGTTGGTGACCGCGGCCAAAGCCGCAACAGCTGTAAAGAACGGTTTCAGCAACATGAGGGGGTTGACAAGCGAGGGACTGGGGAATATGAGAGCAAAAAGGGAGCGTCGGTGAGAGGAAGGAGCGTCTGTAAGGAACGTCAAAGAATGAAGAGATGGTCAAGGAAGTGAGCTGCGTGAGGGCGAGGTATAATGAAGGCTGCCTTATGTACCATTGCGCGGCCGGACATGTGTGCTCTTCTCTTCCACGAGCAAGGTTTCAAGGTGTTCCTGTGCGCTTAGCAGGACGGGGGAGAGGGGAGGTCAACGGTCTTGACGCGCTTCATCGAGCGAGCGTCAGGTGAAAGCTTGACGCTAGTGATTGAAAGTGGACGTTCGTGTGGTGCGGTTCATAGTTTAACGTACATCGAGACGAGTCAACACTTCGGTCACTGGGACAGGCGCGTGGTCTCTCGTGACCCTGACGCCCCATATCTCATCCATCGCTCAGAGCACGGCATGGTGTATACAGTGTTGGCTGTGTGCCTCGCCCGTTGATCTGTGGAGCACGTATGCCGTGCGCAGGAGGACCGCAGACTGTCGGCCACCCTTCCGAGCTATTTCTGGATGGTCAATAAGCTTCCCGGTCGCGGCAGAAACGCGCGACGCGCTATATTGAATGGGCGTGTTAGACGCGTTAACGCGTTCCTGGCCGTACATCACCACGAGTCACCACAGTCGGCCCCAACCGTCGTTCTTCGGACCAGGCTCACGCACGCTTCCCCGCGGGCAACAAGTTGATCAACGCCAACTGTGGACCGCATGGTGCCCCGGCCGGTGCCCCTTGGGTCAAACCTTGTCATGATCGGACCGTCGTCGTTTTTAGGCACTGCGGGTCCAGCCAGCAGGGTTGAGACAACTGCAAGGCGCTATCTGTGTCGATAAATCCGCCGGCCGGCGCCGGCCCCATCCTCGTCTCATGTGGTTTCCAGTAAGCGCCAGGACGGGAGTGGGGATGCACATGATGTCGCAACATGTGGAAAGTGTGTCGTGGAACGAGCACCAGACAATGAGGGTTGAGAGGCGACGACGAACTGGGCGCATGAAATGCACTCGGTGATGTGACCTTGTTTGTGCCGCACGCAAGGTGTAGCCGACGTCATAGTTGCGAGGTCCAATTAAAGCGCTCAACTTTGTCGCTCACCACTTCCCATAAGCTCATCACATCTCAGCCGCCTTCCGCTATCACAAGCTACCTCTGACTCTGACCTTGAAAGAACCATGTGCAATTTGATGGCGTCGACACCGCGAGCAGTCGCCAATGTAGCCGCCGCTGCCGCGCGGAGGCCTGTCCCGAGATTGCTCGGTGCGCGCCTCGTCCCTAGAGAGGTTGGACGCCAGCTCACAGGCCCAAGCAAGCACAACCTCTGCACTGGTAAGAACATTTGGCAGATCCCTGTGTTTCGTGCTGCTGCTGGGGGCCCTAGTGACAATGAGGACCAATGAATCAGCACTTTCACCTGGCACATTGGGGGCGAGCTTTGGTGTTTGGCTTGTGTATCCTCCTCGCTGACGCCGGCAATCAGCCGTTCGGCCCGGTCCGTCGAGCATCCAAGATGCGTCGCCCTTTGGCCAGCGACGATTCGCGCAAACGTCGTCCAAGTCCGTCGATCCAACGACCATGTCAGGCTCGCAACTGAGAGCCGATGTCATTTCGGAGCTTGACACCCTCGCCGAGCGCCTTTTAACACTACCACCAGAGTTGTCCACGGATGGAGCAGGATGGGTCATCCCCTTGACTCGGGAGGAGACAGATTTTGTCAACATCGGCCAGGTTCCGCAGCCACCTGGATGTGATGTTCTTGCACTCATCGACATTAGCCTAGGAGAGGCACCTGTCAAGCATCCGGGCGTGGGTCCGACAGGAACAGGTGTCCACGTGCCTTTGCTGGCCATGGTTGGCAGCACAGAGCCAGCGGTCCCGTGCTATCCCATTCAGGGCCTGTTCGGTGGAATAGCTCAACGTGTAGCTGCCAAGGTGCAGGGAGTCGTTGCAGCGCAAAGAAGGGCTCTTGACAAGGCCGATGAGGCAGCCATTCGAGAAGGCCTTCAACAGCTACAGACGGATGCAGATGCATCCCTCATTGCAGTTGTGGTACCACCAGACGGCAAACGTGATCTCGCCTTACCTCTCGCTATGGCTCTATTCCGACTAGCTATTGCGGAGGGCAACGGGTCCGAAGAGGCACGTTCATGAGCCAAGCCAGATCGATCGTGGCATTGCTTCGGGGTTGTTAGGCCATCTGGCCATTGTGACACGCCGGCATGGTCGCTGCGCGATTTACGTACAAATTTGATGCAGATACGCATGCATGTGGCTGGTGGAACTCGGAGCAAAGGCAGGATATTGCACCGCGATGCAGAGAACTCAGCAATGAACCAAGACTATCCTATGGGTTCGCCGATACGTTCAAGCGCGTCGACAACCAGGTCCCAAAATTTGGCAACGTTTATGTCTATGGCAGCAAACGTGTTGCAGCCTTTTGGGGCAGGGGCGCGGCGATCAACAACTGTCATGCCTGTGGTCAAGCGGCCTTGCGTCTCAACGTCGATTGGAGCTTGCAGCAACTGCAAGATGGCGGGTGAAATGACAAATGCGACGGTGCAGGGATCATGCACAGGTGGGGCATCAAAACCTTGCGTCCGCTTGTATGCTCCAGCAAAAAAGTCCAGCACCTCGCTGATAAAACGTGCAGGGGCCGTCCCAACATCCGAGATGCGTTTGCGAACTTCCCTAGTTGCCAACGCCTTGTGTGTAACGTCCAGTCCGACCATTACCACCTTCCAGCCAGCGGCAAATACCATGGCTGCCGCCTCGGGATCGACATAGATGTTGAATTCCGCCGCAGCGGACCAGTTCCCGGGTCCGATAGAACCGCCCATTAATACCACTTCCTTAACGTTGTCCACCAGTCCCGGTGCCAAACGCAGGGCGAGAGCAAGGTTGGTGAGAGGTCCGGTGGCAACAAGAGTAATCTCGCCCGGCCGTCGATTGACCTCTTCAATAATAAGTAGTGCGGCGTGTCGGGGATCGAGAGGCATGTTCGGTTCGGGGAGGCGAGGCCCGTCGAGTCCGGAAGTACCATGGACAGCGTCTGCGACTTGAACGTCCCGCAGGAGAGGCCGGGTGGCGCCAGCAGCGATGGGGCAATCGATACCGGCGACACGTGCAATGGACAACGCGTTGCGGGTGACCCGCCCGAGTGTTTGATTACCTCCGACAGTCGTGATTGCTAACAGCTCGATGTCGGGAGAACCCCAAGCCATCATGATGGCCACCGCATCGTCATGTCCTGGATCACAGTCAAGGATGACAGGTTTTGGCATGGTGAAGGCGGTGTGGATTCCACGATACACACGACGTCTCGGTTTATACCCACCTCAGGTTGAAGAGGATGACCGCTGTTGTTGACACTTGCTTGGAACCCGAGGTGATACTACTGTAATGCAAACGTTAGGCACAGTCGGACGAGTACGAGTGTACCGGCGTATTCACGTGACCACAGCCAATCGACACGCGACATGCATCGACAACCGTGGCCGAATGACTGTCATCACGTGATTGGGGGACTGTTGCCCCATCCTCTGGCACGTCTGTCATCAGCAGGGGTTGAATAGCAGTTCGTGAATTCGCGAGACTCTGAAGAGATGCTGTTCTGTAGTCTATGTTGCAGTGTACTCCAGTCAATGTTGCAGTGTACTCCAGTCTATGTAGCGTTGCATTTGTATACGCACCCGGTGGAATAGGCTCGTACCCAGTGCAGCGAGAACCGCGCTTTCGTGGCCGGACTGTGTGTCAAGTCATTGTTCGTGATTGTCGACAAGGGTCGAGCGAATGTCGCTGCTCGCCTATGTCCCAGAAGCAAATTAGATTGCGGCATCAGATGGTGTTCATGTTACCCGAACAGCTTGCTGCAGTCTGATCAACGAGCATGCTGCATCTTTGAGCACGTTCATATCGTGATGCGGCGCCCAGTGTTGGCCTAACGAATAGACGTCACACCCGAAATCGTAGATCAGCCTTGAAAATCCCTCTGCTGCCATGGGGCTATATAATCCTCAGAATCGTCGTCATACCTGGAAGACTTTGACCGGGAGTGGAATGCATCCGGTCCAAGGTTCGCACCGTTGCAGGGTGACCCTGAAGGATGGCCGCCAAAACGGTCCACGGCAGATTGCGTCAAAGCCGTCACACCCAAGATTGGCCATTTGCCAACAACTTGAGGTTTAGCGATGGTAAGAGGTCCGACACTGTCATTACGTCTAACAGTCGCTTAATTCGTCTCTCCAGGAATACGTACTCACACAGTTTGATCATTGCGGAACGGGGTTTGAGGAAATGCCAGCCATCACCTTATCCGTCACGATGGCTCGCTTGCGAAAACAGGAACGAAGAAGTCTGCCCGCAATCTGGTTGTGCCACAATGCGACATCTACAGCTCGCAGACCACGACCTGCACCGCCAATATTGGCAGCGTGACTGGTGCACAGCCAATTGCAGGCAAGGCTTTTGTCGTCCGTTTGTAGCTGCCCCAGCTGGCAAAGCTCCATTCACGATATGGACGTGGCCCTGCAAAAGACTGCAACGCTTCCGTGGTGTAAAAGTGGAAGGGCCTCGTGTCGAACCGCAAAGGTGCTTGAGGTCTTGCAAGTGGTGCTCATTGGCGTTGTCGAGGCCTTGCTCAGTTGCCGCCTCCTTCCGGCATTCTGTATCCGGTCGTACGATGGGCTCTACAACCGCTGATTGTCCTTACCAAGCGCTCTCGGTGGAGTCGGTTTGCCAGCGCAATGTGTGGGAACAGCTGAAACGCGGAACAGGTGCGGCAGACGCATTGGGTCCACCTATCAGAGGGCAATACGGGGGAAGATGGCACGGGAAATTCTAATCATGAACGGAACCGTGCCTTATGCCGAAAAGCTGGGAGCATGGTTCTGCAAAGTACTGGTGGTAGTAATGCTGACATCGAAACGAAACTTTACAGCGCGCAAACCCGCGCGATGCCGTTATCCGCAAATGTCAGTCGGATCCACAATGTTGCTGTAACATGCAGCTGCTGGCACGGGCCGGGCGCACATTGCTTGGGCCAACATGGCGGGTCGCCTTCCGCCAGATTGCGCAACATCCTGTAGGCGGGATGGTCGTGAACTCGTGGCACGATATCAGCCTTCATGTTTGTTCCTGCGCTTTCTTCTGAGTACCTCTCGTGCGAGGGCTGAGCGACAGGGGCCGGAAGCAAGGGGCCTGGGCCATACATGTGCATTTCGAACGGGTGTGACACCCGGTGCGTTCTGTGGCGGACAGCAATATGCCCAAGTAATCAGCGGCCTTGAACACCCCTTTAAAGGACGCCACTTGCAGAGCTGCTTCTTTCTTCCACAACTCGCCCCCTCAACTACATCAAACAGTGCTACTTTGACAACCATGTCGACTGTGGGCCAGCTCGTTGGCCGCGTTCCCGGCCTGCCAGGACTCCTCGACCACCTATCCCAGGCGCCACGCTGGGAAATCTACCTGGGTGCCTTCTGCGCCTTCATCGCCTTGCTCTTTCTCTATCGGTACCCATACAGCGAGGCAACTCTCCACTACTGGAACTTGCCAGGACCCCCTTCCTCTCATTTCTTGTTTGGCGACTTTCCCTTGGTCCAGTCACAACCGACCGGCCGCGTCATTCAATCTTGGTTCGACAAGTATGGTCCCACCGTTCGCGTGAAGCTATTGCTGGGCGAAAGCTTGATTGTGACCGGTGATACCACTGCGATGGGTTTTATTATGCAGCACGCCGACCATTTTATCAAGCCTCCCGCCCAAACGCGCATGATCACTCGGCTTCTCGGCCATGGCCTCCTCAATGTCAACTTCGACACGCATCGCCGTCAGCGTCGTGTACTCAACCCTGCCTTCCATCCCGACGCCATCCGAGAGATGGTCCCGCACATGTTCACAAAGGCATACGAGCTCAAAGACAAACTTATGGTTGCGTGCGAGGATCCCGACTACCGTGACCCCGAGACAGCCCCACCAAAGCCGGAGGACATCGTCCCGGGTGGACGCAAAGTCAACATGAACAAGTATCTCATCAACACGACGTTCGACGTCATCGGTCTGGCGGGATTCGACTACGACTTTGGATGCCTGCGTAGCGGCAACCACATTGTGACAACCTTCCGGAATGCCATGTCGGAGCTTCAGCGCCTAAGCCTCTTTGGCATCATGCAGCAGATGATTCCCATCCTCGACGTCATTGTAAGTATCCTGAAAAGGTATTTGTGACATTTGTGACTAACGGAGTCCCAGCCGACCAAACGCAACAAATTGGCCGATGCCGCTCGGTTGGGCACGTCTGGTGTTGGTCGTGAGGTCTTGGTTCGCAAGAAGAAGGAGATGGAGGCACTCCACCCTGACGACTTGCAAAAGTCGACCAATGTCGGAAAGGATCTATTGTCGCTCATGATCAAGGCGAACATGGCAAAAGATCTCCTCCCCCGGGACCGTCTCAATGATGACGAGATGGCCTACCAAGTCTCAACGTTCATTCTTGCGGGCTCTGAGACGACCTCCAACTCCCTGACGTGGACACTGTACCGGTTGGCAATGAACCCCGACGTCCAGCAACGTCTGCGGGAAGAACTCCAAACCATCGGCAACGACGAGCCCTCTCTGGAGCAACTGAACTCGCTTCACTACCTCGAGAACGTAGTCCACGAAGCGCTTCGACTTGACCCACCCGTTCCTGAGTCGATGCGCGTAGCCACCCAGGACCTCATGCTTCCACTGCACACTCCGGTTAAAGGCCGTGATGGCACGATGATTGACGCTGTTCCAATGAAGAAGGGCGACTTGATAATCACCGGATATCTCCAGGTAAACCACAACAAGGATATCTGGGGTGAAGATGCCGACCGCTTCAATCCTGACCGTTTCGACCGTCCTGGGATTCCGACACGCAAAGCCCCCGGAACTTGGGGCAATCTCACCTCCTTCAACGGCGGCAACCGCAACTGTATCGGCTACCGCTTTGCACTTGCCGAAATCAAAGCCATTCTGTTTGTGCTCTTGCGCAGCTTCAGCTTTGAAATGCTTCCTTCGCAGCCGAAAATCACTGCCAAGAACTTTATCATCATGTTACCTTGGGTTGTCGGCGAGGAGAGCGTCGGTTCTCAGATGCCGTTGATGGTGCGGCCGCTTGTTGACTAGTCAACCACGCCCATCGGAGGAGTGCTATCGCTTCGTTGGCGGAACGGGGCCTATCGCTTCGTTGGCGGAACGGGGCCTTTTCGTCTCGTGTGTGCCTAGCGTCATGAGATCCATGGGTGGTACTTCAACGCCGGCGGAGCCTGCACTACAAAATAAATAGTCAATTGATACTCGTACATGGATAATGCCTGCGCCACCCTAAAGCACATTCTTACCTCCAGCCCGGCTTCCTTCGTCTCTTCGCATTGACTCACCACTCGAAATGGTATTGGTTGCCATTTGGCCTGATGTGTATTGCCATGGGCTCGAACAGTAGTAGCCCATTACACCAGCCTAGACAGGCATTGCTGGAGCCGAGGGGTCGCCTTGTGCGCCTTGCGCCTTGCGGTCCTCGTTTGATTTGCTTCCGAACAGCAGCCTCAGCCACTCACTTTGCATGCACGAGTTTATGATTTGAGTGGTGGCCGCGTACGTAACAGAACGGCTCGCGTGGATCGCTTAAACGCAAGGATCACAAGGACACTATGGTACTATGGCACACCTAGAGAGGTGGCGAGCCGGTTCCATAAAGTATCCGTTCAAGTCCACTTGAACTGTATGTGACTTTCGCACCTGGACGGCGATCATCCCACTCTTGTGACTTCGGCCAAACCTCACATCTCCACAACAACTCAGGCTGGAACCGATTCCCTTGCTCTTTCGCCCATTCGTTCTCCCCATCGCTCTGTGCTCTACCACCAGTGCATCAAAGTGGCATCGATTCACCCTAGTCTCGAATTTCGCTGGCATCGTCATTCGTTACAATGACATGACCTCCTCGGCCCCGATCCTGCCATTCTCATCGCGACTCCACACCCGACATGTCGGGAGATCACCGTCCAACTCCCCACAATCCTGAGGTTGAACATGGTCAGACAATGGCATGGTACTCTAGCATTGCTTCGCAGCCAAGTACTGCGAGTGTCCTCGACATGGAGCGCACTCTGAAGGCACCGGGGGCGCTGTGTACCCCGGAGCCGCCATACTCGCCCAACCAACATCATGGCCCAGGCGTCAGTGGATTACCGCCGCGGCATAACACACTCCATGCTCACTCTGAGGGTGTTCAACAACGAGGTCAGTCCTTCTACCTGCCATCGCAACAGATATTCCCCGAGCATCTGCGAGAGCCCTCTCGCGCCGAGCAGTCCGACAAACCTCGCCATCCGTTTCACGTGCAAAACGAGGACTGGCAAGCAAAGGTGCATTTGCCCCTGTCCTCATCGCAGCCACAGCCGGCTTCCCAGAACCTGGCATACATGCAGTGTACAACTCAGCTTCCGCAACGACTGCAATACCAGGAGAACCTACAGGAGGCCCCCATCGCTCGGAACATCTCCCTTTACATACAGCAGCCCGCTTTGCCGACATTGTCCCAGGATGTTGCGCCCGTGATTCAGATGGGAATACAGTCGCAGCATTCTCAAGATGACTACTGGAGGATGCAAGCAACAAGCCAACCCGATCTGAGCTTGCGTCCCCAAGTGACGGATCCAACCGGCCCCATTGCGACAATTTCGACTGAAAGCTCATCGTCGCATTACCAGTCCTATGCATCGCAAGTTGGCACAGCGTTTGCCGACAAATCGCCACATTTTCAATGTGGCTCAACTGCCCATCACTCCCCGCCATTACTCACGTCACCGTCTGCCTCATCTCAGGGAAGCATTCGCGTCAAAGCAGCTGGACAGGGCGTATACCAAAGCCATGCCGATCACACTCGCTCAACGATACCACAAGGAACGAATGGCTTCCGGCCGCTTCCTCCGTCTCTAGTGGCGACTGTGCCATTTCCTTACGAAGGTGTCGCCTCAGCCATTCACACGGTGCCGGCTGAAGGACAAGCGACGTTCGGCAATTTTCCTTTGGAGGTGCAAGAGTCAAACGGACAAGTGGCCACTAAACGCGAGGAACAAGTGCAGCAAGGGACACAGTTCACCGAACGTCGATCTTCGTCCAAGGGACATCGGCTGTCGCCGATTGCAAGGACTATGTCTCATTCCAAGCACTTCGCGTCCCAGGCGCGATGCCGCAAGTCGCCTCCGTCATCACAACATGCCTTCTCACGGTTTGCGAGTGGAGCCCCAGTAGCATCTTCTCAGGTTTCTCTAGCGCCTGCTGCATCAGCGGCTGTGCAAGGGATAGCTAAGAGGTGCGCCCAAGCAGCCAAAGCGTCGCGAGCTCCGCGTGGCACAGGCAGCACGAGTGGGGCGTCTCGCAGCTCCGTGTCGTCCGTCTCGAGCTCGGGACCTTCGTCGACACTTCAACACACCGCATCCTCGGTTGCTCGCTTGAACGGCACAGCGTCAGTTTCCGCCACCAGCTCGTCCTCGGTGGCAACCAGCGTGCGATCTACAATAACATCGTCGCAATACACCAGAGGGCACGGTGCTCAACAGCCAGCACAGTCCTTTTCCACATCGACACTGCAACACGTCGACACACGGCCTTTTGATGAAAATATCCAACACAAACATGGGTCCGAAGGAATGCGGCCTCCGCCAGTTCCTCCTTCAGCGGAACATTTCGTGCAACCCTCTGGAGCCAGAGGGGGGCACCCATCGGCCGATCCCTTATTACAGTACCAAGCAACATCGCTTCCGACTATGGGAGAGTGGACGCCGCCTGGCATTAACGGATTCCCGTTAAAGACGCAGGGCGTTTGGCTGGCAGATCCGGACAAGTGCGAGCCTGCTTCAGTGCACCAGGAAGTGCCCCACGAAAGCGTTTACACACCCAACTGCTCTCTGCAACCAACGTGGGGACAGCAGCCACCCACAGCGTCGCAGTTTGGACATCCTACAACTTCGCAGATACACATGCCAGGGCAGGCCGGGCAGTACCTGTCCGAAGTTCCGCTGCAGTCTCAAACAACTCGCCCGCATCATCATGCGCCTCCCCATTCTGGTCCATCTCAGCAGCACTCTACCTTGCGCTATGGAGTGGTCCAGCCCCAACCGGAAGCACTGCACACACATACACAGGTGCAGGTGCAGTGGGGTCCTTGGTCGAATGGCTGACGCACTGTTCGTCAACGTTGACAATCGGCTTCACCGCCTGTGGTGAACAGAGTGCTATTGCAACGTCTTTCAACCCATCACATTAACACTTGCCTCGCGACCTGTTGTCCATAATTCCTTGCATCTTGACTCGTATCCATGGTTGTATCGACGTTCAACGTACCTGAAATAGACCTCACAGAATGTATTACTCCTTGTGTGTTTATAACCCACAAGCTTGGCATACACTACGAAGTAGGGAAGTGTGTGGGGGCGCACATGACTTGACGCCAATCTGAAAAGTCAGTGGACGAAAGGCCACAACATACGGCGAGCTGAAGAGAAGACTACAGTTACTGCGTTGTAATAGACGGCGAGCAGTGGGACAATCAATCTCGAAGGGTATGGACAACGCTTTGCACCCACACCCCAGCGCTGGAGTGTACCAACGGTCACAGGAATGACATTATACGTATGATCGTCGGTACTCTCAGTCATCTCCACCTTCAGCCAGGATCTTGAACGCGGGTGCTTTTTGCGATCTCGTGCATAGCTTCGCTCTCTTCGGCAGTCCAACCACAATTGGACAGTGGAACCTTGATCAGCCTGCATAAACAACAGCAGTGGCATATGAAACTGTGATTTCTCTATAGTACAGTGCATCTGTGCCCTAGTCGTTACTATCTATGTCAATCTAATGGGTATAGCCTGAGACTCGACGAGTCTCCTCAAAACGAACCCGCGTTGTTAGCGCAGGTCCATGGGCCGTTGTCAACTGTGGTATCGACCAGGTCACGAACCGCCGCGTATGTGCCGCCCACGGTGAATAGACCTGCCACAAGTAGGAGGAATATGTTGACAACGGCCATGACAGCGTGCTTTGGAGAAAGCGGACCTGGTCGCCAGCCATTCCACTGCCAATGATCGTGGAACCACATGCAGATCTCAGGAATGACGGCCACAGCTGGGCAAAACAGAGCCCCGATGAACGAGATCAGAGAACCAAAGATGGGAATGGCAGACGCGATGATGTAGGCAACTGCGATGGATGCAAACGTGCAGCCGAGCCAGGTAAGCCAGTGTGTCCAAGAGTTGGAGGACAGATGCTTGCTCCCGCGAAGAATACGAACGAAAAGATGCTTGGCGGAGATGTGGTTGAAGATGGTCAGGGAGGCAATGAGCCCCGGAAAGGCGATTCCATAACAGATGCGCTTCATGACGACGCCGGCGGAACCAAGCGCAGGCGAGGAGATGTAGTCACCACAAAAGTGGTAGACTACGCTGCCAATAACAAGGTAAACCGTTGTCAGGAAGGTAAGGGAAGACACCATTGCCTTCGTGTATTGGCGGGGGTCGCGCATTTCGCTGAGCACACCAAAATACATCGGCGTGGCCGACGAGGAAAAAAGGATGATGTTGATGGCGCCGAGCGCTTCGCGGAAGGACGGCGAGCCCACAACTTGGAAACCCTTGGTGTCACTGTTCCATGGCAGGTTGGGTGGGGCATCGGATGGACGATCTTGAACACCGACGGCGACAGTGAGGATGATGACAGAAATGACAATCGACGCGATGCCAGCCCATCCAACCCACGACACCTTCGACATCGTGCGTATCGAGCTGAAGAGGAATCCGATGATAGCAGAGACGATAACAAACACTGCTGTGCATGCACCGTGCTTGGACATGGCATTGAAGGACGTCGAGACGCCCACAATTGCAGACGCCGTGCAGAACACCATAACTGTTGAGTCAGAGGCAGGCACAAATACCAGAATCGCTGGTCATCGCGAGCACGCAACAACTCAAACGACTCACACGACCGCATTGAGGGTCACTTACAGATCGAGAAGATGACGTAGAGAACTTCACGTCCAATGCGCCCGCCAAATACATAGCCAGCGTCGGCCAGACCGTAAACCTCTGGGTGACGGATCTTAAAGGGGCCAAGGAACGACGCACAATCTATTGCGTTAGTGCCCAGTAGGGTGTCCTCGCTACTACTCACAAGCTAACATCATCTCACAGCCAACGATTAGAAGGATGCCTGGCACAATGCCCATTGTGGAAAACACCACGGGAATCGCAAGTACTCCCAAACCAAAGTTGGCTTTGGTCATGAGCACGAAGGCTCCACCGGTGCCTACGCCGCGGAAGTTCGGCCCATGGTGTTCGACGTCAAGTTCGCCGAAGACAGCATCATGGATTCCCGCGTCAGCCTCTGCTGGAGACTGCTTCTCCTTCAACGTGGGCGAGCTCGGTTCTGAATGGAGACCACGGGAAATGGTGAAGGGCGCCTTGGCCGCGAGCCACTTCGACATGTTGTCAAGACGATTTCGAGAATTGAGAGTGAGAAAGCAAAGCGGCGAAGATGACAGCTGGGAAGACTCTCATGTCAGATGTGCTCTGCAGGCTTTCGTCAGCCAGCTACGCGCCCAACATCTCTGGTTGCAAAATCGATGGTGTCATTAAGCACGGCAGTCACGAGCTGTAAACGGATCCCTGGAATTTGTTGGTGGGGGATGAGATCAATTTTGCAAGCTCCTCTGCATTTGACCGGCGGACCAGTGATCGGCGCAGCTCGGTTCACGTGAGCAGCAACGTGACCGGCAACGTGATTTGACCCAGGGCCCAGACTCCCACCTGCGGCGTGTCTCCCGTGCAAATCCCCCGCCAGAGCATTTTGCAAGCACTGCTCGCGAGCTGCCAGGCGCCTTAAGACCACAAGACGCCTTGCGCTATAAGACTCTCAGTCTGCCATCGCGCTCTGTGAAACCCGCAGTCCAGGAGTGCTGGCGGGCCCCAGGTGACATCACGCAAGCTCAAACTGAATGCACGTCGTCGAGGCGCACCTGTCCCACTTCCCTTGGTTGGCTGGTCTGGGAGCGTCGACCTAGGGGAACACAGTGTGGACGCATAGACAGATTCGACCAAGATGAAGCTGTGACCAGTTCGTCGATGTCCCACAGGCGGTCACGTATAACTTTAGGCACGCTCGTCTCTGTCGGTCTGCAATTCCTTTCTGCTGCCCTTCACTGCCACGGACACTCGGAGCTTTGAGCGATGGTCAGATAACAGCGCCCGAAGTCGGTTTTATGCCGACTTGAGTTGGAGTACGGCACCACGTCACGCACCTCTGTTCTCTATCCGTAACAAAGGTGATTGCCTCAACATAGAACTCCGTTCATATGAATAACACCCATCAGAAGTAGCATCTTCCATCGCGTGGCCCCACTTGGGTTTCAACGAGTTGTAGTCCGTCATTCGCCGCGCTTTCAAAGTGGTGAATGCACTCAGCAGGGGTTTATGCAGCAATTTCGCCGAGCTCACTCACATGCAGTATGAAATATACTAAGATTGCGCGCGCGTCGGCGCGACCGCGCGGCCGCGCGACCCCACAGAGCGGTCACGTGGCTATGTACATATTCAACTTCGCGTACTTCACGGCTTCAAGGTGGCTTCAAGGTAGGAGAGAGAGCTGTCACTGCGGCCTTAGTGCGGTGTTCCTTGCTGCCAGTTAGGCGTCATCCGACCATTTTGGCGAAGTTGGCAGTGTTGATCAGGTGCCTTCTTATGCACCCCGCATGGACCCGCGGGGCGCTGGCGGATAACGGCCGCCTTGTGGCATAGCTGGTGGAGCGGCGTGGAGCTGAGCTTAGGAACGCCAAGCTGCTGTCAACCAGTAATACAGTGCGGTGCCGGAAAAGTGTCGGGCCGAGACAGGCAGACACCGGCGGTAAGGCAGAAAGTCACAAGAGCGGGGAACCGACCCAAGCACGAAGCATATATCAAGTCGCGATGTGGGTCCCTCCTCGCGGTCGCGCCATCATCGAAAGACTATCCTTAAACATGTTTGCAGCTGCGAGACTGATGCGCGCGCCGCCTCTTACTCGAGGCTTTGCCAGCACTCGCACACGCTCTTTTGCGAGCAAGTTCTGGCCATCCGTTGACGAGGCCGTCAAGGATGTCAAAAACAACGACGTTGTCCTTGCTGGAGGATTTGGTCTGTGTGGGTGAGTATACCTCGTTGGCAGCTCGGTGTGAGCTGACAGCAGAACACCCTCAACCATTATCAATGCCATTGCTCGCCGTGGCAAGGAGGAAGTGTCAGGTCTGACGATCGTGTCCAACAATGCTGGCGTTGAGGAGAAGGGTCTCGGCGCCTTATTCAAGGGCAACCAGGTTAAGAAGTGCATTGTATCGCACATTGGTGCCACCAAGCTTTTAGAGAACAAGTACCTCAACGGCGAAATCGAGGTCGAGTTGACTCCACAAGGAACCATCGCGGAGCGTGTACGCGCAGCTGGGGCAGGTATCCCGGCGTTCTTCACTCCCACCGGTGTGGAGACATCAATCGAGCATGCCACTGTGCCATACCGCAACGCGACAAAAGATGGTTCCAGCCCCGCCCTTTATCCTACCCCGCGAAAGACAGCTGTTTTCAACGGCAAGAAGTATGTCATGGAGGAGGCGCTTCCCGGCGACGTGGCCATCTTACATGCGTGGAAAGTGGACGAAGCTGGCAACGCCATCTTCCGCTACACGGCCACCAACTTTAGTCCGACAATGGCCAAGGGCGCAAAGCTCACGATTGTGGAGGTACCGTTATTGCAACATGTTCATGGGCTGACTGAGCAGGCAGAAGAGATTGTACCGACGGGTTCACTGGATCCCCGGGAAATCCACCTTCCCGGTATTTACGTTGACCGCATCGTTCAAGCAACCGAACCCAAGCAGATTGAGACTCTTACTCTCATGCCAGAGGACGGCCAGGAAGATGTGCACCCTCTGGGTAACGGGGAGCTTCGCCGCAACCGCGAAAAGATTGTCAAGCGCGCCGCTCAGGAGCTCAAGGACGGGTATTATGTCAACCTCGGCATCGGAATGCCGACGTTGCTGCCTGCCCACATGCCCAAGGGTGCTGCTGTGTGGCTGCAGAGCGAAAACGGCTTGCTAGGAATCGGACCACCTCCTCGGCGCGACCAAGTTGATCCGGACCTTATCAACGCCGGCAAGGAGACAATCACGATGGCGAACGGTGCGGCGACCTTCTCATCGGACGAAAGCTTCGCCATGATCCGCGGTGGCCACATTGACGTGGCGGTCCTTGGCGCCATGGAAGTCAGTTCGAAGGGCGATTTGGCCAACTGGGTTATCCCGAACGTCTTGGTTAAAGGCATGGGTGGTGCTATGGACTTGGTTTCGTCCCCCGATCAAACTAAAATGTAAGCCTCAGGGTGGGTCGAAGCTGACAGCAGCATCATTGTGACCGACCATTGCACCAAGAAGGGTGAACCCAAGATCAAGTCGGAGTGCTCCTTGCCTCTCACTGGGTCGCGGTGTGTGAGCATGATCGTAACGGAACTGGCTGTTTTCGAAATCGACCGCAAGGCTGGCCGCATGACTTTGACAGAGCTTATGCCGGGCGCAACCCTCGACCTCGTCAGAGAGAAGACGGCTGCCTACTTCGACGTCGCACCTGATCTGAAGACAGCAAACCTGGACCCATAGAGCTGTGTGCTGCCGCCAAGAATGGCCCACGTCTCACACAGCAGCACTGAGTAACTCACGACAAGGACTGTGCATATTTGAATGGGGACAATACAACCTTGGGACTTAAGGGAGGCGAGAGTCAATGCGCGCAGGCATGCCTGACAGCAAAACAGGCCTTGGTCAGCATTAATAGAAGTGTGTATGTATACTGCATGGATTCGGATCATTTTGCCACTTGAAACGACTAGAGATGTCGACGAGCAGAGCACAGCAATGGTGGTCGAGAGGTCAGTGACACGCTTATGAGTGTTGCGACGGACGGACACGACAAGCGATTCCAAGTGGCTCGGCGAATGGGGCTGATCTGGTGATTTGATCAGATGACTGCAAGGCACCTCGCCCAACCTGGAGGGGAAGCACCTCCTCTCACCAGCCGTGCGCCGCCTGCATACCATCCAATACAGTCACATGCACTCCAGCACGTATGCGCATCCATGCATGATAACCGGTACTGACAGTATACCCATCCGCGTGACCAAAATTGACCGACTGGGACCGTTTGGAGGTCCATGCGTATGTATGGCCTCCCCACTCTCAATAGGCGGGGACTGTCGGTGGGCAGCCGAGCCCAGCCTTGGCTGGACGGAACGACAAGCGGAAGCCCATGTCATCGACATTCCACTTACCTTGGAACGGCTCGGGAACCGGGTCATTGTTTCTGGGCGACTCTGGGCCCTGATAAAGGCCACCTCACGAGCGGTGGTATAATTGCTATCGGATCTCCCAGCAACTTGTGACCGTTTAACCGCTTACCGTTTACTATTGTCGAAGTCCGATGCTTCTGATAGTAGTCGAACTGCAATGCACCTCAGTCTTGGAGCGCAATGCTCAGAAATGCATCTCGCTCGTGTTTTGAAGTTGCCACTCACACGTAGCTCCAAGTCATCTGGCTCAGCAACAGTTCTCGATCCACACACACACATATATTAGCAGGTCCTTCGATTTCATATGGGTTACCAGGGACCCAACTCAACCAACAGCCTGCAACATGCCCGCTGACCCATCCAACCTCCCCATTCCGGGCTCACTCCTTCTCGTTGACGAGCATGCCACTGGTGCGCACCACGGAGACATTGTCCTTAGCCCCACCCCCAGCAAGGACATCAATGACCCTCTCAACTGGTCCTTCTGGAGGAAACAGCTTGCATTCGCAATGCTGATGTTCTGTATGTGCCAGCCCTTACGCATATATCCGCCTTCGTCACACTAACAAACTCAGATACCGTTCTCTCAGGCTTCGCCGCTTGTTCAGTTTACTCGGTCTTGGTTCCACTTTCGGAGGAGAAAGGCATTAGCCTTGCGGCGCTCAATGCAGGGACTGGCTACAGTGCGTTCCTTGGGCTTCATCTGCTTTAACCAGAGGCTGACGGCAGTGTTTCTCCTACTCGGTTGGGGTGGCCTCATTACGCAGCCTCTTGCGTTGACGTTTGGCAAGCGCCCGATGTTCATTTTCTCCACCATGGGACACCTTGCTACCGTCATTTGGCAGGTGTACATCAACTCCGAAGGCATGTGGCACGCCAATAAGGTTCTTCAGGGGCTCTTTACAGCTCCCATTGAGATGCTCATTGAGGTGTCCATTGCCGACCTCTTTTTTGCCCACGAGCGCGGCTTCTATATGGGTCTCTACGCCACTGCACTTTATGGCGGCAACTTCCTCGCCCCTGTCTGGGCCGGTTTCGCGAATGACACACTTGGGTGGAAGTGGGTCTTCTGGCTCTCCGCATTGATGCTCGGCCTCTTGATCGTCATTCTCTTCTTCGGCATGGAAGAGACCAACTATAACCGCGGCACAACCGAACTTGGAGAGAAGCACGACACGGGCTCGACGACCTCGATGGCGGATGTCGAGTCTCCGACAACGGGGAACGATGACGAGAAGGACAAGGAGCTAGTCGCCCACATTTCAGCCGACAACAGTGCGCTGGAAGGAACAGAGTACTCGTACTGGCATAAAATCGCGCTCTACCGCCAGCGGTACACGTCTTGGTCCACGCTGTGGGCCCAAGTCTACCGGCCGATTTTGTTTTTCCGCTACCCCGTTGTTCTTTGGTGCGGTATCCTCTATGGTTGCTCTCTCGTTTGGTACAACGTCCTCAACGCCACAGCCTCAATGATCTTGACCAACAACTATGGTTTCTCGGCCTCCATGGTCGGCCTTTTCTATCTTGGGCCTACAATTGGCGCTTGCATCTCCTCAGCGTGGTCCGGCTGGGCGGCAGACAAGTGGCTCTTGTTCTACACGCGTAGGCGGCGTGGTATCCGCGAGCCTGAGGACCGTCTCTGGCTTCTCACCCTTAATGCCATCCTCCTCCCTGTTGGTCTCATCCTCTGGGGAGTCGGCGCCGACAAGCACATTCACTGGTTTGGTCTTGTGATCGGCGGTCTCCTGGTCGCATTTACCTCAGCGTCCGGAGGGGCATTCGCCCTCAACTATGTGATGGACTCGTACAAGGACCTGGGAGGCGAGGTCGTGCTCACGACCATTCTCATTCGCAACTCGCTGTCCTTCGCCATCGGATACGGTATTACTCCATGGCTCAACATGGGTCTTCAAAACACTTTCATTACCGCTGCCTTCGTCGGTATGGCTCTGTACGGTTCGTTCATCATTATGACGAAGTTTGGCAAACGGTTCCGCAAGAGTTCGCGCAAATCGTATTGGTCTTACGTTCAGTCGAGCGTCATGCCCCACCACTAGTGGTCGTTCTTGTCAGATACAGTTGTATGGTCTATGGTTCTTTTTGAACCTTCAGTCACGTTGGGGGGATGGGGATGTTACGTCTTTCTTGTATGAGAACTTGGTCAAGTAGGCGATGGTTTGGAGGTATGCATTAGTATCTAAGCTCCAGTACTCCTGTCGTCAGGCACACGCGCTGCTCAAATGCCTCAAAGGCCTCCGTCCGACACTGACTTGAAGCTCAATCAGCAACATCCCCGCCGCCGAGGGCCACGCACCCTCGTAACCTCTTTCCAAGCTTATGCAAGTGACGCGGCTGCCAATGGCGCGGATGCAGTCCATCGATGACTTGTGCATGTGACGGCAGCATTTACATTTGATGAAGCGCGCGCGCGCAGCGCCCTTGTCAGATCCGGATCTGCGGATGTACAGCAGGTGTTGACGCTGGGCATCAGGTGGGCATCGGCAAATTAGGCAGACGGTAGACGGCAAGCGATGGACGCTAAACGGTCTCTAACAAGGCTTACGAGGGTCACGCCTGTCGCCACCACTGTAACCAGTGGGAATCGCTTAGATACGAGTTCTCCCGCCGTCCACCTCGTGAGCGGTACTACTTGGCGCGCATCCGCTGCGTCACGGCGATACAGTAGTGTGGGTGCGCGGAATAACCGGAAGATACCGAGGGGTAGTCTGCCCACTCAACTCATATGAACCAAGCAGGCAACTCTTGCTTCGCTGTTTTCCCCACATTTCTTGACCAGAAGTATCATCATCACAATGTCCCCCGCCGCGGTGCGCCCAGCTGCTGAAGAGCTTATCGCAGCCGCCCGCCGAGCTCGCGATGAGACCATTCCGGTGGAGTACCGCCTTCCCAAATCGGCCTATCCGCTCCCTAAGAATGCGACTACTCTCCTCACGTCCTCAGGGCTGCTCTCCAACGTTGAGCTCGAGCTGATCAACCTAGACGCAACTGCTCTGGCCAAGGCAATTGCGGAGGGCAGATATACAGCTGTTCAGGCCACCACGGCGTACCTCAAGTCTGCTGCTATTGCCCAACAAGGAACCAACTGTCTCGTCGAGATGTTTGCGGACGAGGCTCTTCAGCGCGCCCAGTGGCTTGACAATCAGGCCGCACAGGGCAAAATACTTGGACCGTACCATGGAGTGCCTGTCAGCATCAAAGACCACATCGATGTAAAGGGCCACGATTCCCCCTGCGGATTTCTTGCCCTCGTCGGCAAGAAGATGGCCGCCGAAGACGCCTACATGGTCTCCATTCTACGGGCGGCTGGTGCCGTATTCTACTGCAGTGTGTCACCATACTTTGAAGCATCTGACGTTTCCCAGAGACCACCAATCCCCAATCACTGATGCACCTCGAGACCGAGTGCTACTTGGGTGTAACATCGTGCCCTTACAACACCGACCTCACTGCTGGCGGCTCCTCGGGCGGCGAAGGTGCCATTCTTGGCATGAAGGGTTCTGCGTTCGGCATCGGCACTGACATTGGCGGGTCTGTTCGTTCGGTGTGTATAACGGCCACGGCCATTCAATGCTGACGATAAGCCGGCGGCCGCTTGCGGTATATATTCATTCAAGCCGAGCGTGGGGCGACTGCCCTACATTGGTTGCAACGTGCCTATCGGTGCAGTGGGCTGCGAACAAATCCTCGGATCCCACGGGCCGATGGGCCGCTCTGCTCGCGATCTCGAGCAATACATGAAGCTTATTGCTGCCTCGGAACCCTGGAAGATTGATCCCACGCTTCACCGCAAGCCTTGGACGCCCGTCAGGCCGCTCGGTCGCAAACTTCGCGTAGGTGTGCTGCGTGACGACGGCGTCGTTTTGCCTGTCGCGCCCATCCGCCGCGCCCTTGACTATGCAGTCGAGAAGCTCGCAAAGTGCGACGACATTGAGCTCGTCGAATATGCGCCACTCAAGAGTGCCGAGAACTGGGAAATCATTTCCGCTTTGTACTGGGCCGACAACGGCAAGATGGTTTACGACCATATTGCCCAGACGGGTGAGCCTGTCGTACCGCTCACAGACTGGATCATCTCTCAGGCCGGTAGCAAGAAGAGGTCTGTGGAAGAGCTTTGGGCGCTCGTCGCTCGCCGAGACGCTTTCCGATCTGAACTTGCTGCGTACTGGAACAAGCAAAGTGTAGATGTCATTCTTAGTCCAGTCGGGCCCTCTCCGGCTCCTCGCCATGGAACCGCCCGGTACTGGAACTACACGTCATATTGGAACCTCGCCAACTATCCCGCGGCAGTGTTCCCCACAGGCCTCTTTGTTGATCCGTCCGTGGACCAAGAGGACGCCTCGTACAAGGTTCGCAATGAGCAGGAGCGCTATGTTCGCGACACATACGACGCGTCGGTAGAGGCCGGCGCGCCGCTGTGTCTCCAAGTCGTCGGGTATCTGGGATACGAGGAGGAAACCCTCGATGCCCTCAAGAGGATCGATGACATTGTTCACTCGTAGGGACTGGTTTGTTTGCTTGTTCCTACTTCCATGTCCCCACCTGTGGGCACGGCATCTGACTCGTTCTGGTCGTCCTTCTTCAATCCATTGGGTGATCCAATTATTCCGCGTACAGTTGTAAAATGTTGAAATGCATTGATGCTGGTTTGAAAGCGGCTAAAGAACGGATAAACCTTGAGCCGATAAGCGATTCCAGGGTGGGCTGACGTGGGACTCCATTCACATATGTGTGGTGCCCACCCAGAGCCACAATGCTTCCTCTGCCCTACACACACCATTCGACAACGACAACATATACCACTTCCCAGTTCCCTGTCTTCACCTCTACTTCCCACACTGCTTTGTGTGCTGCAATGACAACCGACCTGGAGGGCGAGACCGCAGACCTCGCGCTGCCGATTGTCGATGTTGCTTCCTATTTGCCCGGAGCACCTCATGACCCCGCAGCACGCGCAAGTACAGCCGGAGAGCTCTACAAAGCTTGCCGTGACGTAGGATTCTTCTACCTACGCGTGGACCCGTTCATTACCAATGCCGAAATGCAGGAGGAACTTGACCTTGCGCGCGAGTTCTTTGCACGCCCTCAGGATGAGAAGGACTTGATCCACACGAACAGAAACACCGGATACGGCGCTCGAGGTGGGTAGACACAGCACCGCGCTTAGGCGAATGAAGAGTGACTGCATGTGTGTTGGCCTGCAACTTACCTTCCAGGCTACCAGAGGATGAATCAAAACGTCACCCAAGGCATGGCCGATTACCATGAAGGGTTAGACTTTTACGCTGCATCACCTTATGATTCTGACGCTGCTCGGCCCCTCGGCGGTGAAAACCAGTGGCCTGAGAACCCTGCTCGCCTACAACCCGCGACAGAAGCCTGGATCAAGAAAATGCAAGTTCTCGGCGAGGCCACCATGCATGCAATGGCAGACGGCCTCGGAATGACAGACGACGAATGGCTCAAACTTTGGGCAACTTGCAACAACTCGTTCTGGAGCATGCGCATGATTGGTAAGTAAGGGGAGGTATTCTGAGAGGAAGCTTAGCAGATGGGGCTAGATGCCACCCGTCCGCCATCGTCATTCCAGCAACGGTGTATACGCGTTGGTTGGCCTTCTGCAAGGACACTTTGCACCTTGGCGCGACCGCTGATGACAGGGTACCCACCACTGCCCGATGGCTCAGACAGCAAATCATGCGGAGAACACAAGGACTATGGCTGTCTGACGTGAGTTGCCATAACTTTGTCCGGCAACGTACTTCAGTGACCGCAACTGACCTGGAGTTTCTTACACGCCGACGATTGTCCCGGAGCACTACAGGTACTGTCAAAAGATGGAACGTGGATCAACGGCGACATGATTCCAGGTTGCATGGTGGTGAACATTGGGGCTATGTGGGAACGGTGGACTGGTGGTCTCTGGCCGGCAACGCTTCACCGTGTCATGCACAAGGGCAACACGTACCGGGTGTCTCATCCATTCTTTTTCGAGCCCAACTTCGATGCGATGTGTGGCTTGTTGCCTGCTGCCAGGCGCAAAGCAGAACAGGACGGCAATGCCCAGTCTCTGATTGATCAAGGCAACGTTAAGTATGGCGATTACCTCTTGGGCAAAGTCACCAGCAACTTCAAATACGACGATTAAAGCTGGGGTACTATAACCGGCTGTCTTGGGGACCGCTGGTCCAGAAAATGTTGTTCAATTGAATGCCCCAGGAAGCAAAGGTTTATGCAAATCTGTGAACTCTGTACCGGTCGTCCCTCTGGACATCTCTTTGACCCTCATCCACAACTCTATACCACCAGCACGTTGATGGAGTACTTAAAGAGCTGTGGCGGAGTAACCGTCGCACAAGGATTACTTGGCTGTACTCAAGCACTTGTAGACATACACGCAGGGTACGGCACGGGCGGTACAGCTAGATCACAGCTGGGGTGACACCGATCATCCCGCGCCCCTGGCTCATCCGTCCCAGCCTCCCGGGTCACGGCATTTTCATACATTCCCGTGTCACCATAATCAACCCTAATAGTGCGACAACAAATCTCAAACAGCTCGCACGACAGCAACAGTCCAGCTATGTCTCCATATGTCTCCTACTTCGCATCCAAAGGGGCAATTGCTGTTGGCAATGCAGACTGCATGTGTGGGCTCTAGATATAGCTACAAGTCTCATCGCGCGGTCGAAACACATGGAAGTGCCGAATCCAAGCCAAATACAATGGCTGTTACGGACTCTAGACAGACCTTCAATGGAGTGTATCCACAGAATGCGCAGGACGTCGCAGGCGACGAGACACAGCTATGAGAGGAGATTGTGCGGGAGATTATACATGGGATGTTGGGACACATGAAACGTCCAGAATGGTCCGTGGTGAATTGCGAGGTCGAGATCATCATTGATCGAGTGTCCAGGTCTATGAGTCGAAATGAGAAAATGGAACCAGCCGTGGTCGAAGAGTAAAAACGATCGGACTACGACGAAGAGGCGAGACCAGCTTAGGCCGCGACACAGGCGTTGTCGGCGAGGACAAAGCCGCCGTTGCACTTGCTGACAACACACTTGCCGTCCTGGCAAGAAACGTCGGCAGCGTTCTCGATAAGCGAGCAGTCCTCGCCACCACCCTCGGTGGCACATCCGCCGCAGGACTCGAGGCTGGTCTTGGGGTTGAGGCACTCGAACATGTTGCTACCAGGAGCGGTGGGGCAAGCAATCTCCTCGGCCTTGCACTCGTCACGCTTGAACCACTTGCTCCAGAGACCACCGTCGCCACCAGCGGCCTTGGAAGGGATAACACACTTGCAGTTCTGGTTCTCGTCGACGTATCCGCCCTGCTTGTGGCACTTCCACTGGTCCCAGCAAGTGCAACGGGGCTTGCAAGAGCAGTCAGGGTTGACAGCCTGGCCCTTGCCGGCGCAGCGACAGATGGCGGCCCAGTTGGTGCACTTGTTACAGGTGGTAGGCGGCTTCTGGCAGACACACCTCGAGTCACAGGTGGAACCCTGGGACCAGCACTTGGCAATGATGGATTGGTCGCGGCACTGAGTGGGCTGCTCCCAGTCGTTGTCGGGCTTCCAGCCGCTGCTGACACACTTGCACGAGCTGCGGTCGAGCTTCTTGCCCTGGAGACAGCATTCGACCGACTTGAGCAAGAGGCACTTGGAGCCGCCCCAAAGAAGGCCAAACGTGCGGGGGTCGAGGCCCTCACCGCGGTTGGCGAGCTCGGAGACGGGCTGGATGTCGGGGCGGGCAAAGGCCGGGAGGGCAGCGAAGACCGCTGTAGCGAGGGCGAGAAACTTCATTTTGTGTCTGGGGAGGGAGGGTAGGATGGAAAGGAAAGACAAGTCGGAGTAGGAGAAGGAGAAGGAGTGACTGGGGGGACAAAGTCCAGCCGACTGCAGTTCTTAAAGGATGTTAGAGTAGGCGGTGGGGAGAAAAGAGGGGACGAGGTGTGAACCACGAACAACGCGAAGCCCTTTTTATGCACGTCCAGGGGAGAAGTGCGTGTCTGTGTGCACTTGTTGCATCGAGGGAAGTGTCAGTGTCGTGCATGGGCGTGTGTGTTGCATTGGGCAACTTGATGGGCAGCGGGGAGCGGGTAGAGCGCGAACGCATCAAAGGGGCGACGGGTTGCCGGCAGGTGCGCGGAACAGGATGGCATGCTCGCAGCGGATCAACGAACCCAGCTTCGGCCCCTGGCCTTCCCCTGGCAAGGTGGCCAAGAACGGATCGGCTCCGGGCTGTTTGCTGTCCTGACCGCTCGCCAGCTTCCTGAAGCATCTTGGCCGACGTACAAACCTGCAGAGGCTGCCAGGGGGGGAGAGAGGAGGGTGGTTTGGATCGGGGGGCGAGTACGTCAGTGCAGCATACAGCATGTCGGCAACTACACATGTACGGGACTGGCCGTGTGTGTTTTGCCCTTTGACAGCTTGACCGACGAGTGCTGCCCGTGCACGAGGACAGAGGCGTCCAGGGGCCAGGGACTTTGGGAACGCCACGCTCATCCCCGCGGCGCTAGGGTACCGCCGCGGCCCGAGCACCGAAACACGTCCTAGTGGATGCGGATGGAAACCGGCGTAACGTTCGTTTCGTACGTTTGGGGCATGGTCGTTCCCCCTACGGTATGCTCAGCCTCCCAACGGCGGCCAACGGGTGCCTGGTGACTTTGGGCCGCTTCCGGTCGCCAGCCTCAACAGCCTGCAAGCCTTTGCCCACTACTCTGTTCGAGGAGCCGAGCCACCACCAACACCTCCCAAAAACGACTTCCATGACGAGAACTGTACGAGACAAGTGCGTAAATGCTGACGGAAGCTCGGTGTCTGGTGTCTGACACGCGTGTTGCCCCAACTCAATTTCGCGACGTGCACTACAGCCTCACTACAGCCTCAGTAGTAGATGTGTGACCTCTGGTGCACGTCAGGACCGGTCGGTCCTACCGACACCCCTACAGGCCCCACCGGCGACCACGTTGATGTTGCAGAGTTGTTGGCATCCAACCAATGCAATGCAGGGTTTGTTGAAAGAGTGGGTACTAATGCTATTCTACGGCCCCCTCATCAGTGCCCGACTTCGGTGCATTAGTCCCACTGTTGACGTTGTGCTGTTAGACATGTTATGACGCAGACGGGAAGCAAGTGAGGGGTTTCTCGGCGGGCCAAGAGATGGCAGGCAGAACCATGCTCTCCCAGGGGGGCCGATGTTTCGTCACCACACTCTTTAGCCTTCTCGAAAAGCCGCGGTTCAGGTTCTCGGTCAGCAGGGCACGGTGGTATCAGGGGGATCCGAGCGCGGATGTTACGTCTTGGCCGGGAATCAAACCTGCATGAACGCAACCTACCTTGATCGTCTCGTCCCACAGACGCACGGGTTCCACCAGATAAAACAGACCAGAAGCCTCACAGCTAACAGGCTTCCGGGTGCTCCGAGACCCTCAGCGCAGCAGCTCGCGGATCGCGAATAACCCAGCGCGGTATTGGAGATAATCGCTGGTGTTTTGGGCCCTGTTACGCCCAAAGCCCGAGAGGAAAAACTGCTTGTCAGGAGGGCGGCGACGACTTACCGCCCAGGGTATTTTCCGGGTCAAGCGATTGTACCAGGAACAGCTGACAGGGCTCCTCACCGCCATCTTGGGTCAATGGCAAGAACCCAAACAATTTCAGGCTCCATTCAGGTATACGCAGCCTCCCGCGGGAGTGCCTCATTAGTGCGGGATCGTACTCTGCAAGCCCTTATAACCCTTGGCAAAGGCTCCAAGCCAGACGCAATGGAACATGCGATCGTTCACGAACGCCACTCACATTAGCGGGCCCAGATTGGCCCCCCAAAAGCCGGCTTGGAACCACGCCTAACGGCCGCCGCGCGATAATGCGCAGTTAGTAAACAACCGAAACACAACATGATACACACCGGTCGGGCTAGCGGGCTCCTGCACAATCGCAGCCACGCGCTTCTTGCGACGGATCAAGTAGTATGGTAGTAGTAGTTTCAGGTAGAAACGGAACAAGTGTTTTGCACTTGGGCGAACCCAAAGTGCCTGAAGACTGTACCTGTCCCACATTTCGACCGGGCTCCCGCCTTCTCGTTCCATGCAGCCCCGCACTAACGGCATGCCGTGAGTGGACGCGCTTGAAGACTCGATACCCCAAACAGGTACACTCGTAATGCCCTAACTTCTGGACTTGTTAGGCATGCCTCTCCTCTGATTCCGTCGTATCAGCAACAGTAGGGATGTGACTTTTATTAGATACCCCATTCTTACGTTCACCCGTATCCGTAACCTAAGGCTTTCTCTCCAATTAGTGAGCTGCGTCCCAACGCTGCGGAGATACGTGGCATGTTGTTGCAAGGAGGGAAACACAAGGCCTGGAAAACAATCCCCTCTCACTGCCTTCACATATCACGTTTAGTGCCCCTGCCCGACCTGCTCTTCCCAAGCCTTGTCACCCAGGAGCGAAAGACGAATGCACAATGGGGCTTCAGCCTAACTCGGGACGTGCTGGCGTTGTGCCCTGTGGGTCTTTGTACTGCACGGACTTGACGCTTGCAATGCATGCCATTTACACGCGGTAGACTACTGCTACCCAATTTGTACCCCAAAACACTGCGTGAGATTCCTCGTCAGCCAGCCTCACCTGTTTCGTCCCAGCAAAGGAAATGAGGACCTACCCCTAACGTTCTTCAGCCATCGTCTTGTGGCCTACCCCTTGCCCCCACCCAATGAACGACAACACCAGCAGGCTGTGAAGGAACTCTTGGGAGGCTCTGAAAGCGCCGTCGGCTTGCCTGGCGACTTCAGGTGTCCTCTCTTTGCCTGGTCATTACAGCCACGGACCGGACCAAAGCTTCACGCGCTACACGGAAGTGGCGGAGACCATCTCCAGTGCCGTTAGCGGGCACAACCTGGACCGTGGCCGGACACATCCAGTAAACCACCCGCTGAGTGTCGCTGAAAGACCACCGAAACCTGCATGCCCGGTCCTTGTCAACCTCCGCGACGCCTCCTGGCGTCCGGCACCGTCTGCGGTATTGAAGTATGTAGACATGTGGACGTTCGGTAAGTATTAACGCGGGTGGGTTCGCAAAGCGCCGTGGCAGCATTATGCTAGGTTTGTTGCCTGCCCGCGGCAACGCTTTACGGACCAACCGCGGGTCAAAGGCGCTTGGCCTTCTCGTCATGCTTTGCTTTTGGGCAGGTTCCTGTACCGAAAACCGGCCACAACGTCAAGACGACCAGCCATTCGACAGTCCGTCCCACATAGTAGTGGGGAACACTGCGCTTGGCGCATGCGTGCCTTTGGCTATGCATGTCCACCCAGCTAACTAACGTGTGACATGCGGATCTTTGCATGTCCCTGTATTGACAATGTGCGCGGCGCCGTACAACTCGGAGCGCCTCAGCGTGCCATGATGCACCGGAGACAATAGTGCACAGCTATTGGATTCGCTCCGTCTGCTGGCAAACGTCGTCACCACACATGTCTGCTACGCGCCAAGCTCGCACTGACTATGCTTTCTTAGCCTTCGTTTGTTGAAAGCTGCGAGGTTGGGGCCAATCAGTGGCCCCACTGACAAAAGACCTGACAGCAGCATGGTGCTCCCGGCCCATATACCAGCATACATGAACCTGTCGCCAGCGATGCTGATGAGTTCTGCTGTTAGCTAGAGTTTGAGCCTACGAAGACTCACTTCCAGCGATGACAGGACCGACTAGCATTGGGACGGAAATGCCACTCCACATTATCCCTATACGAGTGCCCACTTCTTCGATCGGAGATATGGCAGCCGTTGCAGCAGCTGCAAGGGTAAACCATCCACCGCTTAGAGCGCCGTAAAGAACCAGGCCGATGACCGTGGGTGCAGCCCCGAGCGGCTCTCCCACCCAGAATGCAAAGAGAGAGGCACTGGTTAGAAAAGGGATTGAGCCGAACACAACCCACACCCCCCACCTGTCGGCCAAACGGCCGGCAAGAATGCGCCCGACGAACGACCCCGCTTGAAGAATGGCCACGGCGTAGTCCACGAGTGCTGGCGGACAGTCGTTACTGGCAGCCATCGTCGCTGCGTTGAAGTATGGTGATAGAATACTGCGCATCAGCAAGAGAGCCATGTCGCTTGCGCAGGCTCAGGATGCTCAAACAAATGCGCATCTGGTATTCTGGGCACCTATCTGAGGGGCGGGGTTTGCGAGACACACAGGCTCTTAAGCGAAAACAGCTCGGTTGCCTTGCAATGCAAAAGAACGCGAGTAGGTTGCTCTCACGTTGACGCGACTTACTTCATGGCGTACATGGCCGTCCCTAAACTAAGAAACACAAAGCGTCGTTGACGCCATGGCTTTGCAAGGTTACTCCAAGGGGGCGGGGAGCGCGGCAACAAACGGCCTTTCATCCAGTAGCAAGCAGGCAACATGAGGATAAGATTGAACCCCGCAATAATCAATATGGTATCGCGGAAGGCTGGGGCGGTCAGTTTGAGAAACCAGCTGTTGTAAACACTTTCACTTTGGAGGACTCAGATGACCTTCCAAAGTGTTGACTCAATGTATGTAATGTACTCACAGAGACTCTTGAGCAGTTCTTTGATCATGATCGGATAGATCACACCGCCAAGGCCAGACCCACCAACAATAATGCCTACCGCCAGGCCGCGGCGTTTCAGAAACCAGTGCCCGGCGACTGCAGTTGCAGGGGTGTATATCAGTCCACCGGATAGCCCAAAGGCCATGTGGCTGAGAAGAATCTGGTAAAACTCTTTGGAGACTGCTGTCAACCCACATTGGATTCGCGCAACCAATAACCCCAGAGTCTCACTCACAGGCAAGACCCACGAGTGCTCCAAACGCGACCGTAGTCCCTCCGATGACAAGCGCGCGGGCGCCATGGACATCAAAGTACCGACCCATAAACACGCTGGGGAAGAAAACCATGAGCGGTTGAACACTCCCTGTCCATCTTTCGTCAGCCCGGCCAGAAAAGCTCCTACGCTATCGTTGAGCGAGAATAATCGCTCAATTGGTGTTCTCGGTAATATGTGAGCAGTGGGCCCGAGGATGTGACTATGATTAGCTTGCAAGGGAGACAAGCTTACTGAGACCAAAGATGCAGAACAGATGAAAGAAGGTGCCTAACACGCAAAGCCAAGCCTCCTTGCCGCCGTCGGGTGGTGGGCCTAGGTCCTGCAACTCGCCCGGGGCGTGACCAGGTGGCAGTGCAGACGCTGGCGTTGCTGGGTCCAGCGCCTGTGGCTCTTCTAACCACAAGGTGTCATCCCACTTAGCAGCGTCGATTCGATTGCAGTCTGCAGAATTGGGCATGTGGAGTAAACTGAGCGTTCCGTCCCTGGTTGCAACTGGCGACCGGGACACCATCGTTGTGCTGCAGGTAGTGGCGCTCGCTTTAAAGTGGTCGTCGTGCCAACGCTCTTGAGACCCGATCCCCATGGGGATTGTGGGCGTAGTGACGGGGACAACGAGGAGAAGGACAGGTGGATACAGCGCGAAGCGCAATGTCCATGCAATAGTCGACGATGAGTGCTCCACTGTCCATTCCGGGCGGCCTGCGTAATGTAGCCCAGGAGTGGACAGTCTTATAACGAAGGGGGTCGAAAGACGTGGCGAATGTACGACTCAGTGCGATGTGAGTGCTACATGTTGTAGTGGGGCCCTGTGTGGTGTGGTGTCCCGGAGGTTCCCTGTCGCTTACAGTAGTCAATTGCCGGCTTTGGCCGCTTGCGATTAACTCCGGCGGACCAGATCGTTAAGCAGCGATTGTGCCCACCACAGATACCAAAACCCTGGCGTCAATGTTGATCCGCATGCCGCATACCGCATTCTGAGCTACACTACTGTGGGATCATTTCTGACATCTGACAGGACGGCTTTGCGTCGGTGGACGTGGACCGAGTCGAAATCTGTTGGTGGACGTGTTGGGCCGTGTTAGTCATTTCCCGACATTCGCCGAAGCTACGTCTGGTCATGCTGGTCGAGCGCGTCGCCTCTGTCGGCTTCAGAACCCTGTTCTGTCAAGCCAGCTGCTGGTCTCACGAATTAAGCGTCATCAACGTAGACATGTCCTCTCGTGGGCTGATATTTGCTCGGGATCCTTGTCAGTCTCCGTTTTCCCCCCGCGCGGCCACGACGTGCATCCGCCGGGAGCCGCGCCACGATGCCTCGGCGCGCTTCGCAACCGACCACGGACCCGCCACGATACACACGCGTTCGCGACGTACTGAGACGAAGCCACTGGTGCAGATTGGAAGATTTCTGGCCATGGGGTGACGAGCAGCAGGGTTAGTAGGTAAACTAGAACGCAGGTCGTTTGGTTTCAGTTCCCAAATGACGGTCACTGCCTGTTTGGGCACAAGGGACGAGGACTTGTGGTTCGTACCTTCAACCTGCAGAACACAGCCGTCACCAACAAGACGACCATCGTCAAACCGCTCTCAGTGTGATGGGATCTCGCCATCGGCTATCCTTTATAACGGTTAGCTCATAAACGCACTGAAGCACCAATACATACACATTTTCAGCGCGGGTCAGCTTCCGCCGCGAACACATACCGCGTACCGGTGCAAAACTTCCTGGGGGACAATCTTGAGCGCCTTTAACGGGCTGGCGACAACATCTGGGCTCTCGCAACATCGACACCGCTACGTTGGGCGGTCTTGCCTATCAATCACAATGTGATAGAGCCCGCACACAACCTCGGAAGAGCAGTGATTCAATCATCCAAGGACTAAAGGCAATCTTCCCAAGCCACCCTAATGCGCGTGATTGTCGATACACCATAACTATCAAGTACGAATGTCGCCTTGAAGATGCACGTACCAGATGCTGCTTCTCCGTATAACAGCAGGAGTCCCTCACAGTGGTCTCGGGGTTCGGTCCGACAACATCTGCCTTCGGCAAAACGCCGAGCTGTGCCTGAGATAGCCGGGCAAGGCGCCGTCTTGTCCGAGCATTTGCCCACCACTAACTGACTATGATATTTATGCCGTGCTCATGAGGACTCATTCTACCGCTCCTTCTGTACTGTCCATGACAAAACTCAGCAATAACAGAGACGACGACTCGAACGGCCCTCACGGGTACAGGACCCATCTCGTGGGCTCTGGTCGGCCAGAATACCATGTCATCGCCCCACGCGGATGTGAGACTGGCGCACCGCGCAATTTGGGAGACGCAGGACAGTTGCTGACTGCAGGGATGAACGATCCATGCGCGCCTGGTTACAATCCCACAACAGGCTATTACCACCTGTTTTATCAGTGGGGCCCAAACAGCCATCGGTGGGGCAATATCTCTTGGGGCCACGCCATCAGCAAAGACTTGGTCCACTGGCAACATTACTCGGTAAGACAGCATATGGTCCTCCTGGAGACGAACGTGCCTAACTGTCGATAGGAACCCGCCCTTGCGCCCGACACCACGTATGATTCCGAAGGGGTGTTTACTGGTTGCTTTTATCCAACATTGCCCAACAACAAGCCTGGCTTGACACTCTTCTATACATCGGTGACGCGGCTTCCTATTCACTGGAGCCTTCCCTACACACCTGGGAGCGAGGGGCTTGCCATAGCGACTTCGTTGGATGGTGGACACACCTGTAAGTTACCTGATACCCGCTGCTGACGATTGACCGCCAGGGCATAAGGACAAACGCAACCCAATCCTCCATGGACCACCTGACGGTGTCATGGTTACCGGCTTCCGTGATCCCTTCGTTAGGCCATGGCCAGCTATGGATCAGGAGCGTGGTGTTGCACCGGGCAGGCAGTTGTACGGGCTGTTATCTGGTGGTATCGTCGACATGGGGCCGCGCGTGTTTCTGTACGAAGTTGACGCGCACGATCTGACGCAGTGGAAGTTCCTGTGGCCGATGCTCCGCGTTGGCAGCAATACCCAAGTCGGGCCCATCGATCTCGGCATTAACCTTGAGTGCACGTCATTCTTGACGTTGGCATGTGGCAGAACGGTACGACAAGTCCTTCTGACTGGCGCAGAGGGCGGTGCAGAGCGCCCGCAGTCGTTGGGATTTCATGTCCGTGCCCCCGAGAACATACCTCGTCGGGTGCCACGCTACTCAGCCTGGCTTGTGGGAACTCTCAAGGGCAAGCTCGGCGGTGTGGACCTCGAGATTGAGTCTGGTGGCATGTTGGACTGGGGCCATTTTTACGCAGCGGCACCGTTTGCGCTACCAGATGGCCGCTCAGTGGTGTGGGGTTGGATAATCGAAGAAGACCTTCCCGATCTGCTAGCGGCCAAGAAGGGTTGGTCTGGTTGTCTGGGTATCCCTCGCGAACTGTTTCTGCACATCGACCGCAGCACGCAGCGCGCATCGCTGGGCGTCCGCCCTCTCCGGGAGCTGGCATCGCTGCGTGGCAGTGTGATGCATGCGCGTGTTGCGGACTCTCTCCAGCCATCTGGGGGTGGTATCGCGGAGGATATGATTGTGCCCCTTTCAGCTGAAATCGAAGCTGTTGCCCACGGCCCGTGCACCTTGACGGTGCGCGAAGGCAACTATCAAGCGACACAGCGCGAAGGCCGAGACGGGGTGCGGACGGACATCTTGTTCACAGGCAGCGAGATTGTCGTGCGGCGACTCGCTTCAACGCTAGAGCATGGAACGAACACGTGTGAAGACCGGGGCGAGTTGTCACTCGCGCCAGGCGAGCCCTTGCAACTCCAAGTCTTCCTTGACCACGACATTGTTGAGGTGTTTGCCAACAGCCGCTTTGCCCTTTCCACACGCGTGTACGCACCGCCCCATGCGAGAGGAGTGCGTTTTGTGGGAGACGTAACACGCTTGTCTGCGTGGCCGCTTGTCCGGAACGCAGTGCCGACGTAGATCAACAATAAATGCATCGACCTTGCCAGGTATATGTAGTTCGGTAGCAGGTTTGCCCAGACCATTCTGCCGCTTGTCTCCACAGCGCCTATGGCCATAAACTGTCAAAAAATAAAGCTCCTGTTCGACACACCAATCGAGAGTTGTGTTATGCCGAGATCCAACATGCCTAAAAACGGATTACATGCTTCCAACAAGTTGCTGCACATGTTTGCGGTGCCCTCTCATTGCAGTGTGGGGCCTCGAGGGCATGTTGACCCGATCATAAGGAGGATGCGCCCAGCAGGGGACAGTTCCAGAGAGCTGGTCGGTGGTGACTACAGGTACAGTACTGTATGTGCATACGTTTCTTGTCCCTGGATGCCGAAGTTGCTACCCGTCTCCGTAGACAGTCACATATCTCCGTCCTTTCCGGCTCCCTAGAAACTGCTAAGCACAGTTTAAGATTCTCGCCGTTCCCCTGGCTCCTGGAGTCGAATCCTCAGAGGACAGCGGTGTGGCGATGTTCCTCACTGATGCATTCCAATACAGCTCCTCGTGGTGCATTGGCGCATGTTGGCCACGCTGGGACTTCACTCGCTCGCACCACCAGTGCTTTGGGGCCACCATGTGAATCCAGTATTCTCAGAGTTTGCAGCCAGTGAGAAACGACGGGCACCTCAGTAAACCGCGGACCGGCATCGCAACTTGCAGAACCTGGCGTACACCGCCGGTGAGCTGCCTGACATGCATATCGCGTAACAATCCGAAAGTGGACCTTAATAAGCCCACATGCTACGCCTCCTCGGGTGTCTGATCAGTGCAAACAGAGACGCAATGCTACAGTAGGTCTGGTGGCTTATGGGCCCCCAGCTTACGACGCCACAACCCCCACATGAATACTCAACCGAACCCGATTGCGTTACGGAACGCGGGGATCTTGAGGGGGCAAAGATTGAGGCTCCGTCTACAACGGGCCTGGGTTGGGGAGCATAACCTTCAAGTAATCTGACCCGCCATATATGCTTCCTCAACGCTTGGTATTCAGAGCAGCACGTCCTTTGACCACTCTCTCTCATCTTTGACGATCATTGACGACATGGTCCAAACGGCCGTGCCACCAGACTCGCTAGTACGAGCGGACGTGGCTGCGTACCGTGAGGCACCTCCAGACCGTAAGTAAACCTTTAGCCCTCCATACCTATGGGATCTCCTCCCCAGCAGACTGTTTCGCCACTCAGAAGGAAAGGGACGAACCATATCCCTGCCCGAGCCCCAGCCACGCACTTCAACTCTGTTTGCACATCGTTGACTTTCCCAGCTGCGGTCAATGCGCAGCCGATTGAGGTTTACCTCTACTACGCACGGTCAGAAAGATTACGCGAGAACGCAGACGCCCTCCCTACGCCTGATGCACCGTGGACAGCACTGGGTAAACGTTTGACGGGACGGGCCGACGAGGTGGTACCTGTACCAACCATTCGCGTTCCCTCTCTGCGGCGAAAATCAAGTCCCCCTGAGGACCTTCACGACGCCGACGCTGGATGGGGACGCCTGTCAGGAGCAACGGAGCTCAAGCCCATTGTCAATAGCTACTCGTCACACGCTTTTGATGAGACGCACACAGGACATTTATCAATGAGCACCACTGAGGTCTACAACCTTGAAGCATATCCACGGCAAGCAGAACGGTCTGAAAAAAACGCTGAGAATGCGCAATCCGGGGGGATCCTACTCAATCCTGAGGAGCGCGAGAGCACGTATCGGTTGTTGCGTGTTGCTGGATGGGAGGTCGTGTTTTACCTCATCACAACCGACATGCTTGGCTGGTTTACTGCCGAGAAGGCCTACTCTATGCTGGGGTTTGCACCAGGGACAATGGTGTACACCTTCTTCTTTCTCATGGCCTTCGCCAGCGGGCAGGCCCTGTGGTGGATTTACATGCACACAGACTCGGAGCAGTATCCAGTACGTTCCTACGCCGACATCGGTGAGCGCACCTACGGCCCCGGCGCCAAATACCTCTTCAACATTCTGCAAGGCGTGCAACTGACTTTCAATGTTGGTTTGTTTATTGTAATGCAAGGACAAGCACTTGCGGCCATCATCACCTACAAGTTCTGTTACATCGCCCTCAACATATTCTTCGCTATCGCCGGCATGGTTCTTACACAGGTCCGCACCATGCGCAATGTGGCTTGGTTCACAAACGTCAACCTGTTCCTCAACATGATCATCATGTTTCTCACAGCGTATGGCATTGCCATGTACGATCCCGTCCCTTCACAAAGCGGACACAAGGATCTGTCTGAGCCAGTGCAGACCCACGCTTGGGTTCCTCCAGGGTCGTCGTGGCAAACGCAGGTTGCAGGGACGCAACTCGCTGTGTTTGCCTATGGAGGGGCCATGATCTTTGTGGAATTTTTGGCCGAGATGCGCCGGCCGCGTGACTTTTGGAAAGCGGCCCTCATGGCGCAGAGCCTTTGCTGGCTGGCCTACATCTTCTTTGGCATGTTTGGCTATGGCATCCAGGGACAGTACTCGTCCATTCTGCCAACCGTCAACATTGCAAGCGAGGTTTTCCAGGGGCTCATCAACATCATCGGCCTACTGTGCATTTTTGCTATTGCCATTCTGTACGCTCATATGGGCTGCAAGCTCGTGTATCGGCTCGTTCTCAGAGGTGTGTTTCGCGCGCCATCTCTGACCTCGGCAAAGTCTTCTATCTACTGGGCGCTTCTCGTCATCGCATACTGGCTCGTGGCGTGGGCAGTCGGCTCGGCGATTCCCAACATCACCGACCTCAACATCGTTGTCGGAGCTGCCTGCGCCATGCAGTTCACATACACGTTCCCCCCTTTACTTCTACTTGGTCACTGGCTTCAGGTTGATGCAATAAAAACCGAGGCCGCTTGGCGACCTGGTCTCGTCCCAGGATCAACTCGTGTCGATTCTTGGCGCAACTGGAGCCGATGGCGGAGAGCAATCACTCCCTACTGGTACGCCAAGATTGTCTTGGTCCTTCTCACCTTGGCTTCTTTGGTCCTTGCGGGGCTGGGAATGTACTCGGGCGTTTTGAGTGCTCAACATTCATACAAGTCAGGTGTCACCACGGCATACTCTTGCAAAACCCCAGGCCAGCCAGTGCGGAGAAGCGTGCAAATGTAAGAACGTCGCCACATATCCCAGAGACGGCTGACGGATAGGTGAAGGCAAAAGCTGCAGCGTACGTACTGTATGTCTTGTACAGTACTACTGTATGATCACATTCACGACCCGCAATCACGATGTACAAAGTTGTATTGGGTGTAGGTTTAGGCTTTACTCAGGCATTACTGCAGCTTACTGTACTGTAGGTGGTCGCTAGGCTGCCAGGTCGACCTGCCAGTAATTTACTGTACTGTACTGTCCACGACGTGGGGGTGAAGCCATCATCTCACATTGAATACTTTTTGTAAGACGCAACTGGTCGCCCATAATCCCCACGTTCTATCACACCGCATTGCTGGAGCCATAATTGTTGTAGCCCGCGCAGAGAGCTCTTCTCCGGGCATAAGTCAGCAGCTCCCCAACAGTAAAGATTAAAAACCCGCCTTCATGTAATGATCGGATGACTTTTGTTACGTAGTCCACCACAGAGCTGTGCAATTCGACAATGGGTATGTACAGTACTGTACATACAGAATGTACTGCAACTGAATGGGCGTGTGTTCATGGGTGCCTCATCTCACGAAATCGGCGCAGTTCATATGTACATAGAACATCGCCGCAGCCTTTGCATTGGAAAAACTAAAAGTTCAGTTCCACACGATAGGAATCAAGGCATTAAGAAATCAACAACGTCTGAGTCTCTATATGGCAACAACGGACCAAGTAAAGCGACCCCCAAGGGGCTAATCATGCGGCGGGGACGGGGCTCTCACGAACGGGCATCTTCGACTGGCGATACCAGGCAAAGAAGATCAGGCCTGTGACCATTACGTAGGCGGAGATGAAGAAGTAGCCATTCCTGGATCCCGTCCAGTCCTCCACCGTCCCATTTCCTGTGTCGAGTAGGCCTTGCTGGACTGCGATACCGATGACACCGCCAATCTGGAAAATGACTTGGGCAAACGACCCGCCAACCCCGGCAAACTCGATGGGGAATGACTGAATGATGTTGGTGTTCATCCCAATAAAGACCAGCATGCCACCAGCGCAGCCGATAATTTCGCCAGTAAAAACGTCTGCCGGGTCAGCTGTACAATGAAAGCTAGCACCTTGTGGACACGTGACACTTACACTTCCAGTAGTTCGCACCGCGGCCACCGTCCGAGTATGCGAGGAGCATTGTACTGGCAAAGGCCATCGCTGAGCCAATTGGCTGTATGACGTGGGGACGGGTGATGAGCTTGGGGAAAGGCTGGGTCAAAGTCCCGACAATGAGCGCCGTTACGCCCATGGGGAGGAGTTTGGCAGCCACAAGAATAGCAGAGTCATGAGAGACCTCTTGCCAGTATGTAGCAATACGAAGTTGGTAAGTCGCGAAGTCTGGCATGTCAGTTAAGCAATGGTGGCAGGACGAGGCGACTTACACATAAAGATGGATGACGCCTGGATAATGAGGGGGAAGATGTTTGGAAACTTCCAGATATCGTGCGGCAAAAGGCTGTAGCCTCGGGGCAGTCGGTGCTCCCAATAGATCCAAATTGGGAGAAGGCAAACCGAGATGACGAGAGGCGCAATAAAGATAGCCGAGTCCCACCCGTCGACTTCTACTTGAGTGAAGCCTAGGATAAAGAGAATGAGAATGGCCATGAGACCAGCCACGCCGATAAGGTCCATCCGCTTCCACTTCTCGGCCCCAGGAAGATCCTCTGCGACAGCTTCCGTTTTGGGGAGAAGGAACCAGCAAAGCACCGAAAATGGAAGGACGATGATTGCAATGAAGCGAAAGTACCAACGCCAGTCGGCCAGAAGAAAGATGCCAGCGAGCACAAGTCCCATCGTGTTGGCTAGGGCGCCCGCCATGCCGAAAAGTGTAAGCTTCTTGGCCTGCTCCTCGGGATCGGGGTACATCTGAACTGCCTCGTTAGACGAATCTCTAGTTCACGGCGACTTACCAACCATATTGATAGAGGATGGGATGGTCAGCACGGCTAGCAAAGCTGAAATGGCGCGCAGAACGAAGAATGAGTATTGGTCCTTCATGAACGAGATGATGAGATAAAAGATGCCGAGGCCAGCAAACCCCACGGTGTACACGCGACCTGGAGGATACAGGTCCGCCAGTCGGCCAGCAAAAAGAAGGGTTGAAGCAAACGCGAGCGAGTAAGTGCCGAGAACCCAGGCGAGGTTACCCGTGGAAACGTGGAGGTCTATCGAAATCGGCGCAGTCATGAGGAATGTGGCAGACACGCCGGCGACGTCGATGAACATTGCCGTGCACTGAGGGTCAGGCCCGAAACAATCACGGTTCATGCCACTCACAAAGAAAAGAAGCAGGATGCTTTTGCGCTTGGCGGGAAGCCCTGCCAACGCGTTTGGTTTCTTGTCATGGTGATCCACCTCCCCGGCTTTCTCTCGCTCCCTTTCGACCTTGCCCAGAGTAGATTTCGCCGGAAGGTGGTTGTCGTTCGATTCGAGGCTCTTCTTGTCTGCGACGTCGGCGTGCAAGTCTGCGACAGTGTGGTTTGGAGAAACAAACGACGCCGCAGGAGTTGGACGCTCAGTGATAGAGCCATCCAGGCTTGGGTTGCGCGGCGAAGACGGAATGGTGGGAGTCGGCGCTGCTGTGGTGTTTGAAGACATCATTGTGCGTTCGGATATCCGTCCCAATTCAGAGAGACGCCAGACAAGCGACTGGAGAAAAGGAACCACACCATATAACCTAAAATGTTTAAGTACTGTTGTGTCCTGGACCCCAGGCGCTTCGACTGCAGGTGCGAAGTGGATGTCGCCGAGGCATGCCCTGCGGCCGACGGCCATCGTCTTGAGACAGTCAGCTAACGTCACTGCTTGCGCATGACAGCGGTGGCAATGTGCGTAAGTTGAGGATCGCTTTTAGAATGGCGCCTTCGGGCTCGGTGCTGGCGTCGGTTCCGCATAGTAAGAGTGGTGAGTATCTCCGGAGGCAATCGAGCCGAACCCAACGGCGATTTCGGACGGCATGACAAAGAAATGCGCAGTGTCGCCAGAAGAGATAAACTGCCCAGTAGTGTGCCTACATCGTCGTGCATTGAGATCGTCAAAGGCATCCGTGCTGCGCCTCGTGCTGGGGCAAGTCCGCGGCGCGATTAGCCTTGCCCAACACCCCTTGGTCAACTGGGTCGCTCGATGTCCAGCCAGCAAGCCTGCAGTTGCCACGAGCACGTGCGCAGCTGTAGCACACTGTGGGCTGTGGACCTGTGGCGCAATGGTATGCCAGTCGCCTTGGGCGTGTCAAAATGATAGATGAGCGATTAGATGGATGACGGACGTGTAGACGTGTTGATGCTAACTCGTTTGGCTCGGAGACTCGAGGCCGCCGGGCTATGGTAATCGTCTCACCCTGGTCTGGACAGGGTCCAGTCAACATTCCTCGTGGCTGGGGAGCAAAGGGCCCGACGTCGGACACGAAGCCCGAACCTCGGCGTCACCGTGTTTTGGGTGAAGGCTGATCGCCACGGCCGTGACACGCCCCATTGCTGTGCAGTAGGTAGCGGGTGCGCATAGATGTATGCTAGACAGGTTGGGCGGTGGCCTTGAGCACGACCGGGGGCTCTCGCCTGAATGATGTGACCACATTTGCGTCTTTTTGTTGGGGCGTCGCGCGAAGCGCCCTTGCCTTGTCAGCAGCCTGGCTCATACGTTCATTGTGCAATGCAGCTGCCGAGGGTGCACAGTCTCGTTTTGGCTATCGCGATGTCGCGACTACTGAGCAATGTCGAGGAGATGATTGTTGAGAACGTCTCTCTTGAGCTGTTGTCGGGGTCATTCCATGCATCCACACACATATCCACGGACTGTTGACACCACATGGACCGAGATTCGGGGATACCGGCGTGCAGATACCCAGTGTCACCACATGCAGCCAACCTGGCCTGCACTACCGGTTGCACTGTTGCCCTCTTTTCCCCCATCCACTCCTCTCAACACGATCCAGGCCGCCATGGAAGACCTTCAGGCCTCTAGGGCTGCTGTGTCTGGCGAGCGCACCCCGTCTTCACAACCTCCCTCGCACCCACACACAGACTCGTCACCCACGGACCAGGCCGAACGCCCAGTCAAGTACGTAAATCGCAATCTTTGGCCCCACAGTTGCGCGAGTGTCCAAACGCCTGCCCGCACCAGAGTTGCCCGCACGCACACACAACATGAGCACCAACCCCCTGATGGCATGGGCAACAGGGCTATAGCGGCCTTCCAGCCGCGAACGCTGACCCGCAATGCTCTCCTTGTGCAGGCTGGACGGCTCTGACCCTCGCTCCCCAATGCAATGTTGACATATCACAGTTTGCGGCCCAAGAGAAGTCGCAAGGACCGTCCGTGCGACCACTGTCGCATATCAAAGCGATCATGCTATATTGCTGTGCGCGGAAACCCTTGCGAGCACTGCGCTCGGGCAGGACGAGAATGTAGCTTCCGCGCTCCACCGTTGAACCGTCACCGCAAAGCTAGCATCACGACGCCGACTGGGGTGGGCGTACCGAGCGCCAGAAGCAATGGCTACGTCGTGCCCGGTGTGACCGGAGCGTCGTCGCTCACATCGCGTTTTGGCAACCCGGCCGGAGCGCCGTTCGGCGCCAGTGGTCCCAGCAGATCACCTACATCGTGGATGGGCGAGCGCAGCACACTGGCGTTGCCGGTATCTCAGCCATCGTCGGGTATCCGTGGGTTTCTGGACTGTCTGGATGGGCGGGATGCCCAACAGCAACAGCATGACGATGACGAAACTTTGGGGTACTCTTCTCTCGACGCGGACGTGACTGAAGAGGAGGAGTCACACTATCTCGGTGAGTAAGCGATGGGTACCGAGGTTCTTACTGCACAGGCTCGGGAGCTGTCGCTCAACTGGCGTCTGTATCGTTGGACTCGCGCCTTGAAAGCGGTGCGACCGATCTTTCGTACCGCCAGGTCGCAGACCCACGCAACCCAGCGTTCTTCCTTCGGAATCCCAGCCGTGTTTATGGCCACTCGAACGCGGCATACATCGCAGAGAAAGCTTACCAGGACGTTCTGGGCATCATCAATCTGGTCGACCCTGCACTTCCTGAACGGCTCATTCAACAGTGCGTAACTGACAACGTCACGCATGTTGACCTCAGCTTTCTGACTCGCACGCTTCCTGGGATGCCAATTCTGAACCGCGCTCGCTTCGAGGCATGCCTGCAGGGCTGGCAGGGAGCAGGGACCTTCCCTTTTGCGCTTCTTATTGGTATCTTCTCGCACGCGTCGGTGCATGAGCCAGCCCTGCGGCCCCACTCTAAGGAGATGTGGAGCATTTGCTGCCACGTCGTCGATAATGAGTACCGGACGGCGCGGTTGCAGACGCTTCAGCTCGACATTATTGCCCTGTCTGGCCGCCCAATTTTGAACCCTGGCGGCAACCACGTCGGTCTTTGTAGGGTACGTCGTCTGGCTAGGCCGTGTGCTGACCATAGGCTGTCGGGGTGTCACAACTGTTGGGCCTCCATCGCGATTGCTCGAGGTGGAAGCTCCCAAAATGGGAACGAGCGTTGCGAAAGCGTCTCTGGTGGTGGCTATATGTCACGGACAAATGGAACGCTTACACATACGGTCGTCCAGTGAACATCGAGGCGGCCCGCAGCTCAATCCCAACCTTAAGCTTTGAAGATGGAGACACCCCAGGCGCGACAACACCCAAAGAATCCGAGATCGCTGTGTTCATTGCAACATGTCGCCTGTCGTCTGTATTAGAGGGACTGCTCCCCTTGGTACTCGATCGCGATGCGGCGACCCGTCGCCAGCAGCTCGATCGCTCACTTCTGCGCCACGCTGCGAGTGATCTCGAGACTCTGTACCGCGATCTACCGGACGATCTGATGTTCGATCCCTCGCATCCTTCGCCAAGGCCCGGCACAAGTTTGTTCCCCCAAAGGCGGCGCGCTAATGTGCAGGATCTTTACAGTTGTCGCATCTCGGAATTGAGCTTTTGATCTGCCGTCTTGGCTTAGAGCGCGAGGAGTTTGACAACTCCGCCCACCTTGCCATGGCGAACGCACAGATGTTGACAGTCGTCGGCCAAATGTCCGTGTTCATTGAGTGCCTTGGTGACGAAGATCTCAACGCATTTTGGGCACCGTGGGCGGCATATCAACTCACCAATGCAGTCACCCTACTTCTGCAACAAGCAATACGACTGCACGCTTACGCGAATGCAACACCGAATGGTTCCCACTCGGGATCACTATTGACAGCAGCACGAGATGCTGCTGTTGAAGGTGCCCTTGCCGATACGTTTGCGCTGTTGCGACGCTTGTTCAGTGCCATTCAGGCGGCGCTCCCCGCGTGGGAAGTCGCAGAGGCTGCTCTGCCACGCATCAACAGCCTTATCAAGAGCATGCCCCCAATTCCCGGCATCGAGACCGTGCAGGCTCTTCTTCAACCGGACGGCGACGGCCCCTCGTCTGGTCTGACTGCACTTCCTGAAATCGAACCCGACGTGGACATATTGGCGCTTTTCGACTGGCTTACAGGGGACATCAACAGTGGTCTACAAGGCGGAGCTGGAGGGGTAGTCTGATAGCATATCCGAGTGGAGGGCGAGTGACCCACAGTATTTCTATAGCCGCGATCTAGACTGAGAGTTGTATCCATGTTGTACAAGACGCGGCCGCCTGGTTGAAGATCGCAATGTGGGAAAGGTTGGCCGAAGGCAAGGACTACACGCGAGGACGTCCTATCGCTAGCGCTTCTCTTACACAGACTTATGCCGCACCTCACTGCATAAAAAATGATAATGTGTACAAGGTAGCCCGCTGGTGATCAAATAACACGCGGAATCGCGGGAAAGAGACGGAGCTAGCGGCGAGCTTGTCCCGAGGATGTGTTGATGCATGCGATCCTATCGGCGGCAGGTAATGGGGGTTCTTGAGACAGTTATTTGTCGAAAGGCGCCCTGTTGGCAGCTAAGTGGACGAGGCGGGGCAACACATGGCGTACCGCTCCGCGATGTACGCTGATCGCTCTTTGGCCCATTCAGCACTGATTTCGGAAAGCCTAGTACGAGATCCGTCGGGTTGGATAAGATGAGGGTCCAACGTGCGGACCTTGATCTCCTCCTTCGGCCACGGTAGCGTAGAAGTCTCGATGTCGGGAATGTATTCAAGTGCGTCCAGCTGGGCAACTTCGTCACCTCGCACTGTCTGACGCAAAAGCCGCCAAAACACCTCGTCACTCGACCACAAATGCCGCTCACTGATGCGACCAGATTTGATGAGGGTGTTGATGAGCTTGCCGGCGCGGTCATACATGTCCGAGTGAGCTGGGTTGCACCAGACGCCCCGATCAGAGTCGCGATAGCCACGTGCAAGAGCAAGTGCCAGTTCTGGGCTGTGAAGGGCAAGGATGCGGTCGGGCGTGTTTGCTAATGGGTGTGCCGCGAGGTCCGCAAAAACCTTTTGGGCTGTCTCGAGCGGGAGGTACTTGAATGCCACGGCGTCTCGCAGGCCATAGTCCAGGCGGTCCGCGCAAAGGGATGGCGAAGGCTGTTCAACAAGCGGATAGTCCTCTTCATCCAAAACGGATGATGGGAGGCCGTGTTTAGCGATGAGTTCGGGCAATTCGGTTGTCGCGACGTAAGCGTCCTTGTGAACCTCGTGATAGCTGCCTTCACAGAGCGACGCGCAATCAACGACGTGACTTAGTGCCGTGTGCGAAATGTCATGGAGGAGTGCGGCGGCTTGCTCTTCAACGCTGCCACCCACAGAGCGCACCAGGATCATTGCACCCACAGAGTGTTCAAGTCGAGTGACAGGTGCAGTCAATCGCAGGAGGCCGGTCATGCCATGTTGGTGTACCGTCCCAAGGCGTCGCACCGCGGCTGACGCTAAAAGGGCCAGCAAGCTGGTCTCAGTCACCTCATGGGTTCCGTAGATATCGTCCTCAATGCGGGCCAAGGTTGGGCTCAGATGGATAGTTTGAAGCAAGCCAGCCTTAATGACTTGTGTGCCGACGGCGTCACCTGCTTTAGAGATCAAGCCGTTGGGGGTGGGGACAGTGACAGACGCTGGCGTGCGCGTCACGGCAGGAGCCGCCGTCATGTGTCGTTCCTGCTTGTCGCTCTGATGAAGAATTGATGGCTATCAGGGACAGCCGACAGGTGAAGGAGAGAGAAAAAAGTGAAGCGCAAGGCGGACTGCACCAGCTACTTATTTGTTTGTGTCTCGCACTGTGTGGCTGTTTTGGGGGGCGCGGCCCTTGCGTCCGCCCGCGTGTGGGGCTCCGGCTTTGGTTAACTGGTTCCTTCCGCTCAATGCCCCCTGTCCTGCGTTCTGCCCAAGCATCCTCACTGCCTGCAGCTTTCGAGACGGACGACAATGCGAACAGCGCCGTCGCCGACAGCTGTTGACCAACAACAAGCACACCTTAAATGCCGATCCGCCTATAGGTCTACAGCATGACAATACCGTCTTACTCAAAGAACCGCCCTCATTGCAACACGCAACATGCCGTCGAGCAACGACACGTGCCCATCACTCTGCCCACCTCTTGACGTCATGTCGTGTACGCATAACTCGAGACGTTTTCTCTCCGCTGTTCAGTAGCAGTGCAATTAGTGCACGTTACTGAGCTTCGACTGATGTGAGAGGTTGAAAGTGACAATTCGACTTTCGCCCACGACGCTCTCTTCCACATCCAGCAAACACACAGCCTCCTCATTACTAGACCAAAACATTTTATCCGGGGCTTCAGAGGATGTCCACTTCTGCTGCTGAAGAGTACACACCTCGTCCACCACCTAAGGGTGACATAGATGCGGTGCCATGGATACCAGAGCCAGCAGCGCCGCTCGTCTTCACCAGTACGTACACCGCCCCGGCAGGAGATGATCTGCGCCCAAAGATGAGCTTGAGCGTTGTAGCCTCGGGCATTACCTGACTGCAGATGCGAGCGTTGTTGATGTTGGCGCAAACAAGATACTCCAGGACCATTCGGTCGTCATCGTCGATGGAAGTGTGGAGAGCGTCGGACCAAGTTCCAAAGCCATAATCCCGAAAGACGCACGCGTCGTAGATTGTCGCGGCCTCTACCTTTGCCCAGGTCTTGCAGACTGTCGTGAGTCCTGAACCGTCCATTGTCATCCTCGACTTACTTCAGACGTACATATCAACATGAGCGATGGGCGCCGCGAGCCGTACGCCGAGCCCATTCTACGAGCAACCTACACACTCAAGTGCATGCTCGCCCGAGGCTTCACCACTGTGCGCGACGTCGTAAGTGGCAACCACTGATTTGCGAGCCTGTTTGACCTCATTCCAGGGCGGAGCGGACTACTTCCAGAAGGTCGCTATAGACCAATGGCTGACGCCTGGCCCTCGGCTCTTTCAAGGGGGCAAAATCCGTACGTTACATCGCCCGAACGAAGCTTATGCAGTGTCACAGACAGGTGGACACGGAGACGGGCGATCTCGTCAGGTTGACAGCATGTGCTGCACCTCCTTCCCCGGCACCCTTGTCGATGGTGTCCCAGAGGCACTCCGCGAAGCACGAGCAGCAATGCGTAAGGGAGCTGACCACATCAAGGCAAGTTGGTTCCACAGTAACACTGTGAAGCGCCTCTGTCGGTATGGGTAGGGCAGCTTGAAGTGAAGGCTGGGTCCTATTAGTGTCCCCTTCCAACTAGCCCCACTACTCTCGAGGCGCCTTGTTTCCCCTGTGCATGTGCCGATCTGTGGCCCTCACGGCCAAAAGCTGACTTTCAGATCTGCACAAGCGGTGGGGTGTCGACCGAGACGGACAAGCTCGAGGGTGTACAGTTTCGCCCTGAGGAAATCCAAGCAATTGTTGAGGTTGTACGGGACATGGGCGGCACAGGTGTCACCTCTCATGCCTACACTGTCCCCGCGATCCGACGGGCCATTGAAAACGGCGTGAGGGGGATCGAGCATGGCAATCTGTTGGACCGCGACACAGCAAAGCTCATGGGTATTGCTCCATTGTGATAGCAAAGGTGCTGACCCCAGCAAAAACAGGAACGTTTCTGACGCCGACACTCATGATCTCAACTGCCAAGAGCCGTCCCCCATGGAACGTGACGCTACCCGAGTACATGCGCGAAAAGAACGCCCGAGTTCAGCAACAAGGCCGGGAGGCACTCAAAATCGCGGACGAAGCTGGCGTGTGCATATCCTTTGGTGAGTCTAGTACCTGAGCAGCTCTGATGGCAGGCACTGACTTGACTTTCGGGTGAGGGCAAGTGGCGCTGACTTTACTGACAACAGCATGGGCTATCTACAGTCGGAGGAGTTTGTGCAACGCTCGCAGATTCTGCCGTCTCATAAAGTCCTCGCCCATGCCACTGTCAACGCCGCCAAGAACCTCGCCGATGAGCGGATCGGCGTTCTAAAGAAGGGCGCCTACGGTGACGTTCTAGTGCTGAACCGCAATCCGTTGGAAGACGTCTGTGTGTTGGACAGTGGCCGCAAGGGAATTTTGGCCGTGGTAAAAGACGGCCGCGTAGTGGTGGCTCGAGGTCCCATTCGTGAACAAGTGCAGCCTGACGTGGTGCTAAACGTCCAAGAGGCTGAATAAACGCCCGTTACATGAAAGACATGTCCAACAGCAAATGGACGAGCGGATGCATGCATTCTGTTCAGCACAACTGCATTGAGGCCATTACTCTTGGTTCATGATGACGACCTTGATCTCCTGCCCATCGCGCGAAGCTTTGAAGGCGTCTTCGGACTGGGCGAGCGGAAAAGTCTTGGTGACGAGAGGTTCCAGCTTTACGTGGCCTCGTTCTACCAAATGAATTCCGTCCTCGAAACAACGCGTAGTGTAGCGCAATGACCCCAACACGTTAAGCTCTTTGGCAGCGACTTCCAGAGTAGGGAACTTGGTGAGAGGAGGTCCCATTCCCGCGAGGACCACTGGCGTTAGCTCAAGGAGGGAGACCACAAGCTCACGTGTGCCACCTGGGCGTAGTAGGGCGACTCCAAGCTGCATGCACGATTCCGCGCCGGTGGCATCGATGACGATGTCGAAGCCAGTGACGTCGACATGCCACTCAGGAAGGCGGCTCTGCGCCCAGTCCTCGAGCCACGCCATGGGGTCACCCACCTCGCGGAGCTTTGCAGTTTTGCTGGGTTGTGTGCCGCTGGGAGGTTCATTTGGTGTCACCTCGGCATGCGTTGCAGCGTACTGTTTTGCAAAGCGGACCCGGTCGGGAGAGCGGTCAAATCCAACTACCTCGCGAGCACCATACGCACGCACAACTGCCATGCAGAGCAGACCAAGCGGTCCACACCCCATCACACCAACGGTCGCGTGCGCAAGTCGGCCTGCTCGTCGCGCTATCTGGACCGCTATCGCAAGGGGCTGAATGCACCCTGCAAGCGGCCACGGCAATGAAGCAGGCAGGGGAACGCAGTTGACGGCCGGGCAGGCGTAGAACTGGCACAGCGTACCATCTGGGCATCAGTGCATGCGGATTGCCATTGGGGGCGCCCTCCAAGACGCCTGTTTGTGGTGTCCTCCCGGCTCCACTTACCCGTACTGGGCGTCGCAAAGTACTGGTCTTTTTCACAATAGTTCCATTGGCCGGAGCGACAAAATCGACAGGTGCGGCACGGGAGAGCTGGCTCAATTGCGACATGATCCCCAACTTCAACGTTTATGACACCCGAACCGACGGCGTGCACAATACCGGCTCCCTCGTGACCGAGAACAATGGGTGCGGACACAACGCGCGCGCCGATCCCGCCCCGTGTGTAGAACGAGACGTCGGTGCCGCATCTAGCCTTAGCGATGATTGTCGGAAGGGACTGCAGCACGTTGGGTGTTCGTGCCGTTCTCCCGTACTCACACGCCAGTGGCCATCACCTGAATGAGGACGTCAGCGGCGCCAATGACCGGCAAGGGTCGCTGTTGCAACTCGACGTGCTCCTTGCCGACCAACAGCACGTGCATGTTGGTACCACTATGGGCTGGTGTGAATGGCATCCGCGGTTGCAATGAGTGAGCGGTCAAGTTGTAGATGGGGGATAGAGTAAGACTGGCAGCAGCAGGTCGGTTAATAAGGTGCCCACAAAGGCCATGCCTTGTGTTCCTGCTCTTGGGAATTTGAGGCGCACCTCTACACACGATGCGCGTGTGCGTGAGCCGTCAATGTGTCACAACGGTTAGATTGGGACATGACGCACAATGCGTGTGCAGCAGCTATGGTTCCAGCCCGATGAGGAGCTGCGGTTATGGCGTTGTGCCGTCCAAGACGATTACCCACGCACTCAACCTCAGCGGTTCCCTAAGTAACACCCACTCGTCGCCAGTTACCATCTGTCAGTCTTGCGTGCAAATTACCGAGGTGAGATTGTGAACAGAATGCCTCCAAGACGCAGTCCACACTACATCTAAGGTCCGTTAAAGCTTGGCGGCTCCTTGCGGAGCTCCAAGACGATGGGGGTTGAGGCCAGAGATGTCAGCACTTAGGTTGGGCGTTTTGCGAGCGAGGTCGGCGAGAACAAGCTCTGCCATGACGATGCCCGATCCAGGCGCAAGGGTAATGCCCCTGGGGATGAGCGACTTCCAAGTTGAGTAAGCACGTACCATGGCCCGTGGCCAGCACACACGAAGATGTCCTTTACCCATTCGCCCACGAGGGGCATCTTGTCGGCAGTGACCGGGCGGTAACACAGCTGAGTGTCAGTGAAGGCTGGGAATAGAGATCTCACGTCGGCATGGACAAGCTCCGCGCCCTGCTCAAGATCCAGAGCTGGAGACACAGCCTTGGCTGAGCGAACCATTCTTGACACGAGATCCTCGTCGACATGGGCGGGGCAGCCGGCGGCAGTGGGTGGAAGACGATTTGTCCGGGCGTCGGCGGCAGCATCTCCCACGCTTTTCGGGACAGCGTTCTCGCCGGCGGCGTACACGAGCCCATCCGCTCGTCTGATCTCAGCGCTGAACATGGTGAATAACACACGGGAAAAACTCGACAGTTCGTGTCCATCCACTGGTTCGCTCCCAAGACCCGGGCGCATAGTCTGGGATGGCCGCCGTCAATTGGCTGTTGACAATGTCCTTTGCTTCCCCTGGCCCATCGTTGATTCCACAGAACAGCGCCTCGTTTGGAATCGAATCAAAGCCTATCGGGATCTTAGGGCGTATCTGGATGTGATGACCAGGTAATGTCTCTACGGGGACGCGAGGCAAGCTCAGAGTGGCGCACAGGTCGGCAGTCCACGGGCCAGCAGCAAGTACAAGGCGATCAAAGTCAATAGGCCCCGTCGTTGTGAGGAGAGTTCGTCCACGGCGTCCCGTTGGCGACGCGTACACCGTCACCAGTCCCCTTTCTGTGCATGCCGCATGCAACCGGTCACAGAACTTGTCCGGAAGTCTGCCATTAGCATTAGCGCAACCCGATTTTCCATGCGACGAAACTTCGTCCAGTGGACGTACAGCTGGCCACAATCATCGCTGAAAAGCACTGAGTGTGTTCCATTCGCCCAAGGCCCGCGGCCATTCGCTGCCTTGGGAAGAGCGCCAGACACAGGGAGCTGACGGTACGCGCTCATGCTGTCTGCCTCGCCAATCTTGACCCCCGTGGTAGTGATGCGCCTCCAGCCGTATGAGTCGTGTCCTTGGAGTTCCTTGTCGAGTTTGACAAACGCCGCAAATGACAGGCGCGCAAGACCTTTGTTGCCGGGCTGGTGCCAGCCTTCGCCGCCGGCGACAAAGCCGGCGGCCTTGGACGACGCCGCCGCGGCGATGCCCGTGTTTTCAATAATCGTCACGCGCGGTGCGTTGGGCGCCGACAGCAAGTAGTACGCTGTACACAGCCCGATGATACCTCCCCCGACTATCACGACGTGCGGCATGGCTGTGCTGTAGATAGAGTGGGCACTTTACAGTTGACGACTCAACTTCGAGCTGTCGGCGTTTATCAACTCGTTGGTCCGGCTGCACACGGCTCAGCTCGGAGTTGCCGATGGCGGCTTGTGGGGTCTCCAGTACCACGGATTTCAGGAAATCCGGTGCTTGGCAGCGCTTGACGAACCCAAGTCGTGACAGAGAGCTCCGCCGTTGCCCCGTGCGGAACAGTAGAGGCGAATGCACGCTGACGGGCACATGTAGACTCTCACTTAGCTCCCGCAAGGCATCGTAAGAAAAGCTGTGGCAGAACCGAAAGATCTGAAGGAAGATCCTCTCAATGCTTACAACAGCGTACGCCAGGGGGATTTCTAGGTGCTGGACCAGCCGAAAGCACACCGCTTCAGACAAACAAAAGAGACGGAGTGTTCCGTCCCGCCGCAAATATATTCGACGGCCCCCAGTGCTACGTGCTATGCCTTGTGGCCTTCAACAAAGGATCGGTGGGGTTTTGTGCTCTCAACTCCTCGACACGCTTCAGTGGCGACTGCGTAGCATCAGCTGCACTCCGTGCGCGGCACTTGCTGTCGGTGTTAACTTCGCGAGACCACTACTGGAGAGACTGTCATTGAGGGGTGCAATAGAGCTGAAGAAAGACATCGCCAGATGCCCCTGGGCTCCGGCGACCTGAACTACATCTCCCTACCCGCCAACATGGTGGACAGATCTTGGCAATGCGCTGGGACTCTGGAATCCATGGCGAAGGTGGGCGACAGAAGGCGTCCCATGTCCACAGGACTTCCTAGACACCTCCCTTTTCCCTCTGGACATGTGCCCTACAGCCAACGACTCTCACTTGTACCGTTACTTGACATGATGGCATTGCCCATCGATGGTGTTGAGCGAGAGAAATGATTAGGTTAGGTTTTGCCGAGACACCAGACAGCAGGCCAAGTCTCGTGTCGACGAGCTCGACGAGCAGGAGCGGAAAGCTGTAGCATGTATGCCAATGGCCCTGCCCTAGCGAATATCTTCCAAGTCAAGTTTTGTTGGCTTTCGAGCGTCGCTGTTCCGAATTGTGCCCACCTGGGTATGCGTCTGTTGACCATGAGGTCCAGCCGGTTGGCACACGGTGGTACAGCCAAGTCACGATTTGGCTCTTGGTCGCTGGGTTGGCGGCTTTGGCCGCCATGTCTCCATGTGAGTCGAACAACTGCATTTGACCTAGAGGCGTTGATGGTTGGAATGCGGGGGACCACAGTTTGCCACCATCGTCGCTGGGGGGGGCATAGTAGTCTGTCGACGTTTGACCTCGAGTTGTTTGACCTGGACTGACACGTTTGACCTCTTCGGTGCCTTGGTGCCTGATCCATATGGTCGCGTTGGCAGAGATCGTGAGAGGATACCGGACATGGCGCCGTCGTCGTTGGCACATTCTCCGCCGCCAACAATGGGATCCTGGATTACGGGAACCACCAGGTGGGCACAATTTGCCCTCAGAAGCTCCGTCTGTGTACAACGTACCAAGAGGTTGTCAACAGCGACGCCCTCTTTCTCAGGGCCTTGGGGACCCGCGAAAAGCGCATCCAGTGGACTGTGGCAAGGTCAAATCATGTGTGCCGTGCCAGATCTGGACTGCGGAATGGAGTGTGGTGGATCGGGCCCGATGCGATGCGTCGCTCAACGCGCATTACGCTCAAGGGCTCAGAGGGTGGCGGACGCCAGGTCCAACAGCCAACAGGTGCCAACAACAGTGTTGACTCGGTCACCCAGAATGTCGTTGGCACGGCCAATGCCTGGACCTGAATGGTGTGATTTCATTTTTCACCTGCCCGCTGCCCAAGTGGGGGGTGTCGAGTTGCTAATTGAGCATTAGAAACCAGTGACCCCTTTTCTAATGTGGTTTAGACTTCAACGTGGGGGAGACAAAGCGGTTTGGCCAGACCCGGGGTCCCCGCAGGTTTTGGCAAATGTTGTCGGCTGGGGTGAGATGTGCCAATGTGGCACTCGTCTTCGTCAGGTGGTCACGCCATTTGATGCTACTAGCTCACCGTTTGACCTCGCCTCGTCGCTGCTGACAGGACAGGTCTGCAGGCTGCAAGGCAGTCATTGTCAGCATGGCCGACCACGTCGGCTAGCTCTTGCCTATATAAGCCCAGGCCCCGCACGTCATATGCATCCCCATCAAACAGAGAGAACCAACGCAGGTACAGTCCAGTCCCACGCCAATACGCTAGGAGATCGACCGCTCCGCCACACTTAAAGCTTCCACCGCCATACACAACCGCCACAATGCCCGTTGCTGTCGCAGTTGCCCCTGCCCTCCCCGGTCCGCCTCTCAAGTCGCAGGCCAAGGTTCTCAGCACTGGCATGCTTGAGCCTGACCACGCCAACCTCTCCACTTACGAGGAGTTCCCGGAAGAGGTCACTGGTCCCACCGTTTGGAAGCGCGAAGACTTTGTCAATGACCCTTCGCTCTGGAGGCACCAGTGGACTCCAGAGCTCGTCGCGTCGCTCGAGAGCTCTTACGACAAGTTTGAGGCAACAGGCCACACCCTTCCTGAGATCAACCGCGAGACATTCCCTCTCGGCGATGACGTCCGCACTTTCCTCGCCACGGTGCGTGAACACATGGTCAACGGTCCCGGCTTCATCCTCATCAAGGGCCTTCCAGTAAACGACTGGACCGTCTTCAAGTCCTCTGCCATCTACCTTGCCATTGGTGCTGCCATTGGCGTTCCTCTCTCGCAGAACGGCAAGGGTCACATTCTTGGACACGTCAAGGACATCGGCAATGACCCCACCAAAACTGACAAGGTCCGCATCTACACCACAACCGCGCGTCAGTACTTCCACACCGATGGCTCGGACATTGTCGGCCTTCTCTGTCTTCACCGTGCCAAGGAGGGTGGCGAGTCCGATGTTGTTTCGGCTCACCACGTTTGGAACACTCTCCAGAAGGAACGCCCCGACGTCGCCAAGCTACTTGCCGAGCCCAACTGGTACATGGACCGCAAGGGTGAGGTCTCCAAGGGCCAGAAGCCATGGATGCAGAAGAGCATCTTCTACTACTGCGAAGGGCGCATCATCTGCCAGTACGACCCATACTATGTCAAGTCGATCCAGCGCTTTGTCGACCAGGGCCTGATCCCCGGCCACACCGAGGAGCAGAAGGAGGCTGTTGAGGTCCTCGAGCAGACTGCTCAGCGCCTGGCCCTGCACATGGTCCTTGAAGTCGGTGACATCCAGTTCGTGGCCGACACGCACAACTTCCATGCGCGCACTGCCTACGTCGACCACGTTCCACCTGCCCCTCGCCGCCACCTCCTTCGCCTGTGGCTTGCTACGCCTGAGATTGAGGGTGGATGGAAGCGCCCTCACCCCGACTCAGCCCACTACAAGCGGGGCGGCATCCAGGTCGACGACCAGGTCGAGACGTGCCCGCTCGACGCTGAGTAGAGTAGCCGCAACGAGCAGTTACCGTATGACTCAAGACCCGCAGCCCCCACATCCACATCATCGACCCATTGCATGGCATAGGAGGACGCGGACACATTCAGAAGTTTGGCTTAGCGGCCATTAATGACATAAGAACACACAAAAGCAAGTTGTATTACTAGACAATAGGAATGGTAGAGATTGTTACAGATGAGATTATTTCACCTTAAGCTGCTACGTCCCGGTGTGGATAAGAAGGCTGCTGCATAGCCGCTTCATGCATGCATCTGAACGGCATGCCCCTAATGCTGACTTGGCGAGGTTGGCGCGTTTGACCTCTGAAAGATTTGCCGTCTGTGACGGTGTGACGGTGCTATGGAGTGTGGTGAGCACCCAGGATGGAGCAATAATGGTGTGATCAGTCGAAATGCACCACTCCTAATGACACATCGTCATGGATATGACGGACCGCGGGCAGTGGAGTCGCTGCCGACATCCCGCGTCGTCCATCCTTCGGCCGTCGGACTAGCCAGCACTCGCTTGGACATGCTCTAGAATGCAAGAGCTGACATCATCATCGTGTGAGTACATCACGCGATATACCACAACGATCCTAGGTCGCAACGCTCTGACGCCGTCGATCTTGGAATAAAACGAGTGTGCCTGAGCATCACATGGCTCAGGCACACCACGACATGCGACATGCCCACCGTGGGAGTGTACTAGGAGCAGTGTACTACGTACTGGTATACGATTGTCCCTACTCTTGGTCTGTTTTGACTGACCTGTGATCGCCCTCAACACACACTGTACTGGCCAACCATTGTCTCCGTTGGCAGCATCCTATTCTGGGTGTCCAGGTCTGATGAGCTGACGGACAATGTGACAATGTGGGAAGTGATCCAAATATACCAAACTAATGCGGTTACTAACCGCACCCGCTTCAGCGGCCCATCCAACCCCTCGATGGCAGATTAATTGTCCCCTCGTCGACGTCCCGTCCACGGATGGCCCTTTGTTTGTTTGGGTCGACAATCATAATGGCCATGACGCCTATGCAACAACAGGCCTGGTGGCAAACAGCCAGTACAATACCGCCGATGCCGTGGATCAAGCACTGATGACCAACCTTAAAGGCGTAGCAGACGCGCGAGCTTCGTCTTCAGCCATGTCAACCTCAACGCCACCCCTTGCTCGCCGCTTTAAGCCCTTCAGAGCTGACCCCTTCGACCGCCTTCACTGTCAATCAGAACCGCAGCATGTCTGTCCCATTCGATGAGACAGTAGACTTGCACAACTTTACTATAGGAGTCGCTGGCTGTGGACATCACAACTGCCCGGCCAACAGTAGAAGCCGGGCTATCGACGATGTTGACACAACCTACACTCCTTACATCCGCTCAAGGAGACCATGCTTTGTTGCCGCCGGCGACCGTCAGAAATGCGTGGCTCATCTTCTCTTTCACGTCCTTGGGGCCTTAACCGTGAGCAGTTCGAGACGCCCAACCTGACTTGCCCAGGAGGAAACCGAACAGCTTGTGGATAAGTGGTTGTCCCACAAGAAAGCTTGGGACTCGTCCTTTGCGTCCCTCCCACGAGCCTTGCGCACAGGCATGGGCAACGCCAGGGGCGCTGTATTGGATTTCGGTGCCATCGCTAACAAGCTGAGCCTGGTGCGGCGTTCGCGCGACGTCCCGGACAAGGTCAGCACACACATTATTGAAGCCGTTTCTTCGTCAATCACCCCAACAACCACGATTATGTACGGCCTCAATTTTATTAACGACCGGTACTTCCAGACAACCTCGCCCAGCATTGTGCGACAAAGTGTAAAGCTCAAGCTGGCTGACCATTTAGTATGCCCATTCTGGGTACCAAAGCATGTGCTTCCCCGTCAAGTTTCATGGCCGGTGGTTCGCAACCCACTTTAATTACAACAAGGGACTGCAGACCTTGTACGATCCCTCGGGATACATTCTAACCAACTCTGTCGCTGTCTACTGGGTGGGGTTCTCCGTGATGGCGTGGTGCTGACGGTATAGTTGATCCACCATCTAGGACACGTCTGGTCTGATTGGGAGGCAAAAGTCTGTGGGCTTTCTGCTGGACAGAAACGTCAACACTTTCCGTTCCAAGCCATTCATGTGAGTAGTTGAACCTCCTGACGGTGGGTCACGTTAAGGATCTAACGACAGCCACCAAGCCCTGTGAGCCCACGCTTTGCAGCGACATGTGTTGCAACGGCCCTCGAAGTCTTCAACCATCCCGAGGGAATATCGCATAAGGCTCTATGCGGGCTGGGATACCTTCCCGAGCTTCTCTCAAGCGGTATGCCCCTCTCAGATCTCCAAACGACATGGTGTTTGATGTTGGCGGATCAAGCGACTCCCTGCCCCGTCTTACCCGTGTCTCCTGACGTGCGGTTCGCAGCTCAAGCGCCCAAAGCAGCGGGCTCGGTTGGTGTGGAGGAGTTTCTCCTCAAACGCATTGTGTGGGCGTGCAAGTCAGGAGCTCCACTCTACAATGGCTGCTGGTGCTTACAGTGCGGTCCAGTGCCGACTTGCCGCTTTACCAACAACGAACGCAGCCTCTGTACCATAATGTAGCAATCTACGGGCCTTGTCTTGCTCGTCACATCTGAAGAACGGTACCAATTGTGCCATAGCCTTTGTTGCATGCGCCGTTACATTTCCGCGTACAGTATAGCCCACTGCCAGCTTTGTTCTCCTGTACTGTACAGTACAGTAAAGCTGGAAACAAACCAGGCCTCACTGAACCTTGCAGGGCAGGATCGTGATTGTTGCTCAAGCTAACTCTCAAAGCCATCGTTTGGGTGTTACATTATGGTTGATCGCACAGCCAATACGTTTGTCATGCTATAGAGAGCAAAATACTTAACAAGGACTTCGCTTGGGACGACGCCATAGTCGCACCAGCCTCTACAGCCTACATGTAAGTACAGCTGAGTCCAATGCTGGAGATGAATCGCCAGAAAGGAGATCCAGTGCCATGGAATAACAAACTTGGGAGTGGACGTTGAAGCTTTCGCCCTGAGAGGAAAGCTGCTGGAGCCGATAACGAGCGCCGCTTCTATGCGGAGGTGACACAACCGATGGCCTGATACAATACGGTGACTCAGCGGACTTGTTGCTTGTGTGCGGCTGCGTCTGTCTTGTTTACATTGTCGGAGTTCGTGACCAACAAGGTGCGCAATCCAGGTGTGCCTGGCGGTTTCATGCAGTCAACACCGGGCCGGCCAAGTCCGATGAGCATGTGACGTAGACGTGCAGTCTCCTCTTCCACCCGTTGAGCAAACGATAGTTTCGAGTGTAACACATTCATTCCACATTGAGGTGCGCTCGCGGGATGGATCGAAGCACAAGCAAGGTCGTCGTCGTAGGTGGCGGGGGGACGATGGGATCGTCCACGGCCCTACATCTTATGCGCGCCGGGTTCAAACCAAGCAACATAACGGTGCTCGACACGTATCCGATTCCCTCTGCCCAGAGCGCCGGTAATGACCTGAACAAGATCATGGGCATTGCTCTGCGCAACCCCGTTGATCGCCAGCTGAGCCTAGATGCGCAGGAAATGTGGATGCATGACCCAATCTTTCGCGAATTCTTCCACCAGACAGGCCAGGTTGGTGTCGGAGAGAATGCAACTGATATCAGCTGGATTGCGCCTCGAATGATGCGGACATTAAGCAACTGCGACGAAAGTACCAGCGCCTCATTGACGCAGGGTTCGGAAACGATCATGAGTGGCTCGATGGTCCCGACGCAATCCTTGCCAAAGCACCGGTTTTAGACCGCGAGAGGATCATCGTAAGGGATGGATTCCTTGCGAGGCACTGACGGAAGGGCTGGAAGGCTATTTGGAGCGTAAAGAGTGGTTGGCTCGCCGCTGGCAAGAGCATCAAGGCTGTTGGGGAGGAGTTGGCACGAGCAGGCGTCAAGTTTGGTTCTGGCGGGTTTGTTTGAATGGTGTGTGAGATACCTTAGCTGACGGACAGAGCGGGCCGGATCAAGCAGCCCATAATCGATGAAGCTGGGACTTGTGTCGGTGTGGAGACGATAGACGGCACAAAGTACTACGCCGACAAGGTTGTGCTTGCGGCTGGAGCATGGACGCCTTCGCTAATTGACTTGGAGGGTCAGTGCTGTTCCAAAGCGTGGGTGGTTGCGCACATGCAGCTTTCACCAGAAGAGGTTGCAAAGTACCAGGGTTCTCCTGTCGTGTACAATGCCGCGTATGGTTTCTTCTTTGAACCTGACGAGTAGGTCAGTGGGGCGGAGCTCAACTGACCTCAGACATGGAGTGGTGAAGGTGTGCGACGAGTTTCCCGGGTTCACGAGGTTTAAGAAGCACACGCCGTTCGGTGCGTCGCACTCATCGCGCATATCAGTGCCCCGCAGCCATGCGGCCCATCCTAGCGACACTATTCCCTACGCTTCGGATAAAAGCATTGCACGGGCGATTGATACGTTTCTTCCCAGCATGAGAGATAAGCCTCTGTTCAATAGGGCGATGTGCTGGTGTACGGACACGGCAGACGCCAACCTCCTGATCTGTGAACACCCACGATGGAAGAATTTTATCATTGCCAGTGGAGACAGCGGGTGAGTGCTGCCTACTGGGAGTTTGTCACTCACACCAGCCACTCGTTCAAACTGCACCCTGTCATTGGCAAACACATTGTGGAGCTCCTCGATGGGCGCCTATCGCCTGAGCTCGAGCAAGCTTGGAGATGGCGGCCGGGACTCGGCGATCCTGTCAAATCAATCCGGCCCGGTTACCCTCGCGATCTGGCAGACATGCCTGGGTGGCGCCACGACGGCGACAGCAAGCTATAGCCCCACTGAAGGCACGGTGTTATAGGTGCCCACCTGCTAGTATGCAATCTGTGCGCCTGCACATGCATCACTGAGACTTCGGGCAGCGGGTGTTAACGTCTTGCGACCCGTCATTCTACACACAAGCTAGCAGCACTGCGATCCGACGACAAACCAGCGAGTCAATACACAAAGTACAGTACATTGCTCAACTAGCTAAACACAGCGTTACACAGCGTGGAGGACGAAACTCAATGTATTTACAGAGCAGAGTATTTTACAGTCGATGAACTCGGAGACCGGCCCACGTGCGCCCTTGTCAATTTTCAGAGGAAGAAGGGCCCAAGGATGCTGCAAGCATAGCACTGGCACAAGTCTTCGGCCTCGGGTTCGTGGCCTGGCAGCTGGCCACTCTTGCAGATGAAGACAAGGCGTTGAACAAGAGTATCCTGGATCTTGGGAGCGGTACCCTTCACCTTGCTCAGTTTGACGAGCGCGCGGTCAAGTTCGCCAAACTTGCCGTCGCTGGCGGGAGGAGCACTCCCGCGCGCAAGATTTGTGACCTTCTTTGACTTGGCGCGGCGTTTCGCTTTGAAAGGAACCTTTGGAGCGTTGACACGGGGCGTAGGCTTCACGTTGTCGGTTGTAGGGGCCGCGGCTGGCGAATAGCTCACACAGGCTCGAACAATGTCTGCCTGGCGAATTTGACTTGACCCCTGGCCCGTAACGTCACTGGGTGGCTTGGCAGTGCCATTCTTGGACGAAGGCGGGAATGAAGCTGACCATTGCTCGTACACGGTGGAGAGGACGCGCTTGAACTGATCCAGGCTAACGCCCCTGGCCGCGCATTCGGAAAGAAACCAAAGAACCAGGTGAATGTCTCTAGTGAGGACGGCATCGATCAAGGGTAGGTGGACAAGCACCTCGATCGCAGCACAGGCAAGTGTCGCCGAGTGAACGGGGTCCACGAAAGTGGCGCCGGGCTTCCAATCAGTCCAAAACCAGGATACGTTACACCGTGTTGTACGTACAGAAACGATGTGTGACTGGTATTTCGGTCGACTAGTGGCATTACGGTTGCGCTTTACGTCGTCGGCGGTAAAGGCGTCGGCAATCTGTTCGCACAGCTGTGGTACAATAAGTACTCCAATTAGATTGGTAAACAACGTACATGACGGACCATGTCGGGCTCGCGGAGCGCCTGTCCAACGGGGTCGTACAGCGTCACATGGCCGGACGTCACGAGAGCAACGAACCACCGGCTGTTGGCACCGACCGGAAACACAACGCGATTGAAGCCGTGGGGATTGCACTGCGTTTCAGCCTGCGTGCTCTCGTTTGACCTCCTCTGGCCCAGTGCTACCTTGGAGAGGCCCACTGAATTGAGAGCGTCTTGAAGGCCGTCACTGGCCTTGCGTTTTGAGTGACATGTGCAGCGCGGACAGAGGACAGCGGAAAACTGTGTGCCGAGGAGAAGGACCTCGGGAGACGGAAGAATAGAGCGGAGGAAGATGTGGAGAAGACGTATGCCAGCGATGTGGGCCTCGTCGTTGTCCAGACTGTTGGAATAAGCCTTGACCAAACGAAAGAGCCGTGAGCCCTTGTTCTTGGTTTTGGGTCTTTCGCCGCCTCGACGAACTCGGGGGGTACTGTTGTTGTCTCTGTGACAATCGTTGAGGTCATCTTCCGAGGAAGCGTACTGGTCGTCGTCGTAGATGAACGTTGGTCCCTGCCACTTTTCGTCCTCAAGGAATGTGTCGACAAAGGCCTGCTCGGTTGACTACTGTAAGTTTTGAGCACACAACGTTTGATACACACGGCAAGGACTGGCAAACTGTCCCGCCAAAGACTTGCTGCGGAGCTGAGGAGCAAGGCCGGATCAGAATGGTGAGTGGAGTGTTTGTGAGCTGTCGACTTTTTCGTGTTGGTGGGCTTGAGAGAAGGGTCCGCTGGCAGCGTGGGGGTGGCCGGGGTGCTTGGGCCCGCCGAGGAGCTGGCTCCAGTGTCGATGCTGGCCATGGTCATGGTGGCGGGGGTGGTCAGGATAGGGAATGGTCGACCGATGGATGTTGGCAGTCGGGGTGTTGTGGTTGTTAGGAAGATGTCAATGAGAATGAGAATGAGAAAGAAAGAGAAAGAGAACGACGACGAAGATGACAAGATTGACCGACTTGTCACCAACGATGAGGGAAGGTTGCAACAGTGTGAGTGTGCAGTGTGTTTGTACTGGCGCACTGGCGACTACCGTGCGTGTGTGTGTGCACAGACCTGTGCGCTGTCCGTGCTGCGCGGTCGGCCTCCACACACCCACGGCAGTCCAGTCAACCAACCCCCTCTCACGGCATGTTTTCTTTGCATACTATACTCGGTTCCCCTTGGACGCCTCCTCAGCAAGCACTTGCTTAAACGCCTCGTCCATGATCGCAATCCCCTCCTGGATCTCCTCGGGCGAGATGGTCAGCGGAGGGGCAATTCGGAACGTGCCCCCCATGCCCTTGAGTTGAACAACGTTGCAGCTCAGGCCGAGGTCCATGCACCGTGCAGAGATGCGTGTACCTAGATCGTCGGCAGGCGTCTTCTTGTCGTGGTCCAGCACGATCTCAATCCCCATCATAAGGCCACGCCCACGCACGTCGCCAATGCAGGGGTACTTCTTCTGTAGCTGAACTCGGTCAGCACTTCCTACAGCTTTGCCTTTCAGTACTTACCTCGAGCAAAGCGGCCTTGAGAATCTCGCCCTTGACCTTTGCTTGCTCTTGAAGTCCGTCGCGCTTGACAATCTCGCACACCTTGGCGCCGACGGCACACACGAGTGGGTCATTGAGGTGTGTTGTGTAGTAAAAGAACCCCCGCTCGTTACACACCCGCTCAATCTCGGCTCTGACAATAGTCGCACCCAGCGGCAGTCCAGCACCCAGCGTCTTGGACAGCGTCAAAATGTCTGGCACCACGCCGTCGTGCTCAAAGGCAAACATATCTAGCGGTTAACCTGGCACTTTTCAAGTTTGACAAACCTCCCGTGCGTCCCATACCCGTCTGGGCCTCGTCCATAATCAAGAGCATGCCACGCTTCTCGCAATGAGCCTTGAGCGCTTTGAGGTATCCGTCCGGGAGGGTGATAATACCCCCCGTGCTAACAATGGGTTCGATCATTACGGCGGCAAGGGCGCCGGTGCTCTGCCGGTCAATGAGGTCCCATCCGTAGTCGAGCTCGGTCTGCCAATCGTATGTGCCGTCAGGATGGCGGAAGGGCGAGCGATAAGCGTAGGGTACCGGAAGGATGAGGTTACCCGGCAGCTGGGGCCCGTATCCCTTGCGGCCTGTGGAGAAGGTAGCTGCACCCGATCCATGGGTCATGCCATCTGCCATTAGAACGGGCTACCTCGGTGTGCAACGAACGGTACGAGGCTGAAAGCGAGACAATCTCGTGGCCGCCAGTGTACATCTTGGCCATCTTGAGGGCAGCCTCGTTGGTCTCCGAGCCCGTTGAAAGGAAGATACACTTGTCCAGCCCGGGCGGCAGCATGTTGCAAAGAGACTCGGCAAGATCAACCACTGGGTCCGTGACCATAGCAGAGAACAGGTGATCGAGGTTGCGCATGTACGTGTCCACGACCTGAACGACTTCTGGGTGGCCACTGCAACGTAAGCCCAGACCTTAGGGAGTAACTCACTGGCCTAGCACCGACGACATCTGACCGGACGTAAAGTCGAGCACCCGCTTGCCGTTCTCGTCCTGCTGTCAGCGTCCTCCAACTCTGAAAAGTGTTCACAACTCACATACATGACTGTGCCTGCGGCACGCACGATCCGCACAGGACTCCAGCTGCCTCCATATCTGATAAGCCGCGAGTTGGCAACCTTCCAGAAATCGGCGCTGGAGCGGGTCACAGGTGGAGCAGCTGTGGTGGGAGCGTCGAAGGTCATGGTCGGTACGCTGTAACGATGAAAGTTGGGGGTCCAGAACCGCGACCATCTCACCTACTTTTATGTTGGCCACCGTTCGCCGTTGCTAGCACTCGACGTCGCTCTTTGGCATCGATTGCCCGCGTCTTGGCCGACAAGTGCCCGACTCGGGCAAGTTGCCCGGAGACTGCCCGACTTGCTCCCACACCTCTGCCAAGTTACACATGTACATACTCCTGGTCGCGTCATCTTGGCCGTTCGGTCGACTGGAATACCACGAGCTGTTCCCATCAACTTTAGCAGCGCGTGCTACGCCGCAGCACGCTAATGTGTTGTGTAAGAACTTGGCCAAATGGAAACAGGCGGCCGAGACCTGCGTCTAGATTCATCGATGGCAGGTCGGGCAACTGGGCAAGTGTTGATATCTCTGCGCCTCCTACACGTTGCGTGTCAGAAATCAGGACGATCTTACGTGTCTGGAAGTTGAATGTTGAGTTCGCGGAGTAAATCGACTCTTCGAACATTCATATCTAGCCGCATCTGTGTTGAGACTCCGGTGCTGTGAAGTTGAGAACTCTCAAACATTACTGTAGAGGCGCATGTGCGCTGCTTCCGCTGGAAAGTCTTGCTGACGCCTTTGCATCACGTGTATTGCTTCATGCATTGGGTTTGCCAGGCTCCAGTCAAGCCAACATTAAGAGAAAACGGCCGGAGCACAAAGACGTTTACGAGCCGAGCTGGAGTGGCCCGCTCTTTCCGCTTTTTGAGAGCGTCGGTGCCAAGGTGTGACGCGCGGCAGACGCTCTGATGACGGTGGGTTCAAGTGCTCCCGAACCCACATAGGATCATCACCTTGTCAGCAGCCGAGAGGTTCTTCCATTGCCTTTCGCGTGGTGGCAACTGCAGCCCACGGGGTGATCTTTGGTGATATTCCCCTGATGTCACAGCCTGACAACCTCCGCTGCTGCGTATGTACTGCTGCTTCAGATTCACCAACAGTGTCGCCAGGGCTACCTCTCTGGCTCTCCATGCTATCACAATCTTGATAACCACCACCATTCTCCATGCAGCACGGCCCATTAAACCTCGGACCACGACCTCGGTCCTCTGCAGTTATTCATGGAGCCCGGGATTCCCGGAGTCTACTTGGCGCCGACGTCCTCCGGACAAATCGGTCGTTGGCTCCTCGGGCCGCCCGTCCTCACTCCACGTTATCGCTTGAAGCCACCGGGTGGCAATGCAATGAGTAGCCCGGGAACGTCGGGAAATGGTGGGCGTGGCAAAGCATAGCTTGTGGCAGAAAGCCAAAGGTTGCCGCATGTTGCGAGCGTTTGAGCCATGTTTTTTGTCGGCCCACTGTCCAATGCTGCTCTGTTGCGGCCGTAGGCGCCTCTCCGTGCTTGAAAGCGGGTCATGCTGAGAAGCAGCTGAGACTATGTGGCCGTGTCTATGTGCGAGCAGGCTCCATGTGGCACACTGGCTTGATGGCTAAGTGATAAATGCGGCCGTATAGGAATGGGCCCTTTTGAGTTTGTGCACGAGCAGGCCGTGCATTGTCAGTATTGGTGCAGCGTTTATGGAAAAGATGTAGACCTGTGTACAAAGAGCTAACAGCAGTAGAAGAACAGCTCGAGTTTCTCCCAATGAAATCGTAGATCCTCTTTACCTTTATGAGGCGCGTTGACATGATGTCGGAGTAACGACGAACGCGCCCTACCCGTCTTTGCCACCACGTATAGTACATGCTTCGCGTGCTTCCGTTGGATGCGACCGCGTAGCCCTACTCCTGTACGTCTGTTCCTTCTGAATAACCCCGAGGAATGCCAGGCAGACTAGGTGTGCCGTGCCCGTGTAGCATCCCCTGGCTGTATCAACTCGAGACGCCGGAAGCTATCAAGGCCTGCACCGCATTTGCGGCAGTCTACAGATCAGGAAACAGGAAGGCCTTGGGCCGAATTTGATGAGCGCGGAAATGTCGCTGTACCAAGGGTATCGAGCCCCCAATGCTGTGCACTATGTGTGTCATGCGTTTTGTACAAGGTGTATTAACGTGAGCCTGTATTGGCGGAGAGAAGCAGACTGTGAATAAAAACGACATGTGTAGGGCACAGTGTCGTCTCTATGCGCCAGGGTACCATTCTCCACGGAACGGGCAGGCAATGTTGCCTGTGTGTATGGTCCAGATAATGCGGTCGCGTAACATCCTGCTCACGTCGAGCTGCTTAACCAGTGACTTTGGTTGAGACGCAACCGGCTCCCCCAAACGCGGAGCGACGTGTAGCTTTAATCCCCGTGCGAGGAGCGTTGCGGCGTAGTTAAGGTAAACCGGTGCAAACCGGTCCGAAGGATCAGGACCCAAAATTTCAATGGCCGAAGCCGCGAACAAGATTGTGTGTTCGCGCTTCACTGCTGTGCTGGGCTGCCCATCAGCTTGTTCCTTGGGGAACCCGCAAAACTGGCAAAAAGAAGGATAGCGGCGGTGTAGAGCCACTCACAGTGACGTGTCGTACACGGGGCCTAGACCCAGGCAAAGTTTCATCGAAAGGTTGGTCAGGCAGCCTCGCATCCAGGAAGAATGTGTTAATCACCGACAAAGACACCTTATGTCAGCTATCTCCTTTCAGCGCTTGAACTTTACGCTCTGCAACTGCTGTGCCGTCAGGACATTGCCCGGGTCGTACACAAGGACACTGTGTGCAGCCCGGTTAACGGTAATGGCAATCCAGGAGCCGCGCACCGCCATCGGAAAGACAACATTACAGTCTGAGGAGGCCGACCCAGCCTCACCAGCACTCAACCCTTGCAAGACTCGAAACCCCTGCTGCCTGCTCGTTTCCGCCTGCCAAGCGTCAATTGCTGTGCCGAAGTGTCAGTGGCATTTGTTACACACCTGTGCCAGTGTTTGCCTCAGCGACTTGTAGCTATTCTCGTCTGTGGCAGCGTCGAGGGATCGGTAGAAACTCGTGTCTAGAAAGAGCGTCTTAGGCAGCGATGGGTCCTCCTCGAGCAGCTCCAACTGCAAGTGGCCAATGATACGGTCAACCCGGCGAATGAAGGTGTCCAGGATTTTGATTTCAAGGTCAAGGAAATCAGTGGAGTCGGCGTTTTCTGCAGAGTAGAAAGCAACAATGTCCCTATGACTCGGCAGGTCATGTGCGTGGGGCGTGACACCCCATGCTTGTTCGGTACGGAGTGTCACTTCAAGCATCGTGATGCACCAAGACTGACTTGTTAGTGGGGGAAAAGTTCACACAGTGCGCACTGATAGTGGAGGTAGGCGCTGGATTACATGGTGATAAAGCGCATTGGAGGATCTTGAAAGGCCCAAAGCAGCTGGCGAGCTGGAAAGCGCCAGCTTATCGTTCCATCGGGCACAGTCCCATCGATTTCCGTACGGAGGAGGTGGTGGTTCGGCCCAGGGTACGTTGTCCGAGGGGGTCTCGGGGCTGGCGTACAGCGACAGCGGATTTGCCGAGAATGGCGACCTCAACGATGGACTCTCATCGGGGCCGCGCATCTCAAGCGCCACCGACAGCGACGCTGGGAGTTTCTGTGGCGTATGTGCGTAAATGAGCATTGCGGGCTTAGTGGCCGAGGGCAGCGGTGGCGTTGCAGACGTCCTCTTGCGAGGGGGGATAAATCGAATGTCGGTCAGGTCACAATGTCGACGAGAGCGAGGGGCACTGCGTCCGTCGTTCTGGACAACAACAAGTGTATGCCCCGACAAAGGTTGGTGTTGAGAATGCAACACTCATCATGGCACATGTGTATATCAACTTGCGCCGGCTTTGGTCTGCACACAAACCCCGGGCTCCTCGGTCTACGGTCGGACAAGCTTGGGTGTTCGTGCCCTGCAGCAAGACAGCAGCAGCTGGCGGTGTGCGCCGCTGTCTGCAGCGATACTCGGCCATTACTTGCAAGATGACGACAGGGCGTGGAAGTGCAAGAAGACTGCCCAGGGGAAGCGTGTGAGGGAGGGGTCGGTGTCTCTGCTTGCTGTGTTTCAGGGGCAAACTCTAGTCCGGGTGGCATGGACGAGAGAGGGACGAGGGACAAGGGACAAGGGACGAGGGACACACCGTTGCGGGCAAGCAGCAAGGGGTTCAACGTCTGCCGACAACCAAACCTGTCGCCTCTTGAGGTGAGGGTCAAGAGTGTTCTCAGCCTGCCTTGCAGGCTGAGTCGATCCTTGGCCTTCTCGACGTCCATCGCCCCTGACCACTTGAGGGCTGTTGCCTTCATGTGTCTGGTACCAAGTGGGGCCTGACAAACCCCTCACCCTCACACAGCTGTTTGCTTGCCTTTTGGAACAACCCGAGAGCTTTGGCCAGGCACGTCCAAGTGTCTGGAAGAAACGGAACCATGAGTCACACCAGACGCCTCTCATGCCTCCCATGACAGGCCTTCACCTTGCAGTGGTGTTCCGGAGAAACGACTGCCCTCCTCAAACAGGCCTGTTAAATCGGAGCACACTGGCATGCCCCCCTCGAGCCCTAACGACGGCTCTTGCCGTCAGCTTGGAGCTCTGTCGTGTATGCCCATCTTCCTGGGTGCCAAAGGCGCGACAACCTAAGGATGACGCGGCAACAGACGGAAGGGAACACCACCTCAAGCGGGCATTTTCGGCTGTTATCCTCAAGTGTGGTGCGGAGCAGCATGCTGCAATTGCCCGAACAACAGAAGCAACGGAAGATGAGGGAAAGCGCAATCACCGCGGACAGCGGCTACGACTGTCGTCATGCCGGCCAACAAAATGAATTGTTTCTGCCCGAGACAGCAGGTGCTCGCGCGCTCTCTTCCAGGCACATGTTAGGATCAAGAATGACGATAGGTACCCGGAGAACACGGAGGGCGGGTGTGTGGGTAAGAACGACCCACTCCACTGGGCTTGTTCGCGAGGTTGCCTTCGACTACCGTGCGCACCTATCTGGTTGATCTCGAACACGACAAATCATCACATCACGGGGACTTCCATGGGCTGGAGCCTCACCCCATCCGTAACGCACACCCTACGTTTTCTGCTTCCGAGACGAGTTCACATCAAAGGCACGGCTCTGCAACGGTCGCGACACCAAGAGGCACGAGTTCAACGCCGTCGGCCATCCTTTTGGCGTTGGGGACCGAGTTTCAGCTGAAGGCCAAACACTACTTTGCGGAAGAGCCCCCGAACGCCATCCACACGCGGCATTGGGGTGGTTCGTTTGCTTGGCCGCAGTCAAAGCCGGCGAGTCTCTCCAGCAATCATCGCCCCTTCTCACCATTGCCGTGGTCAGCCTCACCCGCTACACAGAGAAATGCCCGTTGATTCCGGCCCTGTTGACCCCCGTTAAAAGCGGCGCACACTAAGTGGCATGGCTCACACTGACACCTTCCGTTCTTTTCGGCACTTCCGGGTGCATCTACACTCCTTCCCGAGCGTCGCGATACATCGTGCTAAGTGGAAGAACATTTGGTTTGCCTCACGTGATATTCAAGTCACATGCCGATGGAGACAAGAAAAGTGATGGCCGCTGGTTTCTCAGCATGAAGTATGCCTGCCCTGCCATTGCCGCCATTGTCGGTATGTCAATGCTGACGTGGGACGACGAGTCGTGCCAAGTTCAGTACGCTGCAGAAATAGGTGGAGCTACTGCAAGCCTTGTGGGTGCGGTCCACGTGCCAGTCGTTGTTGCTGCGATGTTGTCGGACGTTGAACACAGCATTTCTCGAGCCTCACACTCTGGCCGCAACTGCGGCCAGTTTCGACGACGACAGTGCAATGTAAATCTCATTGCTCTGAACCAAGACACGCGGGATATTGACAACGTAACGAAACTGACATCCAATTGGGAACTACAACACCATTAGAGGAGACAGCCCCAGCAGCTCAGCAGCCATTGCATGCTGCATTGGCGCCTAATTTGGCATTTTAGCGTTTTCGTCTGTGCCGTTTCCTGATAACATGAGCCGGCTGCTCGTCCGATCGATCGAGGATAACTATTCCGCCTCTACGGCTTTGATCGGAAGCTCTGGCGCCGATCAACAACAGCTGTGATGAAGCGTACATTACAGGAGAGTACATGAAACGGGAGCGTAACAGTGCAATTAGTCTACTTTGTCCGGGCGGCACGCATGGCTTGGCTCTTTTGCACACCGAAATCGTCCTGGAAAACCTCACACACCTCTTCGAGGCTAAGTCCGCTCGTCTCAGGATAGCAGAGGTACACAAACACCCAACCGACAACGCAGACGAGGGCGTAAAGCGCAAACGCGCCAGCTGGCGACGCCGCCTCCATGAGGCTGAGGAAGGTCGCGGCCACGATCAGGTTGCAGGTCCAGTTGGTAGCCGTGCACAGAGACGTGCCCACGCCCCGCACGTCGAGGGGGAAGAGTTCGCCTTGCTGCCATGGTATATTGCCGCAGCCTGTCGCATAGGCTGCGACGTACACGAGCATACTCGTGAGCACAGCCGAAGCTGTAGATCGTGGGTAGTCGGTACCTGGTACAAGCACACCTCCAGTGGTAGTTGTGAGCTCTGTGGGTCAGCCATTGCGCGTACGAAGACCCACTGTTGAAGAACAGCGACGTCGCCATCAGAGCAAGCGCCATGACGGGTACAGTGTACAGCATTGTCGGGCGCCGCCCTACGGGATCAACAATCTGTCGTGAGATGGCTTAACTACACGTGTCGCGCACCTTCAAAGCCACCACGGTGAACGCGCAGTTCACGGCTGCGAGGATGAGCCCCGTGGCAGTCGCGTTCTTGAACCCCATGGCATCAAAGATCGAGGCCGAGTAGTAAACCAACGTGTTGAATCCGCACAGCTGCTGTAGTGCTTGGAGTCCGCACCCGATGGCTGCTTGTCAGCGATCCCCTCCAAGCGTAGCCTCCAAAACACACATACCCAACGCTCGACGGTACGCCCCGACCCGGAACAGACTCGCCGCACGCTGCATGAGTGTCGTCGATTTCTCCAGTTCGACGCTTTGTGCAATTGCCGCGTTCATGATCTCGACCTTGCACGTAATGTCTCTTGCTGATGCAAGGGGGTATACCCGCGCGAGAACCTTCTCAACTGCTCGTGTCTGGCCGCGTAGCAAAAGGATGCGAGCTGGTGTCAATGGGGACAAGATAGCTGCACGTACGAGACTCTGGCAGGAAGGCCAACGAAGCCAGCTGTACAATCGCTGGCAAAGCCCCGAGTCCTACCATCCAGCGCCAGCCGGCAGGAACCCTAGCAAACATCGCGCCAATAGCTTCAGTTAGCTTGAGCCAAAAACGCAGTACCTCGAGCAGACATGGAAAGGAAGGCAACTCACAATACGCGACTACCTGGCCAAACGTTACGAACACAGCATTCACAGTGACGAGGCGACCACGCATTCGTGTGGGCGCCAGCTCGCCGATGTACAGTGGTGCTATGCAGGACGCGAGACCAACGCCCAGGCCGACGATGAAACGGCCGAGGACCATTGGATTAACCGCCGAGGACGCGGCTTGAAGCAGAGCACCAACGACGAACACAACATTGGCCAGCGCCAGCACACCCTTGCGGCCCGTCACATCGGACAAGGCGCCTGCCGCCGCACCGCCAAACAAGGCACCAAGCGTAGTCGCCGACGTTATCACCTCCTTCTGCACCGTCGTGAGCTCTGCTCCGAGATCTGATCCGATGACCACGCTGTGAGTCAGCTTAGATGTCTACATCCCAGAGCTGCACTTACAGAGTTCCACTGATGACACCCGTGTCATACCTGCCATCAGCTCACTGTGCCAACGCAGGAGAGATAAACGCACCCAAACAGTAGGCCTGAGATAGCTGCAGCACCAACTAAGCCCTTCACAAATGGCGTAACGCTGCAGTCAGCTTGTGATTCTTGCAAAGCACGTACGTCTCCTCGCCGGGCACGATGACGGCCGCCTCGTCGAGGTCGTGCGGGTGCGCGACGGGGATGTCACGCGACACATGACTCTCCCCGCTGTCGGCGGCAAGCGCCGCACGCGCCTGTGACGGCGACGTAGCGAGCGGCGCGTACGCGCCCCTAGAGCTCATGATGCGACTGCTGTCCTCTCGCGGTCCTCCCGGAGGAAGTTCTTACAGATAGCACTTGATGATGGGCAATGGTCCGATGTCGGAAGTGACGGCCCGGTCGCAACGGAGGCTTGCATTTACAGTCAAGGATTTGCATTTACAGCCAAGGTTCACGCCGCTAATCTTCCCGTACAAGTCCGAAACTCCACTTTGAACCTCAGACCCAGTTCAAATTGCCACCATGTTCACATGCAGAGTGCTTGTGAGCACAGCAATGCATGAAAACGAGATTTATGTGTCGCATAGCCAACAGGAACACCTTTCACAGGAACCACGTCTCGTTGGCATGCATGGAGCATACATGGAGTGACATGCTGCTGAAGATGGGTCACAACCCAGAACTTGGGACTCTACGGTGGAGCCGGATGAATTCAGGGTCGGGTGTGACTGTATTCTCTAAATTCTGACTGTAAATACTGGGCTCCGGTCGCAACCGCCTGGGGGCCCATACATTGAGATTATGTTTGGCCTTGTCGTCACCTCCACTTCATCATCCAGACGTGCCAGACGCACAATGCTAGTGAAACTCCGTTAAAATGACATTGATAGTATGCATGATACGCGACTGCACCGCAGCCACACTGACTACTCCTATGCTTACCGCGTGCGGATAATGCCCGCGTTGATGAGCTTCTGGATCTTTTGGGAAATCTGTGGGCGTCAGCTCAAGTGTTGCAAGGCAACCGCTCACCATAGGGTTCTTCATGTGGTCCATCAGCGCCGAGGGGTTCTGCTGTGCGTCGGAGAGGATCTGGCGCATGATGGGGTCGCTCATGATCTCGGCGACCTCCGGGTCACGCATAGCACGCTCGTACGTCTGTTCGTCCGTCTCGCTCGAGCGCTGGCTCTGAAGCTCCTGCATGATCTTGTTGGTGGTGTTGTTGATCTCGTTGGTGTGCTTGTGCTCCGTGTCGGCGTCGGTCGCCTTCTGCAACGTGGTAATGGCGGCAGTGAGCTCCTTCATCGCCTCCTGGACAAGCGCCTTGCGGATGTACGCCTTGACAAACGACGGGTCACACTTGATGGCCTCGTTGGTGTCCTTGAGGGCCTCGGGCAGCGCCATGAGCTTCTGGTACGCAGATGCGCGGTTGTTGTACGCGCGAGGGTCTGTTGGCAGGCGCTTGATAGCCTCCGTGTACTCCTTTACGGCGTCGGCAAACAGACCGGCCTTGAACGCCGTGTTACCTGCCTCACGCGCCTCGTCCGACTTGGCGGGGTCAATGTACGCCTGGCGGTCGGCCTCAGCCTTCTTCTTCTCCGCCTCACGCAGCTTGGTGAGAACATCAGGGGTGCGGTGCTCGGTGAGAGACTTGTTCCAAAACTTGATGGCGTTCTCGAGGTCGTCCTGCTTGTTGTACGCGTTGCCGATACGGGCGTAGGCCTTGGCGTACGTCTTGTAGTCGGTACGCAGTTCACGACCTTCCTCAATTGCCTTCTCCGCGGTTTCAATGCACTTGGCATACTCGCCCTGCTCAAAGAATACCGCTGCTGTCAGTTTTCAAACGCAGCGTGGGCTGCACTCACCGCTCAGGTTGAGCAAGTAGGTCACGTCCTTGGGGAATGTGTCCCACGCCTTCTGGTACAGCTCGACAGCCTCGTCAAACTTGCGCGCCTTGTACGCTGTGTTGCCCTGCTGCTTGAGGTCGTCGGCCTCCTTCTTGGCCTTGGCGTCATCGTCGTCCAGGTCCATTGGCTCCTCCTTGGGCTCCTCCTTCTTGGGCTCGGCCTTGGGAGCCGAGGGCCTGGGGGGCTCAGACGAAGAGGACTGCGTCGTTCCTGGTGGCATCTCGTTAGAGCCCGCAGGGCGCTCCATCGCGTCCTGAACAGGTTAGCGTCGCGCTACTTTCGCTTGACTCGGCCGCAACGACTTACAATGTCAACACCCATCGCGACACCGAGAACAGAAAGCATGCGCGGGTCGCTGAAGATCGATTGCATGTCGACCTTGTTACCGGCCGACTGAAGCTGGTCAAGCTTGGCCACAAACGAGGGGTCATTCATCAAGTCCTTCGTCTTGGGGTTGGCCGCGAGCTTGGCCTTGAGCTGGGGGTCGGAGAAGAGCTGACCAAGACCCATGCCATCACCCGGACCCTCCTGGTCCATGACCTTCTTGACGTCCGCGAGGCCCTTCTTCAACAGTGCGTTCTCGGGGTCAACCTGAAGACCCTCCTCGTACGCCATAACGGCGTCGGGGTACTCGCGCAGGCCGTGCAGCGCAGCTCCCTTGCGCACAAAGCCCTTGGCGAACTTGGGGTCTAGTTCGGTACACTGAACTGTCAGCTGCCGGAATCGATAAGGGCCCAGGCTAGTCTCAACATACCTTGTTAGCATCCTCAAGCGCTCCCTGGTAGTCCTTGGCGCCGGCCTTGGCAGCAGAGCGGTTGGAGTAGAGGACGTGGTTGTTTGGGTCGAGGGCGATGGCGTCGGTGTAAAGCTTGGTGGCCTCTGGGAAGTCCTTGGCTGCAAAAGCCTTGTTGGCCTGTGCTTTGAGCTGCTCGGCCTCGGACATTATTCGTGTGTGCTGTGTGGAATAAGGGGGTTGGGTTGTAGGAAGGGAAGAATGTTGATGTTGCTTGAGGTGAGGTTTATGAACGGCGAGCAGAGCCTCAACGATGACGAGCAGCAAGGAAGGTCCCAGAACCCACCCGACCAAAATAGGGATCTGGGGCCCAACAAGAAATCACAACGGGAGTATTGTTATCCTTGCAACGCAGCCACGTGAGTTTAATCTCTCCCTGACACGTCATTTGACGCGTCGAGCGCGCCGCCATTGTGTGTCCCTGAGATGGTCACTTTGACGCGTCTCGCGATCCACAAGAACAACCCCCACTACTCTTCATTGTACGCCTGTTCGCTCCTCCCACCACTTCTTTCATCGCTGGCCACGTCCTCGTTTGCTCCATCCACCATGGCAGACACCGCGACGCAAGAAAATGGCTTCACGGGTGCGGATGACCTGATGCGCGACCGCACCCGTCAGTTCGTCGAATTTTTGGACGCCGAGGTAAGTCTACCGTCGCAGCATCACGACGCAATCTCACACGGCAGGATCGGGTCAACTACAACTACCGCGAGCAGGTGAAGCGCATGCTCGACCTGGAGCAGCAGCGGCTGATTGTCAACCTCGATGATGTCCGCGATTACAACCGCACGTACGCCGATGGATTGTTGGATCAGCCCACGAGCTACTTCCCTGCCCTCGAGGCTGCCGTGCAGCAGATGGTGCAGGCGCTGCACGACCCGCTCAAACACGACATCCATCAGAAAGAATGTGAGTAGTGGCTTGCTGCTGGCATCCTGTGCTCACGTCAGACTTTGTCGGCTTGCGTGGATCGTTTGGCCAACACCACTGCAACCCCCGGACATTGAGGAGTAACCAGATCGGCAAGATGATCTCCCTCGAGGGCATTGTGACGCGATGTACGTCTGACGAAGGGACATCTTTAACGGCGCAGGCTCTCTTGTTCGCCCCAAGATGATGAAGTCGATTCACTACTGCCCTCGGACAGAGAAGTTCCACTCGCGCACATACCACGACGGGACAATGATCGCGCCGTCGTCGACTCTGACAGGTTCTACGACGGTTGTGCCTACCGATGATGGCGATGGACACGCCCTGCTCATGGAGTACGGTCTATCGACTTTCCGTGACCATCAGGCTATCAACATCCAGGAAATGCCGGAGCGGGCGCCTCCAGGTCAGCTTCCGCGTGGTATCGAGGTTGTCCTGGGCGACGACCTTGTGGACGTGTGCAAGCCTGGTGACCGCATCCAGCTCGTCGGTGTCTATAAGTCATCTGGTGGTGGCCAGGGATCGCGTGGATTCCAGTGAGTCACTCCTACGTCCGTCTCTGACCTCGCAGCACTGCTCTCATTGCCAACAACGTTATCCTTCTGTCGTCCAAGCAAGGTGGCGGTATCGCGCACGCTCCCCTCACCGACACGGACATCCGCAACATCAACAAGATTTCGAAGAAGAAGAACCTCTTCAACCTGCTTTCCGAGAGTCTTGCGCCGTCCATTTTCGGATACAAATACATTAAGCAGGCCATCCTGCTCTTGCTGCTCGGTGGCGAGGAGAAGAACCTGAAGAATGGTGGTCACATCCGTGGTGACATCAACATTCTCATGGTCGGTGACCCGTCGACTGCCAAGTCGCAGATGCTTCGCTTTGTCCTCAACACGGCACCCCTCGCCATCGCCACGACTGGTCGTGGTTCGTCGGGCGTTGGTCTGACAGCCGCCGTCACTACCGACAAGGACACGGGAGAGCGCCGCCTCGAGGCCGGTGCCATGGTCCTCGCTGACCGTGGCGTCGTGTGTATCGACGAGTTTGACAAGATGAGCGACATCGACCGTGTAGCTATTCACGAAGTGATGGAACAACAGACAGTGACCATCGCCAAGGCCGGTATCCACACGACGCTCAACGCACGTTGCTCAGTTATTGCCGCGGCCAACCCCATCTACGGCCAGTACGACGTGCATAAGGACCCCCACCGCAACATTGCGCTTCCCGACTCACTGCTATCCCGTTTCGACTTGCTCTTTGTCGTCACAGACGACAGCGACGAGCAGCGCGACCGCCTCATCAGCGAGCACGTGCTCCGCATGCACCGCTACCTGCAGCCCGGTGTGGAGGAGGGGACACCCGCGGTTGAGAACGTGCACCAGCACCTTGACGTCGGCGGCGACGTCGAGGAGAGTCGTACGACCGAGACGCCTGTGTTTGAAAAGTACAACCCGCTGCTTCACGCCGGTGTCACGACATCCTCTGGCCGCGGCGCCAATAAGCGCAAGGAGGTCCTGTCCATCGCCTTTGTCAAGAAGTACGTCCAGTACGCCAAGAGCCGTATCCACCCGACACTCTCCAAAGGCGCGGCCGACTGGATCGTTGGCGTTTACGCGGCTCTGCGCAATGACGACCTGGCATCCAACCAGCGCAGGGTGAGTTTCGTAACGTCCAGTGGAGCAGAACTGACATCAGACATCTCCCCTTACTGCGCGTACCCTCGAGACGCTCATTCGTCTCGCAACAGCCCATGCCAAGTCGCGGCTGTCGTCGGTCGTCGACGAGCGCGACGCCATGGCCGCAGAGGAGCTGCTGCGCTTTGCTCTGTTCAAGGAGGTGATCCGGCCTGAGCGCCGGAAGCGCCGCAAACTCAACGGCGGCAACGCCCAGGCCGACGACTCCGAGTCCGAATCGGAGGAAGAGGAAGAGCTTCTCGAGGAGGAGATTGCTGCGCCCACCGAGGCCGACCGGCAACGGGCACGTGAGAAGGCCGAGCGACTCGAGCGCGCCAACCGGCGGTCCCAGCGTGACCCGTCTGTTACGGACGCTGCGGACGAGGCCGAGGCAGCCCAGGCGCTGGAGGACGGTGACGTCGACATGGCCGAGGCAGCTGAGGCCGACGTCGTTGCTTCCAACATCACGCCCATCCTCCCCGAACGACTCGACTTCTTCCGCGAGCGCCTCAGCGCCGTGTTCGAATCGGGCGCGGGCCAGGAGGGCTTCATCGAGTTTGACGACCTCATGCCGGCTGTCAACGAGGGCCTCGCCAACGAGGACATGTTTGGTACCGCCGAGGGCAAGGCCGCCGTCGCTGCCATGCACGACCGCAACGAGCTCATGGAGGCCGACGGCGTTGTGTACAAGGTGTAACATTCCCTCTTGCTCGACAATATTTCTCTGTTTTGTATACTACTATGGACGGATTTTGGCCGCAGTCTGTGCTGACATTTTTATGGCATTGTACGAACTTAAGATTTAACTGTTCAAACTGCAGCTGACTCTTTCACGGCTGCTCGTTAACTTTAGCGCGCCGCCTTCTGTATCGACGAGGTGGACGATGTCGACGCCGTGTCGCTGAGGTGGACCTTACGACGACCAAAGTGGAGTCGCTTGACAGCGAAGAGGGCGCCAAGGATGAGGAGGACGACGCCGAGGGTCACGCCAGCGCCAATACCGCCCGCTGCAGCGTTCGAGAGCTTGTCACCATCCGAGCCTGAGCTCGAGCTCGAGCTTGAGCTCGAGTCGGCCTTGTACTTGTCGCCGTGAGGCGACTCGCCGCTACTGTGGCCACTGCCCTCGGTGCCGTTGAGGTGCATGCTGTCCTCGGCACTTGCAACCTCGATTTCCTTGGTGTAGTTGCCGCACATGAACCCGTCCGGCTCGGTGAACGAGCTCTGCGCGACGAGCGACACGTCCGCACAGTGGTAATACATGCCCTTCTTGCCGTCGAGGGCGTAGATCACCAGCAGCGTTGCGTCGTCTCCCTCCGACAGACCTAGCGACGCAAAGTCAGGGCCAGGGGCACAGTAGTGTCCGGCGGAAATGTCCGTGATCGTGTTCGTGTACGTGGCAAACTGGTGGAACCGCGTCGGCTCGCCTTTGGTCCAGAGAATGTTCATGTTGTCTACCGAGGTACGCTGAGTGAGAGATAGACGTCCTCCAGCTGGGCTTCAGCTCCGAATTCATTATTGTTTGCAACACTTACACAGGGGAAACTTGGTGCGCTCTCCCATCGGCGCCCCACCACACGGCGCATTCCCAGCGTTGGCGGGGGTGTAGCCTGCGCGACCAGCAGGGAAGTGGAACTCGACGGGCGACTCGTTGAACTCTGTAATCTCAGCCCTTGGTAGGACCCCCGCGGCTGCGAGTGTCGCGGCCGCCAGGCTGAAAGCGGTGTGGAAGAGCATGACGACAATGATGAAAGGAGGGGGCTGGAGATGCGATAGACGGTGGCTAAGGACCTGGCCGGCTTTATGAGCCTTTCCTTGAGAGCGGGCTTCATCCCAGGAGCAGGTGTCTAGACTGCCAAGTTCGGCATGCACCGCCCATCTGCCTTTCTCCGACATGGATGAGTCTCAGTCGGCCGACTTTGAGCTGGACAGGAGGCGTCTGCCTCGCCAGGACCCTCGACGACATGAGCAAATCAGGAGGACGTGCGTCACATGCCGAACCTCTCTCGTCCTTTGACGAGGAGTTGAGCCGAAAACTGGCGTTTAGTCACGGTCATGAAGGGTGCTGAAGAGGTACGCCTTGGCGGTGGTCGGCCGAGTGCTGGCGGTCTCGACCCAGCGGGTACGTCTTGGAAAGGTCAGTGTGATGGTCATGGGTCAGTCTGGCATCCCCGTCACGGCGCGAAGTGCTGCGCACAAGCTCGGTGCCACAGTGCCGCTGAGAGGATCAATGCCCCTGGGAACGGAGCACACGTACGCCGAAAGGATTGTCTTGGCGCCACTACTGGGCATGTGGGAAGCTGTTGTCGCAAAATGGCTCAATGAATGAGTAGGTTGGAAACTCACAGTAGGCCGAACGCCTTGTTCGGCCGAGTTTATCTGATAACGCATCCAGGTCTGCCGGAACCTAATATCATTCCTGCCGTCAAGCGTCAACAGTCAAGGCCTTGAACGGGCAGCCTTGTTGGCGCCGCCGGGCAACTTGGTTGAGAGTAAGGTGTGCTGTTGCATGCTTGGAGAGGCAAGGTCAGCGAACAGAGCGCTGGCGGAAGGGTTCGCACCCAGCTCCGTGTCAAACTGTGCGGCATTTTCATGTGCCACTCACCGCCTTGTCATCAACATACATATATGCAATGCTCTAAGTCTAAGCAGGGTCATGCTACAGTTACAACAAGCTCTCAACCTCGTCTGCGCGCTGGTTCTCACGGTGCTGCTCCCACTCGCGCCGCTCCGACTCGCTCATAGGCTCGGCACGATGCTCCACGAGAGCGCCGGCGCTGGAGGTGTATGAGTTGAGGCGGGTCGAGCTGGGGCTCGGGCCAAGAGAGTACTTTTCGCCGGGGAGGGTGAGTGCCGGGCTCGGCTCCGGGACGTTCGAGTCAACGGCGTGCTCGGACACGTAGTTGTGAAGGTCCGTCGTGCTGGGTGCCGATGGCTCGAGGCTCGCGAGGTTCAGCTCGGCGGGGGTGTCGTCATCGTACACGCTGCCAGCCGATGAGGCGGGCGAGAGTGGTGGTGCGGGGCCCGGCACGGCAAGATGTACAGTCGATTCAGCGTACGCAGGTGGCTCGTCGCTCGGCACATCCCCCTTGTTCGTCGTCGGGGAAATTGGCGACAGGGGAAGGGAACCGGGCGCCGACGCAATGAGCGCCGACTTGGGGCGGTCGCGAGAACGAGGTGGCAGTGGTGGGCGGCTAGTCATTGGCACAATGGCTGGATCATTGGGCGATGCGCCGAGCTTGAGGCCGTCCATTCGCATCTCGTCTACATCGTCCTCGGAACGACGCGGGTTGCGAGGCGGAAGAGGCGGAGGCAAAGAGTGCGTGTCTCGGCGTGGCGGGAGACGAGGTGGCTGGGACCATCGCCTAATGACTGTCTCGGTCTCAGGATCCGACTCGTGCTCGTGCCCGTCGGTCATGTCAGGCGTCGGCGGCAGCTTGAGCACCTCGCCGTCCTCAAGAACAATGTTGCTTGCCACTTCTGGATCGATCGGTTGGTCAAGCGCTGGGCCAAGCTTGACCTGCGCACGCCCCGTCTCGGCCTCGTGCAGAGCCTCCATGAGAGACGCCGCCTCGCGCGGCACGCGGACCTTACCCGAGAGCTGACAGTCAGCACCGACTCGACAGTGATATCACTTACAATGTCACCGGCTTTGACACCGGGCCAGTTATACATTTTGCCATTTTCGTCAAAGCGCGACACAAACGCCTGCGCCATAACCTCGACGCCAGCGTACATGCCTCGGCTCTTGACATACGAGAATACAGGCGCTCTCTCCTTGCCTGCCTCAACTGACGCGCCAGCACCGTACGGGCCCGCGACAACGGCGATGTCGGTGCCTAGGGTCACCTTGTGCCCACTGAAGCTGTCGAGAGCCTTCTGCGAGCGGATAACGAGGACACAGTCGTACACGTCAATACCGATGAGGAAGCCGGCGGCAATGTTCTGAGGAGAGATCGACGCGGGCGCTGACCACGAGCCGTCGGCCAAGCGCCCAACAACAATTCCCGCGCCGCCGGCACCGCCGAGGGGCGCGATACCGCTGCGCATGCTCGTGAAAATGGCGAGACCCTTGGCATTCGCAAGCACACTTGGTGGGATCTTGCGCAGCACCTTCTTCTTTGACTTCTTGTCTTCCGTGACCACGCCCTTGACTGCGACGCCGTTAGCAACCATGGGAACGTGCGTGCCGTTCACACGATGTCGGCAGCTTACCTGTAAACTCGCGCAAAATCGTCGCAGCCTTGTCCATTTCGGCGCCAAAGTCGTCCGAGACTGGCCAGAATGCATGGGTGCCGAACCGCCGTTCGGCAAAGTTGTTGACCTTTGGTCCGAGGTAGTCGTTAACCTGCACGGCCTTGTCGCTGGCCTTCTTGCCCCACGACGAGCCGCGGGCTTTCATCTTTCCCTTCCATGTCGAGTCCGCGGGAGGCGTTGACGCGCGCGTTGACGGGGCAGAGTGGTGTCGTGGTGGTGGGGGTAGAACCGACATGATGTGGACGGTGAAAAGTAGAGATGCTCGATGGATTTAATGGTGACAAAGAGAATCTGCGTCGTGTAAAGAAGCGCGTAGAGGTGACTACGCGAAGCGAGCACTGGGCGATGTCGGTTCCGTGCCAGCTGCGGCGGAATGTGCCGATACTAGATGCGGTGCGGGTGCGGTGCTGGTCCGCCGGGGTGTCTGTAGCAGCAGGTCGCTGCCAAGTAGGTGGGGGGTTGTTGAACAAGATAATGTGAGTGGAAACGAACGAGCAAGAGTAACTGGGATGCCTGCCCAAGTAGATATACACAGAACGCAAGAGATGAGCGTGATGGATCTCAATCGTTTGTCAGAATTCTTATCGAGCTCGGAAGGGTTGTTGCTCGATGACGTCGGCCTCTCGGGCACCGGCGGGCGGGGCGATGGACGGCATGGACGGCGGTTGTTTTCACCGCACTTGGCCGGAAATAGGGACAGACGCCCAGACCGGCCAGACCACCACTTCGGCCGCCGCGGCCGTCGATTTGACATGCTGCGGTGTTGGGCATCAATCAGTTTACGACGACAGCCCTTGCACAAGCACTTTGCCTGTTCACATTAAGAAAGCTACTTGCAGACACTCTCCGATGCATGGACAGACGCTCCTCTTGGTGCGCTTAACGTACAGACAACAGCGGAAGCGAAGGCGCTGCACCCGGTCGAGGCCTGACAAGCGAATCGAACGTGCACGAGATGTCTGGTTCCACTGACCGTTGTGGTGTCATGCCGACACGGGGCCGAGCAGCGGCGCCGACAGCGGTGTGTCTGGGGCTACACAAACGAGCCACAGTGATCGAACAAGGGTACATCCCTTTCCAGCGCACCTCTGGGTGCATGCACATCATCCCGACAGCTGACACCATGACGTCCATGCACCGACGTCTGGTAACGAGCCATGTGTTCAACTTCCAGGTTCCTCCGTTGTGCCGTTCGTCTCTTCTTGGAGCAACGACTCGCGCTCACACGCACGTCGTCACGACTACGTCAAGGCCGACCGCGGAAATCCCAGAAATCTATGCATATCATACAGTCCGCGCGTGCAGCGCAGTTCTACTTCGAGTCGACCTTCTCCTCGATGGCGGCCAGCACTGGGTGCTCCTGGCGCCACTTGTAGATACGCCCCAGCTGCATCAGGCCCGTTGTCCCGACGAAGAAGTTGACCGCCGCCAGAGCGTAGTTGACAGGCGTGATCACCATGCAGTACCGGACCTGCCAGGTCAGCAACTGGAAGAGGTGTTGTGTTCGCTGGGTCGAGACCATCGGCTCTCCACATCGGGCACGGAAGGTGCGCGGTTTGACAAGACAAGAGTCCGGCGCGTGATATCGCCGCAGCCTTGCCAGATTCTGCGACTCCGCCTCGCAGCAAGGCAAGGCCGTCGAGCACACCCTTGGCACCTTTCTGACGCTGTAGCTTGTGAACCGCCTGCTTCCCGCCTCCAGGGACGCGAGAAGCACCTTCCTCAGTGCGCCACAACGTGTCCCGACCGACTAGCCCGCCCCACCATTGCTGCACTCACCCAGATGAAGCCGGTAGCGGCGAGCGCAAGGTTCTGCGACACGGAGAGCTTGTCGGCTGGGCGCTGGAGGTCCTTGAGACCAGCAGCGACAAGGCCCCACTTGGCAACAGGGGCCCAGAAGAAGATGGTCCTGTTGGCGAAAGACACATGGTAATTCAAGCAGAGTCAAGTTGGGATAACGTCGTGTTGCGCAGCAAGAACAAGGTGCACGCCAAACCGGGACGTGTTGAGTTGCGGAAGGTCAGTCGCGGCGCGCGTGGTGGCACGTGGGCATCGGCGGGCGCAGCGAAGATCGTCCCAACAGATGCGTCAACGGATGTGGAAGAGGATACGCATGCGGGGAATGGCGCGAGTGACAGCAAGGAGGGCCGTGAAAGCGCGCAGCGAGGCAAGGGAGGCAAGTCGAGGAGCGAGCGAGAGAAACCGAACACAAGCGTCAGCAGGAGGTCGACATTGGATGCTCCAAGGACGTACTTTGGCCCGACCTCGTGGTTGAGGAACTTGTTCCACTTGGTCATGAGTGGGGAGGTGGCTGCTCCGGACGACATGGCTGCGGGTGTGTGTTGGGAACGGGAGAGTGGTGAGTGGTGCTTGTTCTCAACGACGTCGACAGATGTCTCGTCGCTGTTGTGGGTCGTCACCGCGGCATGCAACGGCGAGGACACGAGCGAACTGCCGGCGGCTGGGGTTTCGGCGTTTTGCACCGTGGCACTGGGGTCCCCACCTTGTCCTTGCGTCATGGTATGTATGATGGACGCGGGTCGGTTTACCCGCCATCCATCTGTCCAACATCTCATCAACATCAACAATGCTCGCGACAGCGCTCATACTGCCACTGCTGGCCTCCTTGGCGGTTGCAGCGCCTAAGCCAAAGCAGGTGCCATTGGGGGTCGTAGACGATGTACAGACCAACGTCGACGCTGTGAAGAAGAACCCCCGACCACTGGTCATCTGGCATGGGCTGGGAGACACTGCACACTCCGAGGGCATGGATCAGTTTGCCGACTATGTGCGCGATGAGCATCCAGGCATATTTGTGCACGCCGTTGTGTCGCCGAGTGACGGTACACCGAGCGACGAATCGCGTGCCGGATGGGTAAGTGCACAAAGCGTGGAAATAGAACTTCTGAGCTCAACACGCCGCTTGCCTGCTCTGCTAACAGCAGTGGGGCGTTGCGGACGAGCTTGCGAACCAGGGCTGCGAGCAGCTCACGGCCATTCCCGAGCTGGCTGACGGCTTTGACGCCATCGGCTTCTCGCAGGGCGGCCTGTTCTTGCGGTGGTACGCTCAGTACTGCGACGGACCCAAGATCCACAACCTGATCACGTTCGGGACGCCGCACTTTGGCATTGCGGCGCTGATTCCGTGCCCCGACCCGCCGACGCTGGCGTGCACGCTGGCTGCGCGCGCAGCCAAGGCAGGCGTCTACACCTCGTGGGCCCAGTCGCACCTCATCCAGGCGCAGTATTACCGCGACCCGGCCCGCATGGACGAGTTCCTCGCGGCCAACACCTTCATCCGCAACATGAACGGCGAGGGCAGCAAGGAGGAGGCCGGACGTGGTCTCAGCGGTGTTGAGAACATTGTCGCTATTGCCTTTGAGGAGGACAGTGAGTGTCCGTAAAGCAAAGCTGTGCATGCGGCGGCGTGGCACGCTTCGGTTCCGGCTAACCTTCAGACACAGTTGTCCCTGGCGAGTCGGCACACTGGGCGACGCAGGACCCAAAGAACACGTCCCATATCATTCCTTTGCAGGACCAAGACCTGTACATCACCGACGTGATTGGTCTCAAGCGCCTCGACCGTGCTCACCGCCTCCACCTCGACTGGTGCCCGGGCGCGCACATGGAGATTAGCAAGGGATGCGCTGACCGCGTCGTGCAGAAGTGGGTCGGGTCAAAGTAAGCCGGGTGTCGAGCCCGACCCTCCAGCATGGACACTACTATAGCCTTGTAATCCTCAATATGCACCGTGCATTGTATCCCTAGTGAAGTCCAAGCACAGTCCAGGCCCCTTACTTCTTCTCGGCAGCCAGCTCCTCCTTGAAGTCGGCCACGGCGTCTGAGAAGCCCGTCTTCTTGTCATCGACCTGGAAGCCCTGTGCGACCTCAACAGAGTTGTCGTAGTCGCCGGCCCACGTCTCGCAGATGGCAATGACAGCCGGGTCCTTCTTGAAGCTGACGAGTTTTGTGACGGCCTCCTCGCCGGCATGCTCCTTGAGCGCCTCGAGGATCTGGCGCGGGGTGACGCTGATACCCGGAATGTTAATGCTGCGGTCACCCTTGCCAAGCTTGAAGTTGGCTTCGGGCATGCACAGTCCCCACACGATGTTGCGGAACACCATCTTCGCGCGGGAGAGGTACACGGGCATGTTGTCAAGAATGGGGTCTTGGGGCGAGTCGGCAATCGGGCATACGCTAGGGATACCCTGCAGCGGCTCGCGAATGAGGCCAGAGATAAAGCTCGACGCTGCCGTCGACGGCGCTCCTGTCCGGATCGCGACCGTCGGCAGGCGGCACGACCGCGTGTCGAGGTATCCGCGCCGCCCGTAGTCGTACGCGTAGTACTCAACGATCGTCTTTTCAACGCCATACGAGGTTTCAGGAATCACGGGCGTGTCTTTGGGCACGACGTAGTTGGTAGGCTTGCACTTGGCCCCGCCGTACACCGCCAGACTCGAGATGAACACATATGTCATCTTGACGCCGGCAGGAAGGACCTCCTCGCTGTGCTTGCGGGCCGCCTTGAGCAGCGAGACGTGGCTGTCGACGTTGACCGCGTAGCCAAGCTCAAAGTTTGCCTCGGATCCACCAGACATAATACCACTGTGGCATTAGCATCGGTATCCTATAATGCGTCGCTGTACCCACTGAAGTGCAATGAGGCCGCCGACCTTCTCGCCCTTAAACAGGTCCGCGATCTGCTTCTCATCGCCGAGATCCGCCTTGACAACCCGCAGACGCTTCTCGTCCTCAATAAAGCGGGGTGGCTCGACAATGTCGGTCGTGATGATGCGGAGGTTGGGGTACAGCTCGAGCATGAGCTTTGTGACCTCGCGGCCAACGAAGCCTGTTGTCAGCCTACCGACGCGACATTGGTTGTTCGTGCGGCCAGAAGCTTGGTACGACCTGGGCGATGCTACTCACCACCGGCACCCGTGAGGAGCACAGTCTCGATGTGAGCTGGGAGCTTGAGCGCGTCGTAGTTGATCGTGGACATTGTGTGTATGTTGACAACAACGGCTGTGACCCGCCGAACAATGTCTTTATATGTGGGCGAGCCGTCTTGTGCCGGGTGGCAGGACTCCGGGCCGGCGATTACCGCTCACCCTGTGGCAAGCTCCGCCTGGGCGGGGACATACGGCTCAGCCTGTCCGTGTGGAGGGACAATGCGCAATGCAGAGGTGGGCGAGGAGGCGTGTTGGCTATGCAAAGGCGCGTTGGCTATCGTCGTGCTCACAGTCAAAGAGTAATATCCTATTTCTCTGCGGAATATCCTATTCCTGTGTGGAATATCCTATTTTTCGGTGCCCATCGCCAACAGCGTGCTCTGGCGCTATCCCTATCTCTAAACACTGCCAGCAATGGCTAGTCATCAGGGGATAGTCCAAACGTTCTCGACCATGTTCCGGCTGCGTTTATGAAGCAGACGATACCGTCCAGTAGTAGTGAGCCAAGTCAGAGTGCTGGCGAGCTTGGCTAGCCAAGGTGCGCCCACTGACCCGAGTCAAACGAGATGGGCTACAACGCTCCGACTGTGGCCTTAGGAACACAACGCTTCTGCATGAGTTGCATAGACTTCTCATTACTGCTCCTAGTATCCCGTCTTGTCCGAAATCTCCCAGTCGTACGCCATGGTCTCTGCAGTAGTGTCAACACCTGACTGAAATGCAACGAGAACATACTCACCCTGGACATGCTTCCTGACGTGCTGGGTAACGCAGTTGACGTGCGCCTCGCTGACGGCGTACGTGTCGAGCGCCTTGCGGTCCTCAAAGACACTGTAGATGCCCCAGTTGAAACCCTGGGTGCGCGCGTCAATCTCGGGTGGGCCGACGTGCATGCTCAGCGGACCGGGAACCTTGAGGAGGTTGTCACGGATCTCGGCGCGCGCGGCCTCCCCCTCAGCGTCAGACGCCGCCGGCTTCAGCTTCCACAGGACTATGTGCACGATTTCTTATTGTTAGCATTAACGACAGGTAGCCAGATACGCACTGCCCATGATGTATTGTGTTCCAGAAGGAAAGGATGATGAGCGTGTGTGAGATGCCAGCGAGCAGACGAAATGAACCACTGGTGGTGACGACAGGTGAACCGGCCCCGGCTGGTCCGGATAAACCCCCAAAAGTCACCGCGACTGCTCTTCATCTCACAGTCCACCACAATCAATTACCTCGCACACCGCTCAAGTCGACAGTCAACGGGTTCGAAGGCTCAACCAGCCCCGGCTCGCATGCGATATGGCGCGCGACGTTGTCAACGTGCCACTGTCGGCGCTGTTGCCGCCGCAGGCCAACGTCGCTGCGCCGACCGAGATCTTCCCCCGGCTTGCGGCGCTGCTCGGCCCAATGCCGCCCAGCGCGCCACTCAATGTCGCGTGCGCGTTCCTCTCCCTCATGGACCTCAAGCCGTTCCACCAGGCAACAAAGGAGCCAAAGGAGTCTGGCGACACATCGGGGGGAGATACAGCCGGCGCGACAGCTGCAGATAACACCGACGACCCGAGGGCCAAGGCAGTTCAACATGCACTTGCGCTGCTGCCCCCGGCGCCCGCTCGCGTCCTAGTCATCACAGGTCCACGAGCGGCATGGCACGCGGACCTTGAAGAAGAGGACGCAACATACCTCCGACACATGGACGTGCGTGTCCGCGACGCGCTGCGGCGCACAGATGTACGATATTGCCCATCGCCCGAGCACCTGCGCTTGATCACCGCCGTGCTGTCGGCAGGCTCGGGCGCGGCGCCAAACGAGGTCTCGCCACCGGCGCTGATCGTGCTCTACAATACCCTTGACCTTCTCTTTACTGAACGCGAGACGGACGAGAACCGACCGGGCGCAGGCGATAGTGATGCCGGCGCCGCCCGCGAGCTCGCCGATTCGTGAGTCCGGGTCACGTTGTCACTACTGACGTTTTAGGGCGACCCTCGCGAACTATCTCGACGCCATCGCGGCGACCCTCTCCGCCGCGCGCTACTTTGCAGACGGGGCGGACCCAATACCCGTACTTATTCTCGAACCGAACGGTGACGTCCCCCTGCCAATCCTCGCGGGCACCGGCGAAGGCGCGCCTGTGCCGCCTGCTCAGCGGCGCCGCAAGGTTCAAGTCTCTGACGCCCTGCGACACCTCGGTTTCAGCGTTAGCAGTGTCAAGCCATTACCCAGCGGTGAGCCAAAGCACACCAAATCCGGCCTGACGCCAGATCCCATGGCGACGCAGGAAGAGTTCGACGTGTTGTTCAACGACAGCGTGGTGAGGCGTGCGCGACGGCAGCCGGGTACCAAGGCCGAGTTTGCCTGTCCCCCGCGCGAAGCCGGTGAACCTCCCGAGTCAGGAGGCTGGGAGTGGACGTGGGTATGATTCGATATGTGTATTGTTGTGTTGTATGCATTTAGCCAAAGACCTTTTGGCGTGTATGTCTGACCAGTGGTTTCGTCAGATCTGAGCAACTGCTTTTGTCCTCGTCAATTGCTGACACGGTTTGTCCTCCGCCAGACATCTCCCTCCATTCATCCTTTGATAAAGACTGTTACTTATAGGCAGGAGGGTTGCCATCGTGGGTGGCCACACTGCCTCCGCCTCACATGCTCAACTGTGTTGATGGGCCATGACTGGCCAACCTCGCATCGAGTTTCAGGTTCATACCCCGTTGCCATCTAACGCTCAGCCGATGAGGTTCAGAGCGAGATCATTTCCGAAATCGCTTCAGAGGTGAGTCGGATCTTGCGCTTTATGGGGTTCAGCGATGCACATAGACCCCGACTCCGTGGACGACGTGGCGCGCTCGGCCATAACACTCTCGTTCGTCACTGGGGATGAGTATGTGGCGTGTTCCGATGTGCATGCCGCCGGGAAGGGTATAGAGCTAGTGCCCGGTCAAGACACTAGCTCCTCCCGGAGTCTAAGCTGTGGGTGTCGGGCCATAGTGTCGTTATGAATGGAGTATCACTCGCTGCGTCAGCAGTGTCAGTGCCGCACCAGAGCGCCGTTCCCGCATCGCACAACGGCACTGGTGGTGTGAGTGTGTTATGAGGAGCATGAGCCATCGCTCTGCGGAAATATGCAACGTGTCCTTCATAGGATGCCCCATTGACGGCCAGTGCTCTGGTATCAGCTTGGCCGCATCACTCCACTCACATGTACGCGCACCCCACCATCCCTTACCGTAGCTGACGAGGATCTCCTCGCCCTTGTCAATACGCCGTGTACTCCAGACCTCCATGCGTATGTCGCCTGCCACGCCGCGCCCGACACGAAACTCGGCGTTGGGTGCAGCGCCGATTCCTCGAAAGTCGTTAACAAAGCGCGCGGCGTTCCCTGCCGTCGCGGCGTCGACGCCAACCGAGACGTGCAGCCCCTGGAATGGGTTTCGGGGATCTGCCGCACCCAGACGTACGAGGCTGAGGTCGTAGTCGCTCTCGTCGTGCGTGTCGAGTACGGAAGCCCCGGTTGCGTCCACCCTGGTACCGTCTCCAGACGTAAAGGAGGCGTGTATCACGCCGAGGTACGGAATCACGAGGGACTTTGGCTCGATGCGGCGTTTGGCCACAAGGCAGCGCTGACCGTGCGCAGGGTGGGCCGTGTCGCTGACGACCTTGATGGCGACGCTCGGTGGGTGCGTCTCGGCCTGAGGTTTGAACGCGCCGCCGACCCCGCTGAGCAGCGGCACAAGTGCGACGGGAAACCCAGCATCCAGCCGCGCGCGCCGGAGGTACGCGACACCTGCGGGCCACCCCTGCGGCGGTGTCGCGTCGTTCTCAAGTCGTCGCAGTGTGCGAAACTGTGCGCGGTGCGCTGGGGCTGTTAATCGAAGACGAGAGAGAGGAATGTGGAATGATCGGCCAACGCGCCGGCTATTTCGGTCACAACAGCCCCGGAGAAGGCCGAGATGGCCGATACCCACATGGATCACCACATGTTGAGATACATGCCCTCGTGTATGATCTGTGCGCTTGCCATCGCCCACTCACACTAGGAGACGCTATGGGAAGGATTACTGCCTCGACAGACGACAACGGCGCGGTGCGTAATGTGGGCTTGACACCTGGCGCTACAACGATGTGGGAGGCCGTTGGGCCATTCCCCGCGGGCATGCGCGAGCACCCACTCACGGCCGGCCCGCTGGCGGCATTCAAGCACGACGAAGGCATCGATCCCGAGGTGGCATTTGCGTTTGCGCCTTACGGCGAGGGAGACTGGCCGAGCGAGCTGCCCACAGGCGGACGTGCGGGCTGGGCACGCTTCAAGACCAAGGACGACTGTGGCAAGGTGGTCGAGGTGTCGTATCCTGACGTCCGGTGGGTACTGTACCGAAGACACGACTGACGGCAGATGGGAGCAACTCCGCGCTGACCACGGCTGGGCGTCTCTGCAATACACATGCCTGCTCCGCCGCGAGGTGGTCGTCCCCGAGATGGTCGTCCCCGAGATGGAGCCAGGCGACAGACTCACGCATGTGTGCGTCGACATGATGCAGGCGGTCGAGTACGCCTTTATCCCTACACACGCCGAGCCTACCTTCACCCCCACGTGGTACGCCGGGGACGTATACGCCTTTGGCGCGACGCCGAGCGGTGATTCCGGCAAAGGCAGGCCCTCATGGTTTCCCTCAACCTATGCGCGCAGCATCGCCCTTGCACCAGGCAAGTACATTCTCCTTGTGCGTGCGCTGTACGAGTGCCGTATGTTTGGCGATCCCCACGACAAACCGCCCACAATCCGTATTACGTGTCGGATTGTCTATAGTAACCGCTCAGTTGCGGACTTGACACACGACGCGCCGCTCGCTCCCGACGTGCTTGACGGCTGGGCGATGGGTCGCTGGGCCAGTTTGCATGTGCACTGTCCTTATGGGGCCGCCGCTGTCGATGTCAGTGCCACCGGTGACGCAGACAACCTCACTGCGACGACACTGCGAGACGTTCACATCGAGCCCGGACAGACTCGTTGCGTACCCCTGCACCTTATCCAGCTCGGCCCGACGGCCTCCAAGCGCCTCGACGTGACACTGACACTCACGGACGCCAACGGCAAGCAGCGTGAGATACGCCAAGGCATCGACCTCGTCCACCGCACCGCAAAGGAATACAAGCCTATCCTTATGACGTATGGTGCATCGCCATACAAACAGGGCATTTCGGGAAATGTCTCATCGGCACTCGTGCTGCCGCCAAAAGAACGGGGCTCGGGCCCACTCCCGCCAGTTTTGCTTGCGCTTCACGGCGCAGGCGTGCCTACACCCAACGCCGACTGGGCCGAAGCGATGCCAGCTGTTCCAGGCATGTGGGCGGTGCTTCCGTCTGGGCGCAACGAATGGGGCGAGGACTGGCATGGAGGCAGTCTAGAAGACGTGTGGTCTGCGCGTGACTCGTTCGACGACCTGTGCAAGCGCGCCAGCATCGCCGTCTCCGACGAGACGCTACTAATTGGTCACTCGAATGGCGGCCAGGGCGCGTGGCACTCTGCTGCGCGTTTCCCCGACCGCATCCGCGGCATCATCGCTGTGGCGGGATACCTCAAGATCCAGGATTACGTGCCGTACACTGAGACGACGAGCGCGCACTACGCCGACCCGGCGTTGCTGGGGGTCATGCACGCTGCGCTTGCGCCGTACAACAACGACCTGTACGCTTCCAACCTTGCCAGCGTGCCCGTGCTAGCTGTCCACGGCGCGGACGACGACAACGTCCCGCCACGTCATGGCCGGTCTCACGTCGCCATCGTCGCAGCATGGGCGGGCGAGGCGGACGTGCAGTTTGTGGAAGTACCCAAGGTCGGGCACGTCTGGGACGGCGTGCTCCGTCACCCGGCCATCCTCGAGTTTATCGACCGCCTCCCGCCGCAGCGCTCGGTCGACGAGGTACGCAACCGTGGCTTCACCCTAGCGACAGCAAACCCCGACGAGACTGGTTCCAAGGCCGGCATTCGAATTGCTGAACTCGCGGTGCCTGGTCGTCTCGCGCGTCTCGACGTTAACGCCCCGCACTGGCGGCATGAGCCGCGCAACTCTCATGGCACCCGTAAGAGCACTACGCCGCCGCTGCTCGATCTGCGCGGTACCAACGTACGTCGCGTCGAGGTCGTGGGGTCGGGTAAGCTCGGCGAGCCGGGGTGCTGCGTTCAGACGCTGCAGTGGGACAAGGAGGCCCAGGAGTGGCTTGTGGCAGAGCCACAGCCACCCCACGACGTGCGCGTATATGGCCCCATGATCCGTCTCCTCGGGCAGCTCGCCACCGTCACCCTCGTCATACCTGACAGCGGAGGCGACGACGACACACACGTGCGCGACGTTGCCACACGTTACGCACACGACCTGCGCGTATACCACCGCCTCGACGTCGAGATCCTTTCGGCAACAAAGGCGCTGCAGGGCGTCGCAAGGAACTCGCTCGCCGGGAACGTCATCGTCTTCGGTCGCCCCGACCAGAACCGCTACGCACAGTGGATGCTCATGCAGGAACGCATCCCCGTGTCGTTTCCGACAAAGGGCGTGCTGGACGTCGCGGGCAGGACCGTGTGGGAGAGGGGTACAGGTGAGTCGAGTCTTTAGGCGTGTGGTAGCTGACGGCAGGCATCGCGACACTTCACCCGCACCCGGGCCGGCCAGGCAAGCTCTCTGCGCTTGTTGCGGGCAACGACGCTGCGGGTCTCGAAGCGGCAGCGCGCATGCTCCCGCTGCGCACGGGTGTGCCCGTCCCCGACTGGATCGTCGTTGGTCCTCGTATGCGCTGGCAGGCGGCCGGCGGCGTAATTGGCGCTGGGTTCTGGGACGCGGAATGGGGATGGTCAGAGTCGATGAGCTGGTTCGACCGTGAGTAGCGGCGCATGTTGCTCTCCAGTCGGCGCAACGTCGCCCAGGCGACGTATTTGGGCAGTTCCATTTTGATCAGTTGTAGCCTTTTCTCCTAAACTTTGTACATTGTGATCCACTGCTGCCTCCGCTCTTGATTTCCGTGTCCTGCTGCAGCGTCCTCATACCCAGTAAGTAGAGGAGAGGGGCTTCAGCAGTCGGGCCTGGGCGAGGCCGTTACGCGTGGCTGTGCCTCATACACGCCCTGTGTGATGTGCAAAAATGACGGGTGTACGTGTGTTTGTTTTACAGCAAGACACACGGTGCCTCATCTCTCCCTGGTTTGTTGAGGTTTCCTGGAACGCCGAGAGGAGAGTGCGCAGGAGTGGTGCAAGATATTGAGCCTGGAGACTGTTAGTCCGATGGGCTAGGAACGGCGCGTAACGCGTCAGTCAGCGTCGCATACTACTGCATTGTACTGTATGGCAAGTAGTGTTTGGTGCGGCCCTTGCTTTTGCTGACTGAACAGTTGGGCGCCGGGCGCCGAGAAAATGCCATTTGGGTACTCGTTGCAACTTGCGAGCGCCAGAGTTCGGACATTGGTCGATGATTCCAGCTAGCCACGCACACGGCGCTAGCTGCTTCAGGCCTAGGCGTGCAGGCCTTTGAGGCCATGTCATACTGCGTCGTCGCTGGAACGGACGGACTAGTAGTGGACTGGACGGAGTGAACGGGGCCGACGGCGAGGAGAAGCAATCGTGGGATAAAGGGGGGGCCCAAACAACTTTGTGCTTTTTTGCTGGCTGAAACAAGTGCTCCCTTTTGCAACGTGGTGTTACCCTGAGTTCAGGTAAAACGGGATCAAAACAAAGGGAGAGGTGTCCCTTTCCGTCCCTTTGGGCGTTTTGCTTCCCGCGTTACTATGTACAGTGGTATGGTCGTCACTGTCTGTGTCCGTGTTGCTGTTGCTTGCCATTGCTGCTTTGCCATTGTCCGTCTCCATCAACACACTCTCCCTCACCACCAACATCATCTCACTCGTTGCTACTCTCGACTCTGCCAACTATTACACGAAACAAAAACAAAACACAGCGTCTCCCTCGCCCCCCGTACGCGCCCGTCCATTTGTCCGACCGCGTGACACTCCTCGATCGACCAACACTCCTCCTCCTCCCTCCTCCTTACATTCCCCAACAACACCAAACAACCTTTGCCCATCATGGCAACAAGGGTAAGTCCGCCTCCCACCATCCAAGGTTGCGCATACTCACACCCCCCAGGCCCAGTTCGTTCGAGAGTACAAGCTCGTCGTCGTCGGCGGAGGTGGTGCGTGTCCTTCCGGGTGTCTTGCAGGCAGAGTGATGGCCCGGGCGGTGTGGAATGTGTGTGTGTGTGTCCGAGCGCAGCAAACGTTCTCTTACGCGCCGATGTCGCTCGACGGACCACGCAACGGAGCGAGCAGCGACAGCGAGACCGTCCCAGTTCCCATGTCCACGGCCGTAGGGCGTGCGCGTGTGTCGTGCGCGCCCCTGCCAGATCCATGCCACTGCCTCGCCCCGGGCCTCATGCGCGACAACGGCTGCCTCGTGTCCAGGTGCAGCACTGACCTTCCCAGGTGTCGGCAAGTCAGCCTTGACCATCCAGTTCATCCAGTCTCATGTAAGCATGCTCGTGAGGGAATTGAGCTAACGCGCAGTTCGTCGATGAGTGAGCTCGAAGGAGGTGGAACAGGTTTACTAACAGGTCAGGTACGACCCGACGATCGAGGACTCGTACCGCAAGCAGTGCATCATTGACGACGAGGTGGCGCTGCTGGATGTGCTCGACACGGCTGGCCAGGAGGAGTACGGTGCCATGAGGGAGCAGTACATGCGGACAGGCGAGGGCTTCCTGCTCGTCTACTCGATCACGTCGCGATCGTCGTTTGAGGAGGTGTCTACGTTCCACCAGCAGATCCTGCGCGTGAGTGGCGTCTAAGTATCTAGTTGCGTCTATACTAACGCCCTAGGTCAAGGACAAGGACTACTTCCCGGTGGTGGTCGTGGCGAACAAGTGTGACCTCGAGTACGAGCGCCAGGTGCAGCCGCACGAGGGCCGTGACCTCGCGAAGCGGTTTGGCGCGCAGTGCATCGAGACGTCGGCCAAGCAGCGGGTCAACGTCGACGACGCGTTCGTGGCTGTTGTCCGTGCGATCCGCAAGTACCAGCGCGAGTTGGGACCCAAGGAGCCCGCGACGCCGCAGGCCGCGGGCAACAAAACCGCGCCAGGCGCAGTCGGCAGCCGCCCGGCCGAGAAGAACGACGAGGTCGACAAGGGCTGCTGTGGCGGCTGCATCGTGCTCTAACCTAGGCGCCGCACGCGCGGCGGGGCGACGAGTTGTACAGAGTAATAGCAGACTTGCGGGTATTAATTTCTTCCTTAGTGCGTGTCGTGTTCTACCTCCGTATACTGTGACATGATGCAGGTTAGCACCTGCGCCGTTGCGGTGTGTCATGTGTCGTGCAGGGCCGGAATGGGAGATGCAGGTGGGCTGTCGGCCAGATTATCGGGGGGTCTGCTCAGATCCGAGTGCCGAGCGGGGAGCGGAACAGCACTGCGCCGCATGCATGTTTGGTTAGCCACCTCGCGTCGGCCTCGACGCGTAGCGTACGTAGAGTGCGCGTCTGCCGCTAGCGGCCGAGATGTAGCCGGGGGTGTGCTCCAATACGCGACCTGCTGGGGTGCGGTGTCGCCGTAGCGCCGGCTCATATGCGATCGTCTGCAAGTCTGCAAAGAAGCAGTCACGTGCACGGCGGCTGGCACAACCTAATGCTCAAAAGCTCAAAAACCGTTCGCTGGTGTGGTTGGTGGTGATGTCTGGCCAACGACGTCAGAGCTGCCCTCCCATCGCTGATGTCATAAATACGTCCCACGCCGACACTCGCCCGTCTCGCGACTTTGACATCTAACACACTCTCTTTTCCCCCAACGACAACACCACACACACATTTTTGTACATGTACGCGACACGGTTTGTGAGGAACAAGGGCGTGCCCGCATGGGCGAAGAACGTCAAGCCGCCTGGGGGCCGTGGCGCTTTCGCCGCCAAGGCCGGCAACGGCGGTGCCGATCCGTCGCCTAGCGCCAACGCCGACGGCGAGACGGCCGCGGGCGACGCTGCGGCAGGCCACGCCAGCAGCGGTCAGCCGTACACACCTCCTGCGCCGCCCACCCCCGGCTCGCCCGCAGCCACGGGCGGGTCGTCCCCCGACGCACCCAGTGCTCCCCGCACCGCGGCAAACGGCATGCCCCTCCCCGAAGGCGCGCGCCCGGTGCCCCCGCGCCAGGGACCCCATGGTCCCAAGACGGACCGCTCCAAGAACGTCATGGACTCTTTCAGGTGTGAGTAGAACACAAAGCGGTGTGGAAGGCGAGCGGCGAGGTCGAGCAGACTTTCGGTCTGTTCTGGCCGAGGTTGGCCGCTCGCCCCTCGCTGCGCTCGAGGTTTGCAACTTTTGCTAACCCCAGCGCTCTCGGCAAACCAGCGCATCCTTATTGGCCTTACCTTTGGCGCGCTAGGTCTCCTGGGCCTCGCATGGGACCGCACCGATAAGGTGGAGCAAGAGGTAGAGATCAAGGACGACATGCGGCGGCGACTCGAGAGTGCTGCTGGGCAGGAGCACGGCGGTACTGGTGGCGTTGACGCGGCCGCGCGCGGCGCCGCGGCGGCGATGAACGCCGGGCGCGAGGGTGAGGCTGGGCTGCGCGCAGCCGGTCGCGAGTTTGCCGCGGGCGCAAAGATGGCCGGCGACAGCATGGCGCAGGCGGCGCACAACGTCGGTGCACAGGCGGGTGCTGCGGCGCACGAGCAGAAGGAGCAGTTCAAGCACGCTGCGCGTGACGAGGCGGAGCGTCTGCGCCAGGCGGCCGCGCACGACGCCGAGAACCTCCGGCAGAACGTGTCGGCCAAGGGCGCCGAGCTGCGCGACGCCGCCGTCGACGCCGAGACTCAGGCGCGCGACGCTGCCCAGCGCATGGGTAACCAAGCCTGGAAGCAGGCCAAGGCTACCGAGGCTGAGCTGCGCTCGCGCGGCACGGCCGCGTACAACGCCGCCGAGGCCGAAGTCCGCGACACGGCGGCACGCGCAGAGAACGCCGTCCTGTCCACTGCCCAGACCGCCCAGCGACAGGCCCAGCACGCTGTAGACGCCACGTCGCGCGCCGCCCGCGACACGGTCGCCCAGGTCCAGGACGACCTCACCCCCAAGCCTGTGCCGGCGCACTACGAGGTGCCCGAGAAGACGGGCTGGTTCGGCATCAAGCTGCGCTAGGGCGTCGACGTCGTCGTCTACACTCACAACTCTGTAATCAACAAAATGCATTGATCTGCGGTGATGCCACCTGGCGAAAGAGCATGTTTGCTGTTACCACTTGTTAGGACTGTCACCATGCCACGCCCTCGCTCCTCTTGTCACAGACAGATATCAACTATGCCATCGAGGCTTCTACTTTGTACATACAGCGTCTCTAAGTGGACGGGGCTTTCGTGATGGGTGACTTTTGATGCAGCATTAGCCGCGCGGGGTTGTTGCGCGCGCGGCGTGTCTAGACCTTGGCATTGGTGGTGTTCTCGTCAATGACCTCCATTGGGGCCTCGAGTCCTGGTGGGTTCTTCTCGCCGAGGAGCTTCTTCTGCTGCTTGCGGGCAAACTCTGCCGACTCTTCACGGGTAAAGCCAAACTTTGTGCCACGCGTCTCGGGGTCAGCCTCGGCGAGAGCGAAGGGGTTAAAGTCGTGCTCCTGGTCGAGGTTGGCGAGCGAGTGGTTGACGAAACGGTGCGTCGCCTCGTCGGCGCGCACGGCCTTGATCACGTCGAGAAGGTTGGCGTCGGCCGGCATACGCCAGTAGTCGATGGCGATCTGGGGTGCGGGCTTGTTGCTCCATTCGGGCACGAGGCCGTTGCTCACATCGTGAATGCAGTGTGTGTATGTTCGCACGGCCTCCTCCTCGAGCGCGGCGACGAAGCGGTGCGCGATCTTGGGCGCGACGAGGTACGTCCCAAAGAAACCAATGTAGAAAACTCCCTGCGCACCCATGACCATCAGGCGGGTCAGCAGCGACGGCTGCGAGACGGCAAGGAATGTGCTGGAGAAAGTGAGCATTTGTTCACAATCACGACATGAGCCACTTACAGCAGGTGCATGCGCTCGTTCTCGGCCTCCTCGAGGAGGGTGTGGATCCAGCCGCCATCACGGCGCAAGAGACGCAAGCTTCTAAGGTGGCGCAGCGTGCCGCCGACCATGCCGGGGACGCCGGCGACCGACTCGAGGAGGATGATGCGACGAAGCCACTGCTTGTCGCTGAGAATGTCGCCGTCTTCGCGCAACTTGGCGACAGGGATCGGATTCTCCTTGAGCACCGATTCGGGCACCTCCTTGGCGACGTAGCCCGAGACCAGGTCAAACATGCGCCTGGACTGTCAGCAAAGGCACACTGTGGGAATTACAAGGGCGGCGACGTCACTGGCACCACTCACCTCAGAGTCCATACCATGCCGTGCGCGGCCTTGTCGCCAATGGTCACGGGGGGACGTCCGACGACCTTGACGCTGTCCAGGTCCGACTCGGTGTAGATTGGGTTCATGAGCGTCCACTGGCCGCCCTTCATGTCGGTCAGAGGGTTGGCCTCCTCGCGGATGTGGTCTGCCGTTAGCGTCGGCTATAGCTGCGAGCGGCGCAGCGCAGCGAGCAGCGGAGCGGAGGGAGTGGGCGCGCAGAAAGGGGCGTGCGGGCGTCGCGTGGCCATACGTGCACCCAGGCAGAATCACAGCGACCTCCGTTGCCTCACCAAGTGCCACCTTCCGTGAACGGAAAAGTGTCATCGTTGGGCCGAGACCAGTGTGCGAACTTGGCGCAAGCCACCGTACGTCATCGACACCAAAACCTCGCGGTCTCGGCAAGGACAAGTCCGCGCCTGTATTCCACATCGTGTACCAGTCGCACACGATGCGTTGGACGTAGATGGCGCTGCCGAGGTGTCTGTTGTGGAAACACTGACACGTCCGTGGACGTGTCCCTCCCGGTGCTTGGAGAGCATCGGCGCCGTCGGACGCCGTTGGACGCACACTTCCCGCGTCGCCCACCACACTCACGCTCGACCGCGCTGCGCTGCGCGCCGCCTCGCGGCTTCATAGTACTCACCAGCATAATGGGCGCCTTCGGCGCCGCGCCCAGTCATGCCGACGTCCTTGTCGCTGCCGGTCCGCTGGGCGTCCTGGTCGCGGCGGTTAGGTGCGAGTGCGCGGCCTTCGGCGTCGGTGCTGGACGAGGTGTGCATGGCGGCGCGGCTGGCGCGCGCGAGACCTACCCCGCTCAGGCCGAGCGAGTACGGCACCGCGCTCGAGCTCGCGCGCGCGAGCGTGTACATTGCCCGCGGCGCGCCGCGGGCACAGGGTACCAGTCGTGTGGTTGCAATCATCGACATGGCTTGCGATGAGTGATGGAGGGGGGTGTGATAAGAGTAGTAGTAGTGATGGAGTTAGAGGAGTGGTGGGAGCTCACTTTGTGTGATGGCCGCTGTGACCATTTATACCCCGACCGAGTGGCCGAGTGTCAACACAACGTATAGTGCCGGGAGATGTCGCGAGATGTGCCGGTATCGGAGTCTCTCAACGTCGCCAGCGGAGGCACTCAGGCTCTGTGCATTCCCCGGTCCCTCTCTGCCTGACTGACCAAGAAAATGCTGCATATGCATTCATTCACCGAGGCCATGACCGCCGTGGAGGAGAAGCGGCGGCGGCGGTGAGCGACTGTCGGCTCGGTGAGTCACGGAATAACCTTCAGGGTTTACGTTGACCGTTGCCGCCGGCTCTTCTCATCTCGGTGATTCCCCTTTACATCCATTGGGCCCCCAGGCCATCCAGCGTCACTGCCTCGACCTCGGACTCGTTGTGCATCATCGCCAGACTTGTCCTACATCCCAACACGACTTGATCAACACCAATATCGCCTATGCATGCGCGTGTGTACTCTGTGCTCGCCGCCGACACCACTGTCATCGCCACCGCATTTGTTTACCTTTTGCCACCCTTCATGACCGGGTTTGGTGGCGAGGTCGGCGGCTCCCGGACCCCGGAACAAAACGGACAGGCACATCTGTTATCCTCTGCGCCAACTACTAATCACCGCAAGAGTGATTTGGTTTGTGCACCAGATATCCTAGCGAGCCCCTCTGACGTAGACGTCCTTGGCGCACGCTGGCCGAGGCCTACATGCATGTGGTGCCTCTTGCCGGCGGCACGAGCGCGCACCAGCACTGGAATGCACGTTTTACTCGGTGGCGATTCCGAAGAAACACCACAACGTGGCCCACGCGATTCCGAAGAATCGCTCAACGCATTACTGACGGCCAAGAGTTATGCCGATCGGCATCTGCCGTCGGTGTCTGCGGGCGTCGAGGCGCCCCGCCGCAGATCTTCGCCACCAGCCAACGTCTCCGAGTTCTCGCGCTCTCTCCTACATACGGCCCGCGCTGAGTAACAAGCCCGCCTGGGTCCACTACTGTACATTTGTATACATGTTCTCGACTAGTCTAGTCGAACGCATCGGTGTTCTTTTGCAACTTTGTCCTCGGCGCCACCTCGTTGGCGTTCCCGTCTCCGTTCCGTGCTGTCCCGACCATCGCAGCTGTCCTCATTGGCCACTTGACACCACTCGGCAACATGATAATGGCGCTCCGCAATGAGGCCTTCTAGCAGGCGCCGCTGAGACTCGGCTGGAGGCCGCTAGACTGGCCTTGCCCAGCGGCCTCCGCACATGACGCAGGCAATCGCAGCGTCGAGCGCAGCCTGCACAAGCTCGTCGCCTGTCCCGCCCCCTGTTTGATTGCGCGACGGCACGAGCGAGACGGCCGGGCACACCGAGCAGACACGGTACACCGGTGTTGTGATGAGGTGGCGTGTGACGCAACACCGTTCTGTGGGAGTCAGCCAACTCGGCTCTCGCAGCTGCACGTGCATGCACGACCTGCGTGCATGCATCGCTAGCATCGCTTGACCCACCCCAGTCGTGCCCATTGACACACGCAGTGCTGCCCGCGGCATTGTCAGACTCGATGGGCGCGCCACAAGCAGGACACGGTACAGTGGAGCCACCGCGACCGGCGCTTACTTTCGCCACGTGCGAGTCATTAGCACTGCCGCTTGCTCCTGTGCCGGTTGCAAAGTTTGCCAGGAACTGGGCATCGGCATTCCCAGGCTGGTCCGGGCCAAGTTGGCCTGCCGCCCACTTTGCCACGACTCGAGTGAGAACCCGCTCGATTTCGTCGCGGTACCTCAGGGTCGCGCTGCGGAATTGTGTGGCAAGAGCCGGAAACGTTTGCTGAGACGAGTCAGCCTGGACTGCACGATCGCACGACGCAGATTGCGACTCTGCATCGTGGTGGAGGCAAGCGCTTTGGGCCTTTGCGGCCCAAGGCTAGCCAAGCGAGAAGCTTACCTCGCCCCACAGCGCCACTACGCGACCGAGTCGAAGCGTGTCAAGATTTGGATCTCCCCAAAACGCGCGCATAAGCGCCCGCGCGTTATCAACGAGAGCCGGTGCATGTGGAGGCTGGTCGGCAATCTCGATGCATTGGGGCATGCGTTGGGGACTCAGGAGGGCGAGCACCTGTGAACCGAGCGTGTTTGCGTCTGCGTCGTCGTGTGGCACACACGCCACCAGCCCCAACAGGTATGGACCGAGAACAGCTAAAGGCGAGTTGTCGAGCACTGCGATGTCAGTTTCTTCAATGTATTCCATCACTCGTAGAGCCACTGTTGCGTTTGCGGCGGTCAGGCAGCTGCCTGCCGTTGCTGCTGCTGCCGCGTCGTCGATCGCTGCCCCACTCACAGCTAAGGGGACGTTCGAGGGCGCGCCCAACCCCTGCTACCGCCGCCGCGCCATCCGTGCCTTCCGCGCCAAAGTCTACGGCGACAACGTCGAACGTTCGATTCACCTCGGTCGCGTTGTCAAGGTTGTGGAAGTTGACCGGTCTGGCTATGTAAGCTTGGCCAAAAAGAGGGAACGTCCACTCACTCAGACATCCACACAGCAATCCCTCCAGGCCCACCTGTGGCAGCATAACCCCCCGTGCTGGCCGTAAACTCGCGGTCACTCGCGGCGAAGAATGTGCGCCGCCGGCGCCTCACGCAGTCGAGGAACACGTCCCGCGCAGCCAGCGTCGCACGTAGTGACTCGTCCGCCAACAGGCGTGGCTCTGTAGAAATGTCTGTGATGTAGTGGTGTGTCAGGGACGAGAGCACGACGCGGACAGTGTCGCTGTCGACGCTTTGGATGTCTGCAGTCAGACCGCTGTCGGCCCATGGCTTACCCAGCACGGGCCCGAGGGCGTTGCAGCCAGCCCAGTTACCGACGCGCTCGAGGCGGACCGTCCTGGGCTTTGGCCACTCCTGTCGCCAGATAGCCACCGAGCCGGGCTTGGCCCACACAAGCGTGCCGTCCTGACGTCAGCTGCATCCCCAGCTACATGAGCTCACTTCGATCCACTCGATGGCGGAGATGGCGCGCCTGTCGGGGGTGCCAATCATCTTCAGCGCGCCGTGGGACAGCTCCCACGTCCCCGCCGCTTCGTCAGCCGTGTTCGTGACCGGGAGGAGGTATACGGCGCCGTCGCACGTCGCGATGGCTAGCTGCGCCTCGTCTGTTGTCAACACCGCACAGTGAGTAACGCACAAGTTGTTTCGTCGAGGCTACGCCACGCGCCCCATGTAAGGTCCGTCGCGAATGGCCTAGGCAGCTGCGCCGTTGCCGCGAGCGTGAATTTCCCGGCAGCGCACGTCCACAACTCGACCCCGCCAGCACGGTTCCCCAGCGCAAGCACGTCGCCGCGCGTCCCCGGCATGACTCGGGGCGCTGGCGACGCCGACCACTCGAGGGCCGTCTTGCGCATGCGCAGGGATCCGCGGAACGACGGGCCGGGGCGTGCCGGCGCTGGAGCAGCCTTGGCCTTCTCTGATGTCTCGGTTTGCGCCTCGGACACATCATCCCCTTCCCCCGCCGCACCGCGCCGAGGCTTCTTCGTAGCCCGTTTCTTCACCGGCGCCGGCGTCGTCCCCTCCTCGCCTTCCCCTTCGCCCTCGGCCTCGCCCTCGCCCTCTGCGTTCGCATCCTCCGTCATGAGCTCGTTGCCGGTCAGCAGGTCTCGCGTCGCCATTGACAGGTCGGCAATCTTTCATCAGCTCGGCGTGTGTGCAGACGCTCTCACCTCGGTGAATGCGTCGTTGTACGGGTCGTCGCCCGGCGCGAGAACCGATACCTGTCCTGTATTCGCGAGCACCGCGAGCATCGCGCTCCCAAACCCAGGTAGGCCTGACGGTGACCAGACCGCGGCGCGCACAAGCCACTCGCGGTCGGCGACTACGCCGGTAACCTCGTCTGCCGTCAGCTCCGGGTCACCGTGCCTTGGACGCACCACCGAGCATGTCCCACCCGTACACGTCCTCGTCGCGGCGCATCCGGCTGACCGCCGTGGCCATCCACCAGCGTACCTCCCCTCCCACCGGACGCGCAAGCGCATGGCCCCCGGCCATCGGCGGCGCCGTCGCGTCGTCCCCTTCCCCTTCCCCGTCGTCGTCGGCCCCCTCGTCGTCCATCTGCTCGTCCTTCGCTGCCCCACGCCCGCCCCTCAGGTCATCCTGCAGGCTCGAGTTGATCTGTACCGATGGCGGTGCAAGCGTCGTCGTAATGTACGGTGTCTAAGGTTAGCTCTATACCCTCGTGGAGGTACTCACGGCGACAGTCACGGCCTGCCGCGTCACTAGGAGACACTGCCCGTCCCCGTTCCACGCGATGTTGCGCCGCGAGTACGCGGGCACCACGCCCGGAAGCGAGCGCGCGGAGATGATCTTCGGAAGTCGCCGCTCCATCGGCGCAGCGGCGGTCATCGCGGTGTAAGGCTTAGCGGTTGGGTGTGGTCAACGGGCTCGGGGGTTCCAAGTTCAAGATCGTAAACAACCACCTCCACCGGCCGAGGGTACGCGGGAGGATTTCACGCGAATGGCACGCCGCGACCACATGGTGGTCATGATCAAAGGTCTTAAGGTAACTGTAAAGGTCTTGAGGTCTTGAAGAGGTCGGTGGCGACGACCTGCATAACGAGATGACGCGCGACATGAGCACGATCACTGCATTGACCTGCTCCATTCCACTCCGTTGGGTTGTGGTGACGCTGAACGCGCACTACCAGACACTGTGCAGGCGGATATAGCGACGTGGTCGTGGCAAAGTCCGTGACGACTGTGCCGCTTGACGCCAATCTACGTCTGCGTCGCCCGAGATTGGCACAAGCAAGTGCAGCGCATGATAGTCTACACGCACGAGGCGCGTACCTGCGCTGCGTCGACTTGGTCCAGCTCGCACTGGCTTGACGCCTGCGTGCACCCACTGACGCTGCTGACGCCGGTAGCGGCTCCCATGAATCATACAGTACCTTCGCAGTCGACAAAACAGTGGTACTTAATGTATTGGGCTCGTGTCGGCCTCGAGGCCATCCCGCAACGCACAGCATGAAACTCTCGCTCACCACTGCACTTACCGCCCTCGCGATCCTGGGTGCGCCCAGTGCGCTGGGGTACGCCTTCACTCTCCCCGCTGCGCTGACGCCAGGCAACAGCAACAGACGAGCATCAGCGGGTTGTCGGGGTAAGCCACACGCCCACGGCCAAGTTTAACGGCAGTACCTGCACGTCTACGTTTATTGGGTTTGTAATGGGCGACCTGGCAGACTGCCTGCAAATTGGCGGGCTCATGCCTGTCATGCAGGCGAGCGACAAGAGCGTCGTGCCCCCGCTCAAGGAATACCTCGGCCAGCTGTGTGCGCCCAGCACGCCCATCTGTTCCAACAACACGCTCGTCGACGCAAAGCGCAAGGTCCAGAACGGCTGCGGGCCTGAGCTTCAGGACCCTTCTTCACTCCCCAACGTCTTCCTCACTGTGTTTGACCACTACGGGCCGATTCAGAAGGCGGCGTGTTCGAAGAACGAATCGTGAGTGCGCGACCGCTCGGAGCCGTAAGGACGGCTGGTGTTCCCAGTGTTCCTTCGGCAGCATACAAAGGCAGCGCCACGTTCCGGCCGTACCCGCGCAGGCATTCACGTCACTGCGCGCTTGTGTCTGTGCCGCCCGTCGACGCGTCTTGGAATTGGACGCGTTGACGCCGACGCATGCCCCGTAACCAGACCTGCGCTAACTTTAGAACGGGCGAGTACTGCGTGCCCGAGACACTTGAGGGCGTGCAGCGCGAGACGGGGACGGAAGTCAGTACCAAGGGGCTGAGCGGGATGCTCGGCGGCGACCACGACGCAATGGCAAACCTCACCCGCGCCCTCAGGACGGGTAACCTGTGCACGGGATGTGTTGCTGGGTGAGTTGGCGCGAGTACTCCACGGCGAGTACGGCCTGGCCGTACTGTACAGGCAGGACGTACGAGCGGCGGGCGAGAAAGAGGGCGGCCGTCGCCGTGGCTCAGGAGGCGAAGGCGTGCATCCCCCTCCCTCGCTCGCTTCTTCCAGCGACACTAACAAGCAGGATCTACGACGCCGCAAAGCAGGTAAACGGGAGCGTGAGCGAGTCGCGAACTGGGCGTGACCTAGACGCAGCGTGCGGCAAGGACTTTGGCGCGCAGACGTCGGGCGTCGAGGTCCTGAGCGCTACAACGAGCCAAGGCGCCCAGGAGTCGCAGAGCACAAGCACGGGCGCGGCCGCGACGCAGCAAGCGGAAAAGTCAAACTCGGACGACGCCACCCCCTCGTACCACTGGGCACTTGTCTCTTTCCTCGCCGTCGTCGTCGGCGCCGCCGTCGTTTGACGTCGCCCATTTACAAACTGTACAAACCACAGGTCCTCGCGCCACATAGCCTATAGTATACTTTACATGCACGTATAGTCGTCCGGGCGACGTCGCATGCAGCAGTGTCCCCCGGTGATGTCGGCTGGCGCGTAGTGCCGTGCCTCTGACACCAACCCGCGCCAAACTTGTGTTAGTTTTTGTACAGCCACGTCGTCGTCAGTCGTGTCCCCTGCTGCGTATGTACAACCGTGTACATGCAGCGGCACACGCGCAGACCAGTGAACAGGGCAGTTATGCACGACGCAAAACAAAAACACACTGCACGAGTGAGGACCGAGGTATGGTGAGTGTGGCATCAGACGGGGTCTCGCGAGTACCGTTCCCAAGGTCAATGGGCAGTACCGCGCATACAGAGAGTGCTGTTCAGTCGCACCTCCTGATTGAAAGGAGCATATCACGTTGCGTCAGTTATAATGTTGCGTTGCCACCCACACTCGATGTGGCACGGAGCCACTCCGTCCCCTGCCTCGACAATTCTGTTCCAGAGTGTGGCACTAGCTCGACTCCCCGCCGCGTCGAGGAGACGGCGCGACGCGGCCTTGACGCACTCCTGAGGGTCCCGAGCGGCGCACAACTCGGCCACAGGGTAGACTAGTGATGATGCATGAAGGCATGTGCATGGTGGTGTGCAGTGATGGCGATGATTATACTACATATTTCTTACTCCTTGTTCTCAGCGGCGGGGACACCTTCACTGGCGCCGTCTGCGCGGGCCCCGCCTGTCCCGGCGTCACCGCCGAGGATACGCCTAAACTCGGCCAGTTCCGCCTTGGGCATGCCGTACGTCTCGGCGGGGATGGCGGGGTACGACCTGTCCTTTACGGCCGCGACGTAGTCGTCCACTGCCGCGCGCATCGCGCGTCCCACTGCGCCAAAGGGCCGAACGAATTTCGGTAGTTTGGGCGGAACGTCCTCGGCCCCGGCTTCTGGCCCGACGTCGTGCGAGCCAAACAGGTCAGTCACGACGAGGACCTGTCCCGACGTCCCTGGTCCCGCGCCAATCCCGATCGTGGGGATGCCAACCCGTGCCGTGAGTTCCGTCGCGACGGCGTGCGGGACCGCTTCGACGAGGAGCGCGAACCCGCCCGCATCCTCAAACTCGCGCGCCAGCGCCACGAGGTCGGCGGCAGCAGCGGCGTTCCGCGCCTGCGCCCTATACCCCGTGACACCGACGCGTTGGGGTTGCAGCCCAATATGCGGCATGACCGGGATACCTGATGCGGCTAGACGGCGGACGAGGGGGAGAATCTCGCGCCCGCCTTCAATCTTGACGCCGTCCGCGCCACCCTCCTTCATTATTCGCACCGCGGCGGAGACGCCCTCCTCGACACTTACGGCCGAGTGACCGAATGGTACGTCAACGAGGAGGAAGGACGCGCCGCAGCCCCGCGACACGGCACGTGTGTGGTGTACCACCTCGTCGAGGGATAACGGTACCGTCGAGCTGTATCCCAGCGCGACTTGCGCCAGCGAGTCGCCCACGAGTACAATGTCCATGCCTGCGCGGGACGAGAGCAAGGCCGTGGGGTAGTCGTATGCTGTGAGCATTGTGATCGGCTGCCCGGCGTCTCGGAGTGCCTGCAGCGTGGCAACAGTCACCTTGGGGCGCGCAGAGGTCGCACCGGGGCCTCCAGGCGCTACAGACATGGCGCGAGCCGAGGTAGAGAACCCGCGGCGTACACCCACCACGGACATAGCCCTCGCTGCTGTGGAGAAGTCGCGCCGCCCAGGTGGTGTACGGCGTGACCTCGCGGGGGCGCCACCCCGCGGCGCGGGTGTCGGCGTGACGTGCTCACCGTCGGCGTCGAGCTGCGCTGCCGTCACCGCCTCACTGACACTCACGCTCGACCGCCTGCCCTTCTTTGGCACGAATGTCGCGTCGAGGACATCGGGCACGGCGTCCTTGCTGTCCTCGGGCACGAGCGCGTCGGCCTCGAGCGAGCGCAGGAGGGCGTCGAGTTTGGCGTCGCCGGTAAGCCCCACAACGCCGTCCTCGACCTCTTCCGTGAAGTCCTCCTCAGCTGGCGTAAGGCGCCGCACGCCGCGGGCGCGGACTTGAGTGCCCTTGCCCCCATGCGGCCACAGGTCGCCCCACCCCGACTTGCGCGCGTCGTAGTATGTCTGCTTGCCCATTGATTTCGCGACTGTGAACCGCTCAAGACGTTCTGTTGTCAGCTCAAAGCGCGCAAGCCATGCGCATACCATCCTTTGTGCACGCGTCCATCAGCACGTGCCCCGACCGCTTCATTGGCGGAGCGACAAGTCGTGGCCACGAGTACGCCTCGGCGCGAAGCTCGGCGGCCGTCGCTTCCGGATCCGTGTCGACTGGCGCCTCGGGCAGCTCGGGCACAATCGAGACGACCTCGAGCTCGCCCTCGCCACCCTCGACCTCGCGCAGCTCGGTACGTCCCGCGGCTTTGGCGTTGGCGCGCTCTGCCGCCTCACGTCCGACAGCACCGACACGTCCAGCGCTGTGTTCCGCGCCGCGTGGAGCGGACGGACGAGGGCCACGCGACACGATCAGGTACGAGTACGACACGTCCTCCTCGCCGCGCTTGGCGTGCTTGGTCTTGCGCGTCGCCATCGGCCGCTGCAGGCGCTGCGAAAAGCTGCATGGCTCGAGCGTGCCCACACGCGGACAAACCCCGTCGTGCGGGCACGGCGCGGTGATGTGCAACGGCGCGTCGGCTGTCGACTGGGACAGAAGCCATGTACGTGCTTGCGACATGGCGCCCCACCCCGCCTCGCCCGCAAGGTCGACAAGGACAATGTGGTCCGAGCCAAAGTCGAGTAGCTGCTTCAGAAGCGTCTGCCGGCTGCGCGCAGTGGGCAGCACCGACAGCGCGTACGTCGCGAGCACGACCTGCGGCGCTGTGCCTGCGACACCGCTGAGGTCGCGCTTAAACGTAACGTCCAAAGGCTCGTCGCCCTCGCGAGGGAGGTTCTCGGCAAGCTGTGCAGCGAGGTCCAGGCCGAAGCGTGTGCGGTGCACCAGGCTAAAGTCATCGAGCGCGGCTGGGCCAAACACCTCGGACGTCGCCCTGCTGTCAGCTAAGAGACACAAATGAGCTTACCATAAGCCAGGACCAAGACCGCCCGACACCTCGAGTATCGGGCCCGAGACGTCCCCGAGCCGTGTCTTGAACTCGTTGAGGACGTTGTACGTCGCAGCGTACTGCGCCGGGAGGAACGCCGAGGCGCGCGCGACAGCGTGTCGCTGGAGGTTACGCGAGCCGCCGGGCATCTTGTCCTTAACGGGCTGGAGTAGCTCGAGGTACGCAAAGCGCACGTCGCGGGGGTTGTCGGTGGCTAACGTTAGCACCTCTAGAGCACTCTCAAATCTCACCCTTAACAGCGGCCTGGATACCGTTCGCAAGCGCGTCAGGTACGACGACCATGCCGATACGTTTCGTGCCGAGGACCATGGCGGGCGAGCGACGTTCTTCACGTGGTGTCCAGGCGTCATCGCCGTCGTCGCGCTCGAGGCCGTAGCCGCTGTGCTCTGGCTCGTCCGCGCTCGGAGCGGCCGCCGGGCGCACGTCGGCCGGGTCGACCTCGTACACGAGTGGGTTGTGTTGCATTTCTCTCCTACCCCGCGGCCGCATCTGCATGTCGGAGAGGAGCGCGTCGTAGCTCGGGTCGAGCTTGGGCACGGCATGTTCGTGCTCGTCGTCATGGCGCTTACGCTGTGCCGACGCCGCGCGCAGCTGCATACATGCATGTAGCTGCGCAGGACGACGGTATGCCACAGCACGTACACCTGCACGTGCCCGCAGCATCATGAGCATGGCCGTGGAGGTGTGTGTGTGTGGTGGGCAAAGTATACAAGATGGAATGGACGACGCCACAGATCAGACAATGGACAAACGCCAAAATGAGACACACCACGGTCAAAATAAATACTCCCACTACAGTGACGGCTGTTTAATATGCGGTGGGGCTCCGGCCCCGGTCCAGCGGCTGCCAATAGCACAAGGGTTAATCAAAACGCTATTGTCATTAAGTATACATTCAAATGAAAGATAATCCCATGTGATGTGGCCGTCTCGCTCTCCTCATAGCCGGTCGGCAGCCATGTCGGTCCACAACATCCCCATCGTCGCACTTATCCAGGCCGCCGAGCGCTAGCTACGCGCCAAGCCACTGTCGCTTCCAACTTGCGGGGCTTGGACACTTCTGTTATCCATCTTCATGTACACAAAACAGCTACAACCGCTCGCCCACGCCCTGCGCCACACCGGCTTACTTCTTGAGCTTGCCGATGACCGACTCGGGGGCGTACTTTTGGATAACGCCTTCTGGGTGGATCATGTCAAACTCCTCGGTGGCGTCGCGGCCAGCGTACAGGAGGATGGCCTTGGCGCCACCAGGGTGCTCGGGAAGGAAGTCGGTGACATCAAGAACCTCGTCGTTGATGATCACCCAGCAGTCCTTCTCCGTGTTGTGCTTGGCAACCTCCTCGGCGGTGTACTCGCCCTCCTTCTTCTTGGGTGCCTCGGCAGCAGCGGGCGCCTCAGCGGCAGGAGGGGGGGCCGAAGCCGAGCCCGAACCGCCCGAAGGAGCCGAGGCGGCGGCGGCAGGAGCGCCACCGGCACCGCCGAACGAGAAGTTGAGGGTGACCGACTGGGTCGAGGGGTCGGCAATGACCTTGGTCTCGAACAGGTGGTTGCCGATTGTGCCGAGACGGCCGGCGGCGGTCTCGTTCGAGAGCTCCTCGAGGAGGTACGACGAGGCCGAGCCACCAGCGACACGGCCAAAGACGACACAGCCGAGGAGCGACGAGCCACCGAGACGGTTGGCACCGTGGACACCGCCGGCAAGCTCACCGCAGGCAAAGAGACCCGGGATGGGCTTCTCGTTAGAGTCGTGGACAGCAGCGTCAGTGCCAATCTCAAGACCACCCATGGTGTAGTGGAGGACGGGGGTCATGAGGGCGACGTAGAAGGTGTCGTCCATCTTGTAGGGGCCGTTGGTGAAGTACTTCTTGTTGAAGGGGTCGGTGCCGGGGTGCTCCGAGTAGTAGTTGTAGTCGTCAAAGGTCTTCTTGAGCTTGTCCGGCGAGCAGCCAATGGCCTTGGCGAGCTCGTCGCCCGAGTTGAACTTCTTCATGAGGCCACGGCCCACGTAGTGCTTGCAGTGCCACTCAATCTCGGACGAAGCCTTGCCGTTGAGAACAAGACGGACGGGGAACTTGTTGTTCTCCCACATCTTGTTGGTGACAAAGTCACGGTGCTGGAGCTCGTCGACGAAACGCGAGCCAGTGTTGTCGAGGAGGAGACCACCGACACCACGAAGCGCCTCGGCGGCAAGGAACTTGACCTTGGCCTCGGGGTCGTTAGGGTCAACGAGACCAGTGGGGTGGACCTGGACCTTCTCGAGGTCAATGCCCTTGGCGCCGACACCCATGGCCATCTTGTGGCCGTCACCAGTGCAGTGGTCACCGTTGGTGGTGGGGAGGTCGTAGTACTCGGGGCGGTACTTCTTGAGGAGCGAGTCGGACGTAAAGTCGGCAGCGTAGCCACCAGTGGCAAGGATGACAACACCGTACTCCTTGCCGGTCTCGCCGCCCTTGGCCTCCCACTCGACACCGACGACCTGGTCGCCGTCCTTGATGAGCTTGGTGACCTTGGTCTTCTTCATAATCTTGGCGCGGGTGGGCTGCGCCTGAGCAATGTCCTCGAGCTTCTCCATGAGGGCGTAGGTGATGGTCATACCCGGGAACTGGGCACCGCCACGGTGCGTACGGGGCTCAGAGTGGCCACCGAGACGCGAGACCTTGGAGAGGTCGAGGTTAAAGCGCTCAACGAGCCAGTTGACGGCGTCGCCCGAGCGGTGGGTAAGGACGTGGATGAGGTCGTCACGCGCAAGGTCACGAGCCGACTTCTTGGTGTCGGCGAAGAACTTGGCAGCAGTGTCAGGGATGCCCTGCTCCTACAAACGTTAGTAAACTGTCAGAGATGGCTTGGCACGAACCTGCTGGGCCTGTGACGTGTCAGCAGTGTTCTCATGAAAGCGTTTGTTCTACTCACCTGGGTGTTGGCGCCGTTGATACCAGAGGTAGCCTTGGTCGAGTTACCCTGCGAAGATCAGAACCTGCTCTTGATTGACGCCGCAGTGGCGATTCAAACCTACACCCATGAAGCTGTTCTTGTCAAGGAGGAGCTGGTTTGGTCAGTCAAGCTGTCACACCGGGAAGCCAAGGCACGGGCCGGGTCCGTGGCTGGTACTCACGACGTTGCCACCACGCTCGAGAACGGTGTGGGCGGCAGACAGGCCCGAGAGGCCGCCACCGACGACGATGACCTGGGGAGAGGAAGCCATGTTTTCTATTGGGATGAGAGTGATTCTACGGTTGTTGAAAGCGACGTTGTGATGGTGGCGTGTGGGGGCACAAGACGAGGGGATACGCGTCAGCACGAGTGGTTCTCACGGTCCGTCAATGGCCCAGAGGTAGTTGCAGGTGGGCGTTGGTTGGAGAATGAGCTCACCTATGTCAACCTCTGTGGTATCTCGATGGATCGCGAGCAGAGAGTGTGCGAAGCAAAGAGATGAATGAGGGTGTGATGGAGAAAGAGCAAGATGCAGTAGTGGTGAGGATGGACGGCTTTCGGTGAGCGTGTGGATTGGTGTTAATAGCGAGAGAGACGTGTGTGTGTGTGGGAGTGGCAGCACGGCTACGGTCCAACCGGGAACATGTTACCGGGGCCAGTGAGGGCGCGCGGGGTAAGGCGCGGGGCATGCACGCCCACGCACACCTGGCAACTCTCATTGTTCATTGACCCTGGTGTCTGGCGCGTTGCACAGACGTGCAGAGGTACAGGTGTATACAGAGACGTGGCATGCCGCGCATGGGCTTGACCCCCGGCCCGCTTCAGTCATGCAATCTCACCCACCACGGCCCACCACCAGCCAACCAGAGTGCTCGAGTATCATTGTTGCCCAAACCTTGGCCCCGGATTACCGGCAATGACTGGGAAGTCAATACCCGTTGTTACGTAAAGGCAATTACTTATTGGCTTCGACCACTCGGATTAATCGCATTGGACCTACGTATTGGCCCGGATTAATTGGACTGCATACTTGTGTAGACGCGGTCACGCTCGGCCGCTCCGGACTTGAGGCTTGTCTGTGAGAGACGCACGGGAGCAAATGAAGGCTGGCATTTGATTCCGCTTTTCAGGGAGGAGCACGTTATAGCTGCATGAGTATCGCGTGGGTACAAACTTTATTGTCTTAATTGTCTTAATTGTCTTGCGTGGTCAACGTGGCTTTGATTCCGTTGGCTTGCTGCATTTGGCAGTGACACGGGTCGATCGATGGCCCGATGGACCGTAAGCACGGAATCAGCTCGGACGAGTCGCTACATGGTGTGCATCCAGACGTGGTGGGAAAGCAGCGTGTGGGTATTAAAAGAGGTCGTCATATGACTACAAGAAGAGGGCTTCTATTGCTCAACGGCCGGCCGGCTGGTCCAGGCTGCCCAACCACTGTCGTAGGAGCCTCGGCTGTGGACGTCCGAGCCACACTACTTCTGGAGTGTAACGAGAGCCAAGCCTCGTTGCTCTGAAATTAGCATACCCTAACAAGGCACCAATGCCGACATTCATTATCCACCAGTGAGCCAATCATAATCTACGATTCGACGTATCGGCCGGTGTTCAACAGCTCTACAATGCTGACCACCCAATCATCCACCATGCGACATGTCTGAGTTGCGTTTGTGTGACTGCAAACTGGGCGTGCGCCTCTTGTTCAAGGGGACTACGACTGTTTCCCACCAAGTGCCATTCTTGTTTCATACACATACGCCCTCTGTTGCAAAGTGGCTGTTGAGACTCTGGCCCGTTGGGTAGTGATGTAACACTCTCAAAGTAGGTTCGAGACCCTGGTCTACTACAGGTACTACATGGTGGTGTTGGGGCCTAGTTGCACGAGGTGCACTTCGTCCTGCGTATGTATTGGATGAAACCGTCGACGAGACCGATGGAACCGAAGGGCCGGGAACGGTGAGTGCGCACACGAAAGCACCATGTGTAAAGGCAAAGGCTGGCTTCTGCGCTTCTGCTTGGAATGCGCGACTTTACATATTAGGTGCGGTGGGGCTGGTTGCATTGTTGTGCAGTGAAAGATGCAGATCGAACGGGATATGCACCCATGCAGCGGATGTCGGGCCCGAATTATCAGATACTGTGATTCTCGAGCCATTGAAAATCCACCGTGCTGCCTCCCTGACCCCGGCCGTAACTTGCTCGTTGACCCCCCACTTGGCCTAACTCTGGTGCTCTACACTTTGTCGGGCACCACCATCCGACCAACCAGCACCACACTCTCTCTCCCGTTCGCTGCCAAGCTGTCTGTGTGCCGAAAAAAACCTCGCACTTGTCGACTGGAGCCTTGGCCCGTGCGTTTTGGGCGCGGTTATCTGATAATTCCGCCCTGCTCCGACACCACTCCCTTGAGGCCTTTAAACATACCTCTCCGTCGAGCCATAGCGTCTTTTTCTCTCTCTCACTCACTCTCCACCGTTCCTTGCTTGACACTGCTACTCAAGTGGGCCGCCTCGTCGACGACAAGCTGGTCCTTGGTCACCCGCGCGAGTTAGGACAAGTCGCCAACCGCCAACCACAACAACCAGGCCCTATCTAACAAGCCCACCCCCACTCGACGTATATCCTCCGCCATGGTCTCGGGGCTCGTTGCGGCGCTGCCGCTCCTTTCGACGGTCTCGGCCGCCACCATTGAGCACTGGTGGAACATTTCGTACGCCACGGCCAACCCGGACGGCGCGTTTGAGCGCCGGGTGATTGGTGTCAACGGTACCTGGCCGTGAGTTTTTGGTTTGGAGGCTCGGCCGAAGTAGTCGCGAAGCCCCTCGTGTGATCTGTGGGACCTGGCTGACATGCAACGCAGGCCACCCGTTCTCGAAGGCACACAGGGCGATGTCCACCTCATCCACGCGTACAACGGCCTTGGCGACGACAAGATCCCCACGGCCCTGCACGCCCACGGCATGTTCTTCAACGGCACCAACTACTTTGACGGCGCCACAGGCGTGACCCAGTGCGGTATCCCTAACGGTCACACCCTCGACTACGAGATCGACACGAGCCTCAACCAGGGCACGTTCTGGGCACACGGCCACTACAATGGCCAGTACGTCGACGGTTTCCGAACGGGTAGGTTTTTTGGCAATGGTCTCGAGGAAAGGCGCCAAGCTCACACGTAGCCAACATTGTCCACCCCAAGGTCAAGCGGACCGACAATGTCACGTGGGACGACGAGTACACCATCGTTGTGGGAGACTGGTACCACCGGGAGCACCAGGACATGCTTGACAACGAGTTCTTGACGTGGAAGAACCCGACTGGTGCTGAGCCAGTGCCCGAGGCGGCGCTGGTCTACGTTATCCACAACGGTTCGTACGTCGGCAACATTGCCGGCGGCGAGGGCACGACTGCGGGCGACCTAAACAATGCCAAGATCCACTTCCAGCCGGGCAAGACGTACCGCCTGCGGTTCATCAACATGGCTGCGCTGTCCATGTTTATGATTGGCATTGACGGGCACGAGTGGTCGGTCATCGAGACGGACGGCGTCGAGGTTGAGCCGTACAAGCTCGACATTCTGACCATTTCCGTCGCTCAGCGCTACTCAATGCTCGTCAAGGCGACCGAGGACACGAGCAAGAACTTTGCCATGACCATCATGCAGTCTGAGGACATGTACGACCAGGTGCCCGAGGAGCTCGTGCTCAACAACACGCTCCAGGTCGTGTACAACGACGCCAACGAGGACGGCGCCATGCAGACGTACGACGACTACGGCGACACCATTGACGACACGTGGTTCAAGCCCATTGTCAAGGAGGCGTCTGCGCCTGCCGACGTCGAGTTTGAGCTCCACGCGTTCTTCGACACGTTTGACGACGGCACTAACCGCGCCTCGTTCACCCTCGACGGCGGGTTCCAGAACATCACCTACCGCTCCCCCAGGGTTCCTACCATTTTCTCCGCGCTGAGCATGGGCGAGGATGCCATGAATCCCAAGGTCTACGGCGAGATGACCAACGTCATCACGTACTCGCACCTGCAAAACGTCCAGCTCAAGGTGTTCAACTGGGATGCCGGTTTCCACCCGTTCCACCTGCACGGCCACCACTTCCAGGTCATTGCCAAGGTGTTCAACCTGAGTTCCGAGGACCCAGGGGAGAACCCGCCCGTCGAGGAGGAGAAGCAGCAGGAGAACCCCGCACGCCGCGACACGATCACCATTCCGCCGCAGGGCTACGTGATCCTGCGTTACCGCGCCGACAACCCTGGCGCGTGGTTCTTCCACTGCCACATTGACTGGCACCTGTCGTCTGGTCTCGCCATGGTCATGGTCGAGGCGCCCGAAGTCTTCCAGAAGAACACCACGGTGCCAGAGCACATGATCGAGCACTGCAAGTTCTTTGACACGCCCACCACGGGCAACGTCGTCGGCTTCAACTCGACCTCAAACTTCAAGGGCCAGCCGTACGGCCCCTTCCACGTTGTTATGGGCTGGACGCCCAAGGCTATCGGTGCCATGGCCGGCTGCATCATCACCTTCCTCGTCGGCTTCGCCACCATTATCTGGTACGGTACTGGCGAGCTCAACGAGGAGGACCTCGAGGACGAGGTCCGCCGCCAGGTCGAGGCCAAGCAGCACAAGAAGCCCTTGTGGAAGAAGGTCGCCAACCGTCAGTAGATTAAATATAATGCATAGCGGTATGATAGGAAGACGAGGAGTCGGGAGGCAGATGGAGTCGGAGTTGGGCGCCGCGACTGTGCCTCGCCGGCCGTTGTTGCCAGCCACACTCAGCCGACGTTGTGCCACTCTGGTCGCCATTCGTGCCCTCACCGCTCCACTCGATCCACTCTCCCAAGATTCCACGTGTGCATAGTCTCCTCTCTACTACTTGCTGAGGAACTTGGACGCGAGGCCCATGAGCTGGGAGACGTTGGGGCCGCCCGAGCCGCCGGCGGTGCCGCCACCAAGTGCCTAAAGTTAGCCTTTGACCCGAATGCCGTACGCACCCCCTTGATCTGGTTCTGGATCATGAGCTTCATCATTGTCTGTCCCGCAGAGTTCATCACGTCCTGCTTTCCGCCGTCGGCCGCGCCGCCCGACTTGTCGAAGAGCTAGGGTTAGCGGAGGAATAATATGCAAGTCGCTCGGGGGCTGCGATGCCCGCGACTCACCTTTGCAGCCTCGGACATGGCCATGCCGAGGAGCTTGGAGATGGGGCTCTGCTCGCCCTGCTGCGGGCCAGCGTTGTTACCGCCGGACGCAAACGCCTTGAAGGCCTGCATGGCGGCTGCGGCACCCATGGCGTTGGCGCCCATGCCGCTGGCGTTTCCGCTCTGGCCGTACGCCTGCTGGTGCTCCTGCATGACCTTTTGCTCGTCGACCGATGCAGTAGGGTTCTGCACAGACGACACCGAGCCAAGCGCAGTCTGCAGCATGCCCTGCAGCTCGTTGCCGTTGCCGTGCTGCTGGTTCGCTCCGCCCATGACCGCCGACAGGTCAACTACGCTGTCAGCACCTGTCTCCCGCAAACATTGCTTACAGCCGCCAGAGCCGCTCGCACCGCCCTGCGGGCCAAGGAACGACGACGCCATGCCCATCAGACCGCCGCCACCAGCTCCCGCCGCGGGGCCGCCGTGCTGCTGCTGCTGCTGCATGCCGCCGCCCTGGCCAAACTGCTGCTGCTGGCCCATGCCGCCCTGCTGGTCACCATACTGCTGCTGCTGCTGGCCACCAAACTGCTGCTGGTTGTCTGGGTGTCAGTACCACGCCATGATGGCTGTAACCCACTGCCAGCGTTGTTGTTGTTGTTGCCGCCACTTTGGCCGCCGAGGAACTGCGAGGCCATGCCCATGAGGCCGCCGCCGCTACCGCCACTGCCGCCCTGGTTGTCTAAGGTGAGTTACTTGCCCGCGTTCCGCGACCCACTGCCACTCTTGTTGTCCTGGGAGAGGTACTGCTGGGCCATGTCCATAAGGCCACCGCCGCTGCTGCCGTGCTGCTGCTGCTGCCCCTGCTGCTGGCCATCCTGGGGCCTGTCGTCTGTTGTCAGCTCGTACCTCTCTCTGCGGCTGTACTCTTCGACAGCTGGCTCTGTGCAAAGTTGACGAGGTTCTCCATGGTGCTCGGTGTGGTGTAGATGAAAGTTGGAGAGGAAAGATGTGGTAAAGAGTAAGGAAAGGCTGAACTCTGGGTACTCTGGGCGTGACACTTGGCGCGTGGCGAGGACTGGTTGTGGCGTTGCAGCGTTGTGGGCTGTGACGAAACCATCGCCTGGAAAGAGCCCGCGAGCCGTGCCTGGTGCTATGAGGAGCTTACTGCCGGAGCTGCCGCCGATCATCCACGTCATTAGACGGGATGTGGTAAAGGTTGACCGATCGAGCCGGTGCAAGCGAATCGACCAAATGTCTATACCATGCATCACAGATGAACAGATTACATTACGGCCGCTGCTCAGCGCTGCGGGTGGTGGCGTTCCAGTTACGGTGGCGTGTGCAGCGAGTCTGCTTCTCAAGCACAAGGCTTGCTTCTTGCGTGAAGAGCTAATGCGGCCGGGTATGGAATGTGAGTGGGCGCGTGTGTGTGTGTGTGGACCGCAGACACTACCACTACTGGGACGCGCGTGTCTGTCGCGTCGGTGGCGCCGCACATTGTAAGGAGTAGTACTACTACTGCATATGCACATTAGGATCTCGGCGATGGGGCGAGACACACGCGTATGCACATGCGCGCGCACAGGATCACAGGGGATGTGTGCATGTGGATAGCATAGCGTCTTGTGCATTACAACGGGTGGTCGTGTTTGAATACCTCGATCCTCGACCTTTGCTCGCACCCTTTGCCTAAAAGGGAAGGCAGACGCGTATGGGGGGGGGTTGGGTGTAAGGGTGGAGAAGGGCCAGTGCCACAAGACCAAGAGTCTCAGTCTCCACTGTCCTGGGTGAAGAGCGGCGATATGTCAAACGCCGTCACGTGGTCTTGTTGGACGAGATCCTGCGCGACTGGCTTTTGTTGGTACATGGGACAGACCAGTCGTCAGGACTAGTCAGGAAAAAAAAAAACACACAGGAGTGCGCTTGGGTCAGCCCCCCTTCACCCTGGCCCTCCTGGCTTGGTACAGTCAACCCAAACATCACAGCGTAGTGGCGGTGGTGGGTCACAACAACGCGCATGTGCACCGTAGTAAGAGGAGTAGGAGTAATGCATCTCGCTGCATTAGACATTATTGTCCTCACGATCCTCACCGCCCATACTATTCACAGATCCGAGTTGCCACACCGGCACGCGTCTTGCACGACCGAAGTGTCTGACGAACGCGTATTCGGCTGCACGCGACTTGCGACTCGGCCCCCTCTGCCCAACGTCATCGACTACTACTACTACTGCTACGACCTGTGGGTGTGGATTAATAGGATTCAAATCAAAAGCCCCTGGACCCGCATTAGATAGAACGCCTACGCCTTTTACTCTCAGGGATAAGCGACACCAAACCCCTGGGTCACCACCGACGAGCAACAGCAAACACAACACAACACGGACGCACTGCGCACTTTGTTACCTCTTTCGCTCTACACAACCATTGACATTCTTCTACACCTCCTCCTGCAACCTGGGTCTGTCCTGAATCCTCGACCTTACTCTCCGTTGCTGTCCAAACACGGCGCGCGGCGAACCCCCTTGTTCGACTGCGGCAGAGAGAGTGTGTGTGTGCGTCTGTCACCTACTTGGTGTTGGCGTGTGTCTGTCCTCTTGAGTCTCTCAGTCTCTCCACGATCTCCATACCTCGACACCACACCTACACACAACTCATCACACAACCCCGTCGCGCCAGCCATCGATAGCGAAGGAAACGCAACCAGTGAGATCGTGAGATCAGCGCAGTGCACGAGTGAGACGGTAAAGGGGCGCGAGCAGACCCACAACCCATCACACAACTTTGGGCGCCACCATACACTGTCTGGTCGTCAACACTTGCCTCTTGTGACTCTATCGACGACCACATTCCCACTCGTCTTGGTCTTTGCCGACACTGGTAACACCATCCCCGACGACACCGGCAGCGACAAGGGCCTCCCATTCCCCCGTACCTGGGTCGCGAAGAACCACACACACACCGCGTTCAGCCATCGTAGCCATCGCGGAGGCTATCCAAACACTCCCGGTCACCAACACACCTTCCTTCGCCCCCCTCCCCCCTCGGTCCACAGCACTTTGCCCCCATTTCCATTTAACCCCATCTCCTCTCTCTCTCTTCCCTTCTACCTGTTAACGTCCAACCCTCACAACATCCTCGAGCAACCTCACAGTAGCCTCTCCAACGACAACACCAACCTCACTCTCCTCAACAGCGGCACAAGACTCTCGACAACCAACACTCAACGCTCAACAACATCGCGCAACGCCCTTTGCCCGCAATGGCAAGTGGTATCCCAGTGAGTGTTGACATCACCTTCCCCTCCCCCACCTCTTGCGCGCATGACTTCTCTCAAAGGACCCGTCACTCCTGCCCCGCGCTGCCCAACTTCACTCGCCGTCGCCGGCGAGCGGGGTAGGTGACTTCCGATTCGGCGCCGAAGGCGCAGTCGGACATGTCCCGCAGAAGAGCAGTCGCGTCCATCGATGTTTACATCGATGATGGCTACAGCGTGACACACACACACACACGCGCGTGATACACACGCACACCTCCACCGACACAAACATGACTGCACAGACTCGAACTAACATTCCAGACCCGCCGCACGACTCGTCGTGTGGACGAGAACGCTCCTCCCGCCGCCTCTGGCGCGACGCGCAGCCGCTCGACGGCCACGGTTGCGACCAGCGACAACACCGCGAGCACTTCCATTCCGGTCATGAAGCGCGCCAGCTCGGCGCTCGGCACAACCTCCACTCGTGCGGCCACCACCACGTCAACTGCGGGTGAGCCCAAGCCTGCTGGCAGCACCACTAGCACTGCTAGCAAGCCCGCTGCGCGCAGACGTCCCGCCCTCGGCGAGATCGGCGCTAGCACCGGCGAGAACAAGACCGACAAGGGCAAGGTGGCGGCTTCGGCCACCGAGCGCCGCCCTCTTGCCTCAAGACAGACCTCTCAGGTCAACCTTCGCCGCAACACCCGGTCGACCTCGACGCTCGATGACAAGCCCGCCGCGGCGGCCACTAAGCGCAAGGCTGGCACCACTGCCCGCGCCCGCCCGGGCTTCTCAAGGGGCGCTTCGGCGGCCTCGGTTGCCTCCACCTCAACCAGCACATCCACCACCGTCCGCCCCTCTAGACAGCTCAAGGAGACGGCGTCGCTCACCGAGACGGGCCCCGCGCCCAAGCGCTTCCGCCAGTCGACCCCTGAAGACGTCTTCATCGACGAGCAGTACGATGAGGACAACAAGGAGCTTGACGTCGCTCCCGTTGATGATGCGAGCGGCTCAGCCTCCGCCGGCAACAACGCCGAGCCTTCCACCGCGGTGATCCCGAAGGACTTTGGCTGGACCGACCTGGACGCTGAAGACGAGGACGACCCGACCATGGTACCCGAGTATGTCGTCGAGGCGTTCGAGTACATGTTTGAGCAGGAGGTGAGTCCACCGCGCCCATCTGAGCTGTTGCTGACCCTGACAGAAGGCCACATTAGCCGACCCCAAGTACATGGACAAGCAGGACGAGCTTCAGTGGAAGATGCGCACCATCTTAAACGACTGGATCATCGAGGTCCACTCCAAGTTTCGCCTTCTGCCTGAGACGCTCCTCATTGCGACCAACCTGATCGACCGGTTCCTCTCCAAGCGCACCGTGTCCCTAGTCAAGTTCCAGCTCGTCGGCCTGACGTCGCTGTTTGTCGCTTCAAAGTACGAGGAGGTAATCTGCCCCGGCGTCACGCACTTTTTGCACATGACGGACGGTGGTTACGACGTTGGAGAGATCCTCCGCGCGGAGCGCTACCTGCTCCAGACTCTCGACTTTGACCTGTCCTACCCCAACCCGCTGCACTTCCTCCGCCGCGTGTCCAAGGCCGACGGGTACGACGTGCACTGCCGCACCGTCGCCAAATTTTTCATCGAGGTCAGCTGCGTCGAGCACCGCCTGCTCCCCTTCCCCCCATCCATGCTGGCTGCCGCTGCCATGTGGATCGCCCGTCTCTGCCTTGGCCGCGGGCCGTGGCACGCCAACATGGTTCACTACTCGGGCTACGCGCAGCACGAGGTGCTTCCCGCCGCCCAGGTCATGATCGACTACATTGTCAACCCCGACCTCGACATCTGCTCGGCCTTCTTCAAGAAGTACGCCAGCCGCAAGCACCTCAAGGCGTCCGTCTTTGTGCGCGACTGGGCGACGCACCGCTGGGCCGAGTCCCACAAGGGCATCAGCAAGGTGCAGGGCCGCGAGCTCGAGGACGAGTTTGGCGGCGTCCGCCAGGCGCCTCCTCCCTGCGCTCCATGAGAGCCCTACCGGAGCGTGCGGTGCCCTCCCCTCCCCCCACCAGCACGCCTCCCCAACCTCCGCCACGATTACGACATGACGACTTCGTAACGTCCACAACATCCTCCAACACACTGCCTTTATGGCTTCCCCCGGTTTCCTTAGCATCCGTTCGCTCCTCGCGCGTTTTTAATGTCTCGTCCCCCGCCCCGACGGGGGACTCAAAAACAAACCTCCCATGTCTCGTCGTCACCTGCATTGCATGGCACCGTGCTTGTTCCATGATCCGCTGTCCTGTGTCTTTAGTAGCGGCAGATGCACCTGTGCCCCTGTATTCAAGTGTGCGCCAACCAAGCAAGCGTGGCCTCCTTCTCGGAGTGTTGCTGATTCAATGTGACCAAGACTGTGCCGAGTTTTCAGTAAAACGCGACGTGCAACATTGCCCAATGTGACAATCAGTAGTAGCCGTGCTGCGGCTCTGCGGTGGTCTGTAACTGAAACGGGCACGCACCGGCCCCATCATCACGCGACGAAACGGGGCCATGGCGAGGTGATCGAGCCTGCGTATCGCCTGAGCCGCGCGCGTCGGGCAATGCAGATAGGTACGATGTATATAATGGCAATGGCATGACCATGTGTCATACGCGTGTGCGTAGCGCGCAAACATTAAACACACGCGTTCGCGCACGTCGACACGATCAGCACGAGTGCGAGCGCTTGAGCGCGCGAGGACACCGAGTTACGCTTTCGCCAGCTTGCCTGACAGGGACACAACGTGCTGGAGCCACAAAAGCAAACTACAGGGGCGACACTTGGCTGTCCTCACCTCCTGCCATGGCGAACGTCTACAGCAGCAGTGAACATTCACAGCGTGGATACTGGAGCCTACAGTCTGGCCGGAGAGTGGTCTGGCCGGAGAGTGGGTACGGCGGCGACGCGAGCCGCCCAGAACCGGATCGGAGTACGGCAGCGGACGTGCCGAGCGGGCCGTCCAGTACGTCGTGGTGCACGGTCTCGCATGCGACGCCGGACGCTAGACTTGTCCACATTCCATTCCATCCGCTCGTCCACGGCCTCGGCCAACAGCCACGTCCTTGTTGCGACGCCTCGTTCCGCGGCGAGCTAGCCCCTACGCGCACCATGCATAACCTAGGTCTCAGACGAGTAACTTTTGTCGACCGCGCGAGCGTGTCGACCTAAGACGAGTTGTCAAGTTGGCCATGATTCGGTGAGGCTTATGGACACGGTTGTTGCGGGTTTGACAGTTGCACCGGGCGTGCACGCATGCAGCTATGCATACTCCCCCTTTCTCTCTGTCCAAACAACAACTGCGTCGTTTCCGATCTCATCTCGGAGCAGCTCGCCATATCGAGTACTCTGACGTACCCCCGATGTACGATAACGCCGCCTGGCCTGGCCGTCCCCTCGTGTCCGTCCAAACATCTACACCTTTGTGATACGCCGGCGTGCCGTTTTGCGCATATGTCGGAGGAGCCACTGATATGCGTGTCGTTTCCGATGGCTCCCCCCACGCTCCCTGAGGGACACCGACAGGCTGGTGCTCTCCCCATCCCACTGGCACTGCTGCGTCGCCATCCCGACACATTGGTGACATCTGACCCAAACTTTGTGCGTGTGTGTACGTATGAGGTGTGGTTATTATTGCTGTACTCTGCGTTTGAGCAGCGCAAACGGCAAACTCGCTGCACAGCCTGGAACAATTACGGCTGCCTGGAATAATTACGCACAGCCGCAAGATTGCGCCGCACTCGCCTCGCATTTTATTCTGCCATTCCGCACCACGCTGGTCTTGACGCTGAAGAAGAAGTCTTTGATGAATGGCCCACTGTTGAATTATCCACAAAACCGTTGTTGGGCAATTGTTTATGTCGTGCATTCCGACGACCGACGTACTCGACATTGACCTGCCCTGGTAGAATGTTTATCGCGTCAGCAGCTGTGGAAGGGCCAAGACCAACTCCCGGTGGGATTTCTAGGCACCCGCGCCTCCGCGTGCCTCCGGATGCCGACATGCCACGTCTCATTGATGGCCAGGGAGAGCAAGATAGGGGACACCGGGTTCATCGGCAGCGGCAGAGGCAGGGGCAGCGGCGGTGGCAGCAGGAACGGCGATGGGGGAGTCTGGGCCACAACAAAGTCGAAAGAGTAAAAGCGTGTGGTGTCGTAATATGCTTGCTGTTGGTGTGTTTATGCGTGAACGGGAACAGGGGGGGTGGGTGAGGCGAAGGAGCAGAGGTCAGGGTTAAAGTTAAGGAGGGGCTTAAGGGGGCTTGCCGGGGATTCATTCAATGATCCCTTAGGTACGCCTCCTGGCGCCCTCCCGGATTTTGCGCCCTGTCAGGCACCTGACGCGCTGGCGGTGAGAAAAGACACAGGTATTCAGGGTTAAACGGTAAGGGCACGACCTGACACGTCTGACACACCCTGAGTTGGCTGGCAGGCAAAGACGAGCAGGGCTGGAATCGAATCGCTGTTCCCTCAGCCCCCTCTGCCCCCATGCCATGCAGCACTGTAGTGTTTGTTGTTTGCTCTCCAGGAGTCGACTCCGGTAGTAGGGAGGGGAGGTGGCCGGGGAGAGGCCGGATTTTTTCAACAGTAGTAGTTTAGTGTGAAACGCAACTCCCGGCGTCATAGTCAAGGGGCGCATGAGGAGAGGTGTAGGGCGCACAGGGGTAAGGCGCAGAGGGGGCGCAGAGGGCCAGAGCCGAGAGAACAGGGTTGACCCAACATGGAAGTGGCACCGACACACACACACACACACACACACACACCTTCCTTTGCTTCAACATCCACCTTCCCTCCTCGATCAACACTCACGCTCGTTTACATCCTCTTCTCCCTCGTCGTCGTCGTCGCCGTCGTTGTCGTCGTCGTCGCTGTTCGTGTCGTCTCTTGCTTCTTCTCTTTCTCTCTTTCTCTCTCCATCCCTCTTTCTCTACCCCCCAACACCATCTCGCGACGCGTCGGGATCATCACCACAACATCCACCACACCCGACCACACATCGTGCACGGCCCGCGACACCCCTTTTTCCCGACGCCCACTCCCGTGCACAAACACGCCACGCGCCACGGCTCTGTCACTGCATCATCCATTGCATCGCCATCACACATCGCGTCCGTCCGTCGGTCGTGTACATCACCTTTGCTCGGAGGCTGCACATTCAAATACACGCCGGTGTGCCCTCGGTCCCAATCCCCTTACATTAGTTCGTCTGCCGCGTGCGACCGACTCGGGGCGGTGACAAACAAATCCACCCACTTTCCCTGGCTTTTAACTTCTCCCCCGTTCGGTTCGCGCCATGGTCCCCTCATCCTCGGCGTCATCGCCGTCAATCGAGGACGAAGCGTCGTCAGTACACTATGCGCCGCACCCAGGCGCGATGGCCGGCGACACCTGGCCATTGAGCATGGCGGAAATGACAGAGCAGCTCCTGGCGTCCGGTAAGCCTCGGTCCAAGCACTCGTCGATCATCTATTCGAGCGCGTACGACAATCGCGCAGAGGCAGCAGCAGGCGCAGCTGCCCTCGTCCGTGCCACCCACACCTCCGCGTCGGGTCCATACGCCGCGGCGGCGGCGGCAGGCAGCGCGCCTCCCCAGAGCGTGCCTGCGCCGCCTGCGCTCGCCGGCCCTCACCACAACACCCCGCCCCATACCCGCAGTTCGCAGCCGCCAGCCCCTGCATTTGCGTCGTCCCCATTAGCCAACGTCACGTCTGGAGCTAGCCCAGGCCGCACTACTTGGGACCCGACGCAGGCCGCGAGTGCCGCAGCGAATCTCGGCCGTGCGGCATGGCAGAGCGCACTCAACCGCCGCACCACGCCAGCCCCTCCCCGCATCCCCATCGAGCCCGGGCCAGAGCGCGGATTCATTCTTCCCCAGGTAGTCTTGACACCCCCAGCAGGTGAGCTCGACAAATCGGCCTGACTTGAGCTGACATTAGACGAAGGCGGTCCCGTGTCGTTGTACCCGCACAACGAAGCAGGCGACCTTCCCGAGCCGCACAAGATCTACGAGCAGTCTCTGCCATTAAACGGCGGTCCGCCCAACGCGCCCGAAGCGCCGGTGCAGGCGCCGCCCCGATCCGCGTCGATGCCGAGCGTTTCTAGCGTAGCGGGCATTCCCGAGCCCGAGCTGCCGGCAAAGCCTCAGAAGCAGGGCAAGAGCCCCTTCTCCATGCCTGCACCACCGTTCGGGAGAAAACACTCGTCAGCTGTCGCGGCCGTTGTCATGCCGAAAAAGGCCGAGCAGGTCAAGGCCGACATGGACCGCAAGAGATTTGACACTGAATGGAACGAGCTCAACGACGAGCTGCCGTCTCCCCAGACTCCGCAGGACGGGTTCCCGGGTGGGGCTGACGCACCGCCCGCGCCCGCGCCCAAGTCAAAGTGGATGAACTTTCCCACCCGCTCGGCACCCCCACCTCCGGCGGAGAGCTCGAAGCAGGCACACCAGGCGCCACAGGTGCAGATGCAGGCGCGTAGCGCGACGCAGCCGCCCACCGAGCAGACACGCCCCGAGACGCCAAAGACGCCCAAGCGTCCAAAGTCACCGATGACTCCGAAAACGCCCAAACTCCCCAGCTTCATGACCAAGCAGGCCGCAGCCGCCACGCCCAAGGACAATGCTGCCACGCGCAAAATCCACCGCCGGTCCATGTCGCTTACTGCGCTCTTTTCCAAGAAAAGGAAGCCGTTCGACGACGATGTGCCCCCTCTGCCGACTAGAGCTGAGACACCGGCCGGCACGTCTACGGCGCCACAAGCGTCGACGTCCGCGTTCGCGTTTGCCAGGCCCAAGACACCGACGGAGAAGGTGCCCAAGACGCCTAAAACGCCTACGGAAAAGCAGAGGCCCAAGACTCCCACCGAGGCGACCGAAGCACCGCCGACGCCAACGTCCAACGGCCGCGCGACACCCAACTCTGAGCGCCGCAAGACCCTGCTCAAGCGCGGCTCGCTCAAAGACCTCTTTTCGGCGTTCAACAAGTCGGATGCGCCGTCGACTCCCGGCAAGGGCACTGCGACGCCGAGCCGCAGGATGCTGCGCAAGTCGAAGAGCAAACCCGAGCTGTCGCACGCTGGCAACAGACTCGTGGCCGACGACGCCCCGCCCGTGCCCGCTCTCCCGGCGAAGCCGCCCCCTATCCAGGTAGACAACCTCGACAGGCAGGTTGTGCCGGACGCGCTCGCCGCGCTCACGGCCAACTCGACCAGCCCCGACAGCCCGAACCCCAAGGCGCCGTCGCCCATGTCGCGTCTCTCGCGTCAGGGCGACTCGACCGGTGCCGCGCCCCCAGTCGAGTTTGTCCCCGACGTCTTTGCCGCGTTCAACTCGAGCGAGAAGAGCCTGCTGCAGAGAGGTATGAGCGGGCAGCTCAACATTGGCAAGGACAGGTCCAAGGCCGCTTCCGCCTCTGCTCCTGGCAATTCGGCCACCAACGGGGAAGGCAATGTGCTCAAGGAATCGCCCCCGCGCACCACGTCGGTGGTGGCGTCGTCCAACACCACGGGCGCAACCGGCAGCGCCCCAAATGCTAAGGCCCCTATGGCCAGCACGCCCAACGTGCCCAGCCCCCTCGCGCCGATCGAGAACAAGCCTGTTATTGAAGACAAAAAGGTTGACCGGCGCAGCCGCGCAAAGTCGATCGCCAAGCGGTTATCCATCAGCTCGCTGTTCGCCAAGAAGCAAAAGGACGCAGAGGGTGTGCCCGACGTCCCCGCCGTGCCGCTCAAGTACACGCGCGCGTCGCAAATGCCCCCGCCAGTGTCCAACACTCCCAGCGAATCGTCACCGAACCTGCCTCGTTCCACGTCGATGCAGGAGACGTCGCCAACCAAGCAGCGCCAAGGAGACGCCGCAGCCGCCCCCAAGCCCAACAAGCGCATCTCGACGCAGCGCGTCCCCGTGCCCAAGCTCGACGGCCCGCCGGCTCTGCGTGCGTCGCAGTCGCAGCCCTTGCTGCGCGGCGCACTTAGCAAGCCGATGCCGGCTCTGCCCGTCGACGAGGCGGACGAGTCTGCCGAGGGCTCCGCCGAGGCCGCCGCCGAGCCTAGTGAGCAGGACAAGTCGTCGGCTCTCGCCGCGACGGTCGCGCGCCTCGAGGGCACGCCGCCAGCCAAGGAGGACAAGACGGAGCAGCAGCGCCTTGCGCGTGCTGCTGCGCGAGTGAGCCAGGCACCGCCGCCGCGACCCCGCCAGGCATCTGAGAACCTCCAGAAGGAGGCGCGCCTCAACTCGCTCCCGCAGACGGCGGCGCAGCAGCTCCGTTCCGTCTCCGAGCCGCGCGTCACCCCGACGCGTTCAGCGTCGGAACAGTCGTTCCAGCGTGCGTCTAACCCGTTCCAGGAACAGGCGCCCAGTCCCGAGGTGATCCAGCAGGCCGCGGCGCTCGTGTGCAAACCGGCGCCGATGAAGGTCGTACAGCAGGCCGAGGCGGATTACCTGCACCACCGGCAGCAGCAGCACAAGGACGACGACGAGGGACCCGCGACGCCCACGCGCGCGCCGAAGAAGCCCTCGACAGGGCCCTTGACCGTTGACGACACTGAGGGCGTGACCTTTGAAGGCCCTGGTGCCGCCGCGCACGCCGGCATGGACACGACGCCTCCCGTGCTGCCAGCCAAAGACATGGAAGCGCCCGTGCCCGCCCCTCACATGCTCGTCACGCCGCCCCGCAAGCTCCGCCGTATCTCGGTGCCGCACCTCAAGCCCGAGTCGCTCAATTCGCCGCACGCCAGCATCCCCGTTCCGGACCCAGACACGGTTGTGTTGGCGCCCGAACCCGAGTCTACGCCCCTCGCGCCCGCCACCCAAGCAGAGGCGGCTGAGCGCCCAGAGCGCCCAGTGTCTCTGGCCGTCGACGACGACGGGCCCATCATCAACGTGATCCAGCCAACGCCCCATCGCACCCCGGCCCAGTCGTACGACGGCCATGCTGAGCCCATCGAGCCCGTCGAGATGGTCGAGACGGTCTCTTCGCCTGTAGCTAGCGTCAGTTCCCCCGGTGTCGTCACCATGGCCGTGCGCGAGTCGATGGTGCGCAGCACAACTCCGATCCTCACCCGTGCGGCGGAGCTTTCTTCTTCCAGCTCGACGCCGCCCCGCGCTAGCCACACCGGCCGCATCACGCCTGACTCGGAGGCCGACGCCGCGTCCGAAACGTCCGAGTACACTCTCCCTACTCTCGAAGGTATGATGGAGCCCGTGGTCGTTGTACCAGAGACGGACCTCACGGACGTGAGTACCGTCGAGGACGTGCTCAGCGTCGAGGACGACGCGGACACGCCTGTCGCCATCTCATCTGGCCAGAAGGGTGTTGCCACAAGCGACGAGGTGTCCCCCGTGACGTCTTCGCCTGCGACCATCCGCGGCCCAGACGGCTCTGACGCGCCCCTCGAGCAGCTCAAGGAGGTGCAGTCGGCGCCTTCGTCCCCAGCGTCAGAGCGGCCGAGTGCCAAGCGCAGCTCGTCTGTACCTGTCGACGAGCCTCCTGTTGTTCAAGGCCGCCCGGCGTCGTCGGTCGTGGCGCAGGGCTACTCGTCGACCCTCCCGTCTCGCCTCAGCACCTCGCCCTTGTCGTCTCCCGTCGACACGCAGCGGCCGCAGTTACACAGCCGCGCGAGTGCCACGAGCCTGTTTGCCAGCGTCGCTGCCGCCGCGTCGACTGTTAAAAGCGCCGTGAGCACGGCCCTGGCCGACGCGTCCAGCACGCTCGACGACCTCGACGAGAAGATTGAGAACAGCGTGCGCGCTGCGTCGCCCAACGTCCTCTCCCTGACCAACGCGCGCATGAGCCAACGCTCGTCGATCGTGCCGCGACCGGCACCTTCGCGTTCGTCGTCTGCGTCGTCTGCCGGATCGGTTTACGACACGCCCATGAGCGAGATGACTGCGCCGTCGTTCAGCTCGCCCAGCGACTCGACCACGAGCTTTGAAACGGCGTCGTCGAACGCGACCGTGTCGCCGCCAGGCGGCGCGACGCTCCAGCCCCTCCCGGCGTATTCGAACAGCCGCCGGCCGCCGAGCATGCACGCCGAGTTTGAGGACCTGCAACTCGTCGAGCCGCTGTGCGAGCGCCAGCGTAAAGGCTTTGTGCCGCCTGCGCTCATGGCTGCGGCTGCTCGCCGCCGCAGCGTCTCGACGCCGGTTGAGAGCCGCTCGGCGACTCCCCGCGCCAACAGCGTCATCGTCCCTCCGGTACCTGCCCTCAACGCCGAGACGGCGCGTATCCCTCCGTGCAACTATGACGAGCGGCCGTCGTCGCTGCCGTACATTGTGCAGGACGGCGACACGACCGACGAACCGAGCTCGGAGGAGGCCTTCAACGTTGAGTGTGACGACTCTATTAGTGACGTCAACGTCCGCTGCGACTCGCCCGAGGCTCAAGACGGCGGCGACTTTGTGGTGCCGTTTCAGCCCGAGCAGAGAAGCGTGACACCCGCCGGCGCCGAGCCCACCATGACCAACTACCCCATCTCCTCTGCGGTCCGGGAGCACGTGCGGCGCACGTCGAGCGGGCTCAAGGGCGGCGTCCGCGACGCGCTCTCAGGCTTGGGGTTTGCCCGGCGCAGCCAGGTCCAACTCGGTGAGACCGAGGCCGGCGTGCTCTACGGCCGCACGGCCGCGCACGCGATGCACTACGTGCAGCCGGTTCCGCGCGACAGCGTCAACGTCGACTATTCTACGCCGCCAGAGTCTGCGCCGCCCTCGTCGCGCAACTCGAGCGCGGTGGGGTTAGGCATGTGGGACGAGACGGCCGAGCTGCGCGCCGCGCCCCAGTCGACTATTGAGCGCGCAAAGGTACCCGCCGAGGACGCCGACACGTCGTTCGACTCGGTAGAGTACTCGAGCAGCGGCAGCGACGAAGCCGACGGGTCGCCGTGTACGCCGCGCACGCCGGATCTCGACGGCGGTGCGATCCCAGCGACGCCCGGGTCGCCCTCCCCCGCCGACGCCACCGCCGCGACAGCAGGCATAAACGCAAAGCGCCCCGCCCACGCAACGGGCACATCGCACACGCGCACACGCGAACCCTTCCGCGCCATGCACTACGACATGTCCCAGGACGACGTCGCCGCGTCTCCTTAACCACCCTCCCCCCCTTCCTTTTCTGTATCCCCTAACTAGGCCGGCGCGCCTCTGTAGTCTTAATTGAGATACATACCCTATAACAATGGACAGTGCTTGTTACAAAAGCGCACGCGCGCACGCAGTGCGTCGTGGGCGCCGTAGTGTGCGTGCGCGCGGGCTGTAGTGTCTGGTCGTGGCTGCCGTCTCGCATAGGGCCAAGTGCGCCGCAGCGTCCCCTCGTGGCTGCAGTGCGCCATAGAGCAAGATGCGTTCACGCAGGTCCAAAGGGGGATGGTCACGTCTGTGGTGGCGCGCGGGGCCGCGCGCGTCGACTGCATAGCAATCAACACGGCGCGCGGCGCGCAGCCGATCAGTTCTCTTGGCGACTCGCACTGACCTAACGAGGGGTGCCTTGTGTCGCACCCTCACAGGGGCGGCGGTGGGCAAAGTTACGGCAACCCGCGTTGCGTCTCGCAAACGTGCAACCCTATATGCCTCAACTTTGCCCTGGCGATGGTGCAAAGTAATGCATATGAACGTACACGAGGATGACGGGCGATTAATGAGCGTGGTGAACGAGTGTCTATGGATCTAGTCTAGACGAGGGCGGCGATCGCGAGTGACACGAGGGTGAGGGCGGCGATGGGGGCGCGCGGGGAGGGGACGGCGGCCGAGGAGGCGCCGCCGCCGCCGCTGGCTGCGGCGCTGTCGGCGCCCGCGGCCGAGCCGGACGCCTCGGAGTCGCTGCCCGAGCCCGAGCCCGAGCCCGGACCAGTGGCGGCACCACCAGCCTTTGCCGTCGTGCCTGCGGCGGACGCCGAGGCACCGGTCGACACGGCGGTGTCGGCCAGAGCGCCGTTGGACGAGTTTGCCGCTGCGGGGGCGGCTTGGCCCGCGAGGGCGGCAAAGCCCACGGCGGCGGGGTCGGCGCGGAAGACGGTATACGCGTTCTTGAGTGCGGCGGCACCGACGATCCACTGGACGGGCGAGGCCGGGTTGAGCGACTGGACAAACACGGCGCCGGTACACATGTCCTTGTTTGCGTCGTCAAACGAGCCCACGTTGAAGTCCTCGTCTGTGAGTTCGATCGTGTACGTGCCAAAACCGAGCTTGACGCTGATGTCCGTGTTGCACGGGTACTGCCAGTAGTTTTTTTCCGCGCCGGTCATGCGCTGCGCGCCGGGAACGGCTGCCCAGAACGCACTCACGGCCTCCTCTGGCCCGCCGATCAGCGTCGTCCCCGTGTCGATTGCGGCCATGTTGTTTCCGTCGCTGAGGGCAATGTCCTTGCCCTGCGCGCTGAGGCTCCCGATCCGGATTGACCAAAACCCGGGGTCGCCAGCGAGCGGGACGTACGTCACCTCGCCAGAGTACAGGCTCTGGTCGAGAAAGCCAAAGTTGGCGGTACCCCCGCCCGACACTTCGACGTCGGCGGCGCTCGTGTCGTTGCGGAGGCGTTTCAGGTGGAACGCAAAGAGCTTGTCGTTCCAGCTCCCGCCGTCAGCCAGCGCCTGCCACCACGGCGTCGCCTTGGAGTACGCGATAGGCTTGAACCCCAGCCCCATGATGCCCGATACGCTCTTAGGGATCAGGTCCTTGGTCATGTTGTCGACCATGGCCACCGTCTGATCAGACACGCTGTATCCGCCCATCGCGACCGTGTCGGTGCCGAGCTGGCCAGCAGCACTTCCCGACCCGTACTTGATTGAAAACTGGTCGGGCGAAGACTTGAACGTCGACGACTGGGAAATGTCGAACCGGTCGCCCTGGCACGCGGCGCACTCTGTGTCTTCCACCCACAGGTCCGACGACCCCGTGTCGAGGATGACCGAAAACGACTGTGGCGGGGTACCGACGTCGATTTTGGCAGAGTACGAGTTGTCCTTTCCGTTGTTCTGCAGAGTCACTGCGCCCTTGTCGCTCGCCTGCCGCTTTGCCAGGCTGCGGCGCTCGGCAAGGATCTGGTCGTACCCGCCCTTGCCCCCGTTGTAGCGCCTGTCGACAAACGCAGCTTCGTGGAGGAGGTACGCTGGGTCCTGGACGACGCCGTCGCGCTTGGCTTGCTCGCGCTCAAGCTCCCCAGGGGACGCGAACACGGGCACGGACGCGCCCTGCCCATTGTCGTTGCTGTTCTTGTTGAGCGCAGACACCTGCGCCGCGTTGGGCCACACGGCGTACGCGTTCGCGCTGGTCGCGACCAGCGCGGCCAGCAGGGAATGGAGGGGGAGCATGGCGATGAGAATAGGGAGGGAGGTATGCCAAAGACTAGGGCAGAGGCTTTAGCTGCAGTCGTCAGCTGGGCGCGTCGCTGGGTGCCAACACTTACAAGATGGCTTGACGAGACCGGCTCGGTGGAATATGGATCAACGCTCAACTCGAGTCTGCCTGCAGAGGTGAGTTTGAGTGGTAGAGAGCACAAGACAGAGTTTGCTTGACGACGACCGTGTTGTCGTGGTCGAGCTTGGCTTGGTCGGCTCAGGGGTGTGGTGTTTATGCCGCCGCCGCAGTCACAACCTCCCTTGTTCTCGTTGCAGATCGTCACAATCTCCCCTTTGACGCCGGGCCACGACTGCACGACTGCTCTGGATGCATGCATGCCTCAGGGCTGCACACAGAGGAACGCAACTCTAATCCCATGCACACTTTCATCCGTCCAGAGCATGTGCTTGCCAGAAAGCGTATCCGAGGGCGGACTGATGCATTGAGACGATGGTAGCGCAATCCAACAGGGGACCAGTACTTGGCGAGAAACTAACACTACCACTGCTACTGTACTGTTACTGCTGCGGCGTACGTGTGTTGGGACAATTTCCGCCGTGCTGCGCGAGGGAAACAATTGCTGCGGCGCTGCACCAACCATGGTCAGCCACGGCCTAACAACTTGTGCTCATCGAGCAGTTTATGCTCTAAAGTGCCAGGTGCGGTTCTTGGCAGGACGCGCGCGCATATGCATCGCACGCACTTCGGGACGATTCGATGTGTTCAAGGGCACGTCCTCACGTTTCGCACTGTGCGTTGACCCAGACTCACCCCTTACCCTCAAAGTGAAATCGCGGCCCTGCCCGCGCCGACGCGAAACAGGGCTCTCAACGCGGGAGATGGGAGCCCCGCGTAGTCGAGACTTCAGGTGGCCTCTACACCTGTCATTGTCGAGGCGTCTCGGCGTGATAGTTGATAAACCCAGAACCGCGACGTCGCCAGCGCAATCTCGGGCCGGTGATGGCCGACCCGACGGCTTACGGCCGCAACGGCGACCAACTCCCGGCGGCATGTGACCTGCGTCAGACTTCTGAGGATAGTAGTTTCACGACAACACCTGCCAACGACGTTTTGCTACTTGTCCAATTCTCATCAGCGATGGAGTACTACATCGGGTTTGACGTGTGAGTCGGGGCGGCGGGTGTACACGCGCGGCGCGGCTGACACCGGCAGGGGCACTGGGTCGGGCCGCGCGTGCCTTGTCGACTCGCACGGCAAGCTCGTGGCGGAACACTCGCAGACGACAAAGACCCACCGCAACGCCGGGGACCACCGGATCTTTGAGCAGAGCACGGAGGATATCTGGGGCGCGCTGGCGGCATGCAGTAAGCGTATTTTTGCCGATTCGGGCGTCGACTCCGCGCTCGTCCGCGGCGTAGGGTTTGACGCGACGTGCTCGCTCGCCGTCGTCGACCGCGAGGGTAGGCCGCGCAGCGTCTCGTCCGAGGGCGGGGACGCCGCGCTGGGCCAGGAGGGACAGTGGAACGTCATTCTCTGGGCGGACCACCGTGCCGAGGACGAGGCCGACACGATCAACGCGTCCGGCGAGGGAGTGCTCAACTTTGTCGGCGGGACCATGAGCGTGGGTGTCGTGGGCGGGCGGACCGTTTAGCTGATGGGTAGCTTGAGATGGAGACGCCCAAGACGCTTTGGCTCAAGAAACACATGCCATCTGCGCGTTTCGCAGAGTGCATGTTCTTTGATCTCCCAGACTACCTCACCTTCCGCGCCACGGGGTCGCGCGCACGGTCAAACTGTTCCCTAGCGTGCAAGTACTCGTATGTCCCCGCGACCACGCGCATGGTGCATGCCGACGGCACCGAGGAGGTCAGCGTCGAGGGCTGGAGTAGGCGGTTTTTTAACAAGATTGGTGAGTACGAGTGCGAGCGGGGCACGCAGGGCGTGAGGCGTAGCGCGAGCATCCCCGACCACGTCACTGGGGACAATTCATCACGTACTTGCACCGCGAGTACCTGCGCACCTGCTCTGCAACCACGCCACGCCGCGCGCTTCGTTTTGCTTCGCATCGCCGCTCGCGCTGACCCCAGGGCTCGAGGACATTGCCTCGGACGACTTTGAGCAAGTCGGCGGGGTACCCGGCAAGAACGGGCTGGTACTCTCTGCGGGACAGCCTGTGGGAAGTGGGCTGAGCGCGGCGGCCGCGGCCGAGTTGGGCTTGCCCGAGGGCACGGCGGTAGGCAGTGCCGTGATCGACGCGTACTCTGGCTGGATCGGAACCGTTGCTGCGCGCGCACAGCTGCCTGGAGGTAAGGAGGACGCGGCGCCGACCCTCGACGACGCGGCACACCGCCTCGCTGTCGTGGCAGGCACGAGCTCGTGTCACCTTGCTCAAAGTAAGGAGGGGATAATGGTACCTGGGTGAGTCTTCCGCGCGCGGGCACGGGCGCGGGCGCGGGCGCGGGCGTGCGCGCGCGAAGGCATGGCTGGGCACGCGCGCCCTTCTACATGGACAATATTGTCAGAGCTGACACTCAGAGTCGTGCGTAATGGCCTCGACTGACGTGGCTGACTCTCAGTGGGGACCGTACCGGAACGCCGTGTTCCCAGGCTACTGGATGAACGAGGGCGGGCAGTCGTCCACGGGCCAGCTGATCGACTTTGTCATGACCACGCACGCGGCGTACCCGCGGCTGCGCGAGGCCGCCGCGTCGACGGGAAAGAGCACATACGAGCTCCTCGGGGAGCGTCTTGACAAGATGCAGAAGTACGAAGGGGCGGAAACGCGCAGTGAGTTGCGTTGCGTTGCGTCGCGTCGGGAAGCGCCGCTGCTGATGTGCAGCACACCTCACTAAGGATCTCCACTTTTATCCCGACCTGGTAAGTGATCCTCCTCTGGCACGACGAGCGAGCGGGACGCTCGCGGGTTGTGCCGCGTCCGCGTCCAACGCTCGCGCTTGCGCCGCTCGTGTTCTGATGGTAGCACGGGAACCGCTCGCCCCTCGCGGATCCGAAAATGCGCGGGATGATCACTGGGCTCGAGCTCGACGACGGGCTCGACGACCTGGCCGCAAAGTTCCACGTCACCCTCGAGGCCATTGCGCTGCAGACGCGACACATTGTCGACACGATGAACGAAAACGGCCACTGCATCGACGCAATCTACATGAGTGGTGGGTAAACCTCCCCCCTTTTCCTTTCACTCACGCCAGGCTCGCAGGCGAAGAATATGCCGCTGATGCGGCTGCTTGCGACGGTACTCAACATGCCTGTCGTGATCCCGCCGCACCCGTCCGCCGCGGTCGTGCTCGGATCAGCGATGCTGGGGCGGTTCGCGTACGAGGCGTCGCGCGACGAGCCGCCGATCACGTCCCAGGCCGACGCGGACAAGGCCGCGCAGGCACCGGGGGGCACGCGCCTATGGGACATCATGGTCGCCATGACACTTCCCGCCACGCGCGTCGAGCCCGCATCCGGCCCCGAGGGCGACCGCGAGCGCAAGCTCCTCGACGCAAAGTATGCCATCTTCACAGAGAGTATTGAGATACAGCGTCGGTGGCGGAAACAGATCGCCGACGCAGTAGCCAAGCCGGCGTAGCTGGCGTAGCCACGCCCAACTCATGCGCCCCATGGCGCATGGACAATGCACATCTTACACTCCCCTTGCTACTAGTTTTGCTGGCAGGTCGCGCACAGTGCCGTGACGCGCGGATCGTACCTGCGAGCTGCTCGGACCGGGAATTTGTCTCGACGATCAAAGGAGTCAGTGACTTGCGACGGCGCGAGCGGACAATCAGCGCATGTGCTACTGACTGAGGTCCGCGCTGACCACTACGCTCACTACGCTCGCTATGGCGGCGCACGAGCACGAGGGCGTCGTCGAGGAGTGGAGCGTTGGGGGCGAAGGCGCATGTGCCTCCGTCAGGCATCCACCCCTCTTCCCCTCGCCGGCGTCATCGTGTTAAAGTGCCTTTTTCCATATCCCGCGCCTTGGGCTCGTCATCAGTTTGCGGCGGCGGGGCAGGAGGTGGGGCCGCGCAGCTTCAAGGGAGGCGCGTGCGTACACGAGGATGGGGGCGGGGAGGGCGTCGCGGTGCGCCCCTGCCCCAGCTCACGCATACACGTTTTTTGCATGGACCGCATCGAACGACTGCTGTCTTGTGCTGTACTGTGCTTTATTTTTTACATGTATGTCTCCTTCTTGCAGAGAGAATAGAGGTGTGAACAAGGTCGTTGAACAGTAACAGAGTGGTTGGTGGTGATGAATGCCGAGAATGGCATTGCGAGGAACACATCGGCGAACGGGGGGCGATAAGCCAGGGCGAGCAGGGCCGGGCGTGGAGCAAAACAATCAACGAGGCGTGACGACATGAGTAAGTGTGTGTTGTGCAGGTTGGATGTGCACAGGGGTGTGCTCGGGATGAGCGCGGCGCCGAGCATGCATGCGCGTCTCGGAGCATCAAATGTGCGCGTGCTACCCACTGCACTCTGCCCTCTGCGTACTTGCTGCATGCCTTTGTGGCCTGTGCAGAGGATATAGATACCTTGGAGCAAACAGATTTCTGGTGGAGGTCTTCCGCCCCCAGGCTCCAGGCACCAAAGGGCACCTGCACCTGCACGCTCCCAGTCCAGTCAACTCTTGAACACAACCTTCCCTCGTCGTCGTCCACACACACACACACTCACACGCACACCTTCTCCGTCTTCCCTCGAAGACGACACCACCGCTGTGCTCATCTCGCGCGCACCGACAGTCTATATATCTACTCCTCCTCTCTCTCCCTTCCTCTCTCCCAACATCACATCCACCACCCACCGTTCAATCTTGCCAGAGCACCCCTCACAACCCAACACCCGAGCTCCTCAAGAGCTCAACACCAAATGTCGGTTCCTCGTCCTCGTCCTCGTCCTCGTCGACCTCGGCGGTGGGACTCACTCCGCTAACCCCAGAGCAACTCAAGCATCATGGCGACCAACCCCGTATGTTCCCATATTCCCTCGGCCCCACGACCGCGGCGACTAACGCAACAGGAGGCGGCCGTCGACGAGGTGACCAAGCAGATGGGCGATGTCAGCCTGTCTGCGAGCAACGACTTCCTCCTCGAGGGTGGGTGGTGCAACACACGAGGAAAACTGCTGACACGAACAGGCTGCCACCCGCGTCCCGGTATGTCGCCTCTGCTTCTCACGCCGCCGGCGTGCGCCCGCTAACGGCAGGCTTTGGCAAGGATGGCAAACAGATCAAAGTCGAGTCCAACATGTACCCCGCGCGCCTGGCGACAAATGCGACCGGCACGATCTAGTGTGTCCTACCTCTGCCGCGCGCTGACCCCAGCCACTACGACCTCACGATCACGCGCGTCGTCAAGGTCCAGAAAATGGAGTGAGTCGCGTGCGCTCCAACGCATCGCTGACCGTCAAGGATCCCCAAGATGCTCGCCGAGAAGATTTGGCTCCAGGCGTGTCGCCAGGAGGAAAAGGCCGCCGACAAGGAGGCGTTCAACACTTCGGCCTTTGACCTCATGTATGCTAAACTCCACTGACTCGGCTGACATGCAGGAAGAACGTGTACACGCCTATACAGTTCAAGATGGGCGACGACAAGAAGGTAATCATGGTGGCTGCTCTTGGCTGACCTTGAAGCGCCACGTCATGGTCGCTCTCCCGGAGGAGGGTCGTGAGAAGGACGACTTCCAGCGCTTCAAAGTCGCCCTCCAGCTGGTCAACAAGGTCGACCTTAACTGTGTCATGGAGTTCTGCCGGAAGGACAAGCAGGCAACTCAGATGGGCCCCCAGGTGGTAGGTCGCAGCTTTGGCTTTGCGCGGCCCTCCTAACCCACAGATGACCGGCATCCAGGCGCTTAACATCCTCCTTCGCGACGACCCGAGCCGCCGCTACAAGCCCATGGGTGCCCGCGGCCGGTTCTTCACTCTTGGTGGGTCGATGGTCGTTCCCAAGCTGACGTCACAGAGGACGCGTCGTTAATCTCTGGCGGCGCCATTGTTGCCCGCGGTTTTTTCCAGTGAGCTCGCCAGGTGATGACATTGCTGACGGGCAAAGGTCGCTCCGCCCCACTGTTAGTGGCAACCCGTGTGTGCAGCTGGACTGCGCGTTCACTGCCATGTTCCGCTCTGGTCCTCTTCTTGTACGCCAGCCTCGCAGTCTACATGGGCTAACTGCAGAACCTCCTTCCCGAGCTCCTCGGCGGTGCTGGCGGGGGCGGTCGTGGAGGCCGTGGTGGTCGTGGCGGCCCTCGCGGCCGTGGCGGTCCCCCTGGCGGCGGCGGCGGCCACATGGTTTTTAACGAGCTCAACCACTACCAGATCGTCAAGCTCAACAAGCTCCTCTACAACGCCAAGTTTGAGCTTCCCTACAAAAAGACCAGCCCAGGCCGCGGCTTCACGCTCAAGAAGATCACGTCGATGCCCGCCGAGGACATCAAGTTTGTCATGAACGGCCGCGACGGCGCCGCGGACCGCACCGTCACCGTCACGCAGTACTTCCGGGAGCAGTTCAACATTACCATCTCCAAGCCGCGCATGCCGTGTGTCCAGTACGGCAAGAACTTTATGGTCCCGTGAGTTGTTACGGTTTGTCGCTTCCTAACCACCCAGCATTGAACTCGTCCATCTCAAGGACTTCAACGCTGTGCCCTTCTCGCAGCTCTCGTCCGAGCAGGCGGCGGACATGATCCGCGTCGCCGCCCAGCGGCCCCCTGACCGCTCTGCCGCCAGTGAGTCGTCTCTTACTGTTTAGCATGCTCAATCTCCAGTTAAGAAGTGGCGTCAGACCCTGGCGTACACGTCGCCCAAGCTTCAGGCTTGGGGCCTCGAGGTCAACAAGAACATGCTTCCGGTCGCAGCGCGTGTCCTCCAGCCCCCGAACGTCACGTACGCCGGCGGCAAGACTCTCAGGGCCCAGTTCGGGTGAGTTGAGAGCTGCCTATAGTCATCTGACAATCAGCGGTTGGAACCTTCGCGGTGTTCGCGTTAGTCTGGCGTACTGGTGGTGTTGCTCACTTGCAGTTTACGCGTCCCGGCGCGCCTCTCAAGTCGTGGGCCGTTGTCTCTTACGACACGCGTCTCAGTGAACCGGAAATTCGTAAGTCGATCCTACCGACACTTGTTAACGCCTTACAGAGAAATTCCTTGCGACGCTCATTCAGTACCTGCAGCAGTACGGTACGTGACACAGGATCCACCGGCATCCTAACAACCAGGCATTCAGGTTGCCAACACCAAACCGCCCATTATCCCGCCCCAGCAACAGCAGGGAGGCGTCAACGTCAAGTGGGGTCTCATGGAGGGCTGTAAGAAAGCGTTCCTTTCCACCAAGATGGACCCGCAGCTTGTTGTCTGCATCATGGGCGTGAGTTGGACCCAGATCGATAACCGCTGACGCCCCAGAGCCGTGACACTGCCATTTACCAGGAGATCAAGAACACGGCTGGTGAGTCCATGCATCACAAGGGGTGTAGGCTGACCCCAGCTATGAAGCTCAAGGCGTTCGTGCCGACCCAGTGCCTCCAGGCGCAGAAGCTCCGCTCGGACCGTGGCATCGACCAGTACTGCGGCAACGGTGAGTCTGCCGTGAGCGCTTTTGGCTGACGGACCAAGTGGCCATGAAGATTCAGTGCAAGCTTGGCGGTGTCACCCACGAGGTGCCGATGCCCAACATTGTGAGAACAGTGTCGTTGACGATCTGACGTACAGTTCACCAAGGGCCAGAACACGACCATGATGATTGGTGCCGACGTCACCCACCCGCCCGCTGCCGGCCGCGGCCAGCTCATCCAGCCGTCGATTGCCGTCTCGGTCGGCGGCATCGACGCCGAAAACGTCAAGTTCTCGGTCAGCATCCGTCTTCAGGAGGGCCGCACGTGAGTGATACAAGACGGTTCTAGCTGACCTCGCAAGTGAGATCATCAAGGACCTTGAGCAGATGGTCACTGAGCACCTTGTCGCTTTCAAGGGGAACACCAAGGTCAACCCGTCCTCGATCGTTTTCTTCCGCGACGGTGTCTCCGAGGGCCAGTACATGCAGGTCACGCGGTAGGTCTGCTCCGCTTGACGACGGCTGACTCTAGCCACGAGGTGCAGGCTGTTCGCAACGCGGCCAAGGCGTTTGGTGGCGCCAACTACAACCCCAAGATTACGTTTGTCATCTGTGCCAAGCGCGTGAGTTGAAACTCACACGTCCACGGTTGACACCAGCACAACATGCGTTTCTTCGGGTCGCAGGCGAACGACATTGACCGTACGGGCAACCTCCACCCTGGTGGGTCGCGTCGTTTGGCTCTTACTGATGTTTAGGTACCGTTGTCGACACCCAAGTGACGCACCCGTACGCTTTCGACTTCTACCTCCAGGCGCACGCTGGTCTCCAGGGCACGGCGCGCCCGACTCACTAGTGCGTACCATTGCCCTCCAAGCACTGACGCCAGCATCGTCCTCGTCGACGACAACAACTTTGACGCCGACAAGATGCAGAACTTTGTCAATCGTCTCTGCTACACGTACATGCGCGCGACGCGTGCGGTGTCGGTGAGTCGCCCCTGGCGTCTTTGAATTGTAGCTAACGTGCAGCTCGTTCCCGTTGCCTACGTGCGTCTTCTTCTTCTCTTGCTGAACACCCTGCTGACACAGGCGCAAATCCACAGTACGCCGACGTGAGTAGTTGCTGTCGACTCGAGTCTGACCCCAGGTTATTGCGAACCAGTGCCGCTTCATGGCCTACGTCGACGACGACACGATGACCGAGACGGGCACGACGCTGTCGAGCGGCAAGAACGTGACGCGCACGTACAACGCCAAGCTCATTTGTGAGTCGGCCCATAATAACGTAGACTGACCCGCCAGCGGACCGCCTCAAGACGTCGGGCGCGAAGAATGTCGCCTGGGTAAGCATTCGTATGTGGGTTTTACTGACACGAAGTACATGTAAATGTCCTGCGACAACACCAGCGTGTTTCTTATGAGTGACCCCTCCCCTCCTTTCCCATTGTAATATATCGCCCTCCCGAGTTGTTTGTAGATACGTGGTCCAGTGCTTAGTATGTCGCGCACGCGTGCGTGCATGGTACCGCCGGCGGGGGTGCCGGCGAGATGTCTTAACCAAGATGCATGCTGTGTTGGCGGCCGGGAGAAGCACTTTCGGTGCCTAGCCTCACTCATTATTGTGGACCTCCACTCTGTGGCAACAACATTTCTGCCAACCTCAATCAGCTTGACTCTATCTCCCACAGCGATGCTCGTAGGCTTGGGCGTCGACATTCTCTCCCTCGCCCGCCTCGAGGCCGTGATTGCGCGCCGCGGCGCGCACAGGGTCGCGAAACGTATCTGCAGCGCGGGGGAGCTCGTCGCGTTCGAAAAGCTCGAGCGCGCGAGGCGGCACGCGAGGCAGCACGTTAGTGCTGGCTCGCTCGACGCAGCCGACGCCACCAGTCCCCACGCAGCTGCGGGCACCGACGCCGACGTAAAAGCGGCACAACTACGTTTCCTCGCGGCAAGGTATGTAAGCACGACAAGTGCGCGGCGTGCGTGTCGACTCGAGTGCGGCGAGTGAGCGAGCGTTCACTCACGCCTGCACGCACGCTCGATCGCTGGCTAGCTCGCGCGCTGACGCGCGCTCACTATCGCGCTCACGCTCGCAGGTGGGCAGCAAAGGAAGCAGCGTACAAAGCCCTCCGTCCGTGGCCGCGTAACTGGGGGTGGAAAAACCTTGAGATGGCGTACGACGGCCGCGGCGCGCCCGTCATGCTCGTCGTCCCGCGGGGAGGGTACGCGGGCGCCGGCGCCGGCGTCGGCGCGGGGTCGCAGGCGCGCGCGCCGGGCGGACCACAAGCGCCCCTAACGGCCACAGCAACGGCGACGGCAATGACCACGACGACGACGACGACGGCCACGACCGAGGCGGCGGGAACCGACATGGAGTCCATATACGCGGCCGCACCGCGTCCAATACCCGACAATGCCAATACCGGGCTTGGGTTTCACACCCCGCCCACGCCGCCGGCTGACGCCGGTGCCGCCGACGCAGCGGCGCACGCACACACGTCCCTCCTCGTGAGCATCAGCCACGACGCGGGCGTCATTGTCGCGGCCGTCGTCGCGCAGCGTCTTGTCCCCGCGACGGCGCCAGCGACGCAATGAACCTGGTACAACCACATCAAGCTTTGTAGTTCCCAGCTCGGGTCGCACGTATCCTTGGCCTCCCCGGCGCCCATCTGCACCGTGACCGGCTCGCTTCGTCAAGAAGCTAGCTCCATTGTCTGGGGCGGCTGGGGCGGAGTCGAGAGGGGCTCCACTGTTGCCTCTTGTCGCTCCGCGCCCTCGCACTCGACAGTCTGCAGATTGACAGACGCCCACTTGAAGCGCGCGACTTGCATCGGTTAGAACCCTCAGATATAGACATTGTACTATGGGAAGAGGCACAAGTTCTCTGTCCCTGCGCCTCACGCTCACGCTCGCGCGCTGTCGCGCGCTCGCGCTCGCGCTCGGGTCTGCATAACATACATCGTTCTTGAACAACACTACTACACTCGTCTCCAAGATGACTTCTTACGCCTTGGTGGCGTTGTTGAACGCGAGGAGGTTGACCGTCTTGGCGGGAAGCTGGCTGAGCTTGCCCGGGGTAGCGAGGGCAATGAGAGCCTTCTTGAGGCGCTCGGGGGTAACCTTCTTGGGCGGGACGGGGGCGTTGGCGCCCACGCGGCTGAGCTCGATAATGTCCGAGTCGTCGTCGGCCTTGGCTTCAGGCTCGGGGAGAACGGCCTGCGCCCACTCCGGGAGGAGCTGGTATGCCTCGCCGTAGACGTCGGCGAGCGACTCGGGCTCGGCGACGAGCTGCTCGTTCTCCTCCTGGGGAGCGAGGAGGGTGAAGGTCTCAGAGCCCTCGATCGAGAGCAGGTACGCGAGCAGACCACAGATGTGGGGCGAGGCCATCGAGGTGCCCGAGATGGTGTTGGTGGCGTCGGGCGAGCCGGTCCAAGTCGAGAGAATGTTGAGGCCTGGGGCGAAGATGTCGACGCACTTGCCGTGGTTGGAGAAGTAGGCACGCTCGTCGGTGATGGTCGAGGCACCGACAGTGATGGCACGCTCGGCACGCGCCGGCGAGTAGTTGCACGCGTCCTGGTTGTCGTTGCCGGCGGCAACGGCAAAGTGGAGGCCAGACTTGACAGCCTCCTCAATGGCCTCGTCAAGCGACTCGGCCTTGCCGCCACCGAGCGACATGTTGGCGACAGAGCCCTTGTACTTGGACTTGCCGGTGCGAACAAGCTCGCGCGCAGCCTTCTGCGCCTTGTCGGCCGCGTCCTCGGCAGCCCACACGACACCGCTCAGGACGTCCGACATGGTGCCCGAGCCGTTCGAGCCGAGCACCTTGACGGCGACGAGCTCGACCTTCTTGGCCACACCGTACTTGGCCGAGCCGACAGTGCCGGCACAGTGAGTGCCGTGGCCGTTTCCGTCCTCGTCGACGTCGTTCTTGGGGATGGTCTTGCCCCAGCGCGCACGGCCCTGGAACTCCTTGTGCTTGATGTTGATGCCCGTGTCAATGACGTACGCTGTCACGCCCTCGCCGCCGTGCAGGTCGTAGGCGTACTTGTTGAACGTGCCAAACGACAGGCGGTCGCGGTGCGAGATGCGAGCGAGGCCCCAAGGAGCACTCTTCTGCACCTCAATGTCCGAGCCCATGAAGGCGTCGTCAACGCCGTACACGTTGTCCTCCTCGGTCGTGTGGACCATCTGGTCCATCTCAATGTAGGCGACCTCGGGCGCCGCACGGATTGCCTCGACGGCCTCGCGAGAGAAGCGGCCGGCTGTGGGGTTAGCGAGGGTTTGGACCAAGGCATGTGCGTAGTCGTGATGGGCTTGGCGGCCACGCGACAATGTGGCGGGTCGGACGACCCGATCGACATGCCACACGTCGGCGACAACGTCGAGGATCACTCACCATAACCGTTAAAGTTGATGCGAGACTTCTGGGGCGACCAGACGCTGGTCACACCGCTGTCGCCACCAACAAGGGGCTATGGCGTCAGCACAAGAGTGGGCGATTGGTGGGGGGTGGCGACCCTGGTAGGCACGTCACATCAATGTGTTTGCCACCGGCATCCACCCGTGACCCCTGCAGTCACGACCCTGCAGTCACGACGCGACTGCAATGGCGGGGATGTGATGCGGGATGTGGCATGTGTGTTATCACAGAAGGAGTGATGGCCGGGGGAGGGGGTGGCCGGATGTGTCGGTCGACCGGGACGACCGGGGCTTGGGCTGCCTGGCGCGCCCGGACCTGGCCGACGAAACGACGCGCGTACTCACATGGGCGCTCTGGAGCGAGGCGACAGCGTTGAGGTGCATGGCCATCTGCTCTGGCTTGACATCCTTCTTGAAGACGACAATGTAGGCATCGTCAATGGTCTTGCCCTCTGTCGAGAGGGGTGCGAGGCCCGGCTCGTTGTGAAGGATGGGGGTGGCGAGGATTGCCGGGAGGAGGGTGAGGAGGGTAGCAAGCGAGAGACGCATGGTGGCAAGAAACAACTAGACTAAACAGCGGTAGTGGTTCAAGTGTGTGTCTATGCGAGGGAGCGTGGATGCAAACGACAGATGCGAGTTACTCTGATGCACGACGATGGAGGGGATGGCAAGCAGAGATGAAGAGAAAGGCAAGACGATGATGATGGCAATGTGCTTCAAGTAGTCGCTGTGGTGAAGGCTGACACCATGGTCACCATCATCACCACCACACCCCCAGCCCAATTGCCTGATACGGGAACCCCCAAACGGTCATTACCGATGAGTCGGGACACCAGATAGGATTTGAATAGGACTTGAATACAATTTCCTCATTGGTTCAGCCACAGTTCATACAACCATACCTAATGGGCTAATGGTCATCTCCCGACTGCCCGACGTCATCAGTCTCTCCCCCTTTCCCGGCAACGAGACCCCCAGATTACTCCCCCCGGATCGCACAATCACAGGCTAATCAACGTCTATTCCCAGGCTCAGCACCCCACCGTCCCCATGCTTATCTCCACCACTTCTCTCGGCTTAAATGATACAGCTATGCAGGCACCTCGCCCCACCAAGACCCACTTCCCGGGTCGTCGGTGTCGTGGCGGCCGTCATCGTCACAGACGCTCACGCCGTTCCCATACAGGTAGAATGTAGCATGGTCATTCATGACGGGCCAGGCCGGCCAGGAAAGGCTGGGTGGCTGACCCTGAGCTCGGCCGTGAGCCGGTGGGGGCCCGAACGGTTCCGGTGGATGCACGTGACGATGTGGGGCACCAGTCCAGTCGAATGAAGATGGACAGCCGTTGAACAACCTTCCTTGATGTGTAGTGTCGACTCTTTTGCAACAAACCTTCCTTCGTGGTTCTGCTTGGGCCAATACGACCTTCCTTTGCCTCTTTCTCGTTCTGGGATGTAATATATACTGTACTCACAGCTCACCGTTTTCATTCTCTCTCCTCATCTCTTCTCCTCTCCTCGCCGTCCAACCCATTCCCCTCGTCGGCGACACCTCCTCTCTCCCACTCCTTTTCACTTCCACACACTGACGTCTCCCCAGCAGTCCTCTCCTTACTAACCTCTCCCGCTGCGGCTTTTCTAGTGGGCTTGCACACCATGGCAAAGAGCCGCAAGACGCTGGGAAAGAAGAAGGCTCTTTCGGCCAATGTCCTTCCAGCCCCGCCCCTCAAAAGCGCCGAGTTCGATGCCGCATATACCTCTCTCAGTGCGAGAATTGGCAAGCGCAAGGGGGATGCGCAAAAGTTGAAGTCTCTGGAGGAGGGAAAGCGTCTTCTCGAGGGAGCTCTGGTGCGTATGCCTTCGTAATACACACCCACTGACCTCAGCTCGATCCCCAAGTGTCTGTATCCCACGCGCAGGAGTACTGCCGCTGGCTCGAAAACGGGGTGGGTTGAGCTGTGCAGATAGGGGCCATAGCTTACGCCAGGTTGACGAGCTCGGCCTTCCCCCCGTGCCGAGACTCAACTACTGCCTCGCGGTCCTCGGTCTCCTCCAGAGTTGCATTGCATCAAAGGAGAAGGCGGAAGGAAAGGACGCGGAGGAAGGTATCCAGCGTTTGGCAATCATGGTCGCGAGCGTCGCTGAACAGTGAGGAAGGTGGAGGGTTCTAACTGACTGACCAGTGTTAAACACCTCGTCGATGACGACAACAACGGTAGTGTGGTGTTAGTCGCCCCCGCTGACCACAGACGAGCTCGTCCCCCTGCTCTGTACCAAGGAGTGGATAAAACTCCTGGGTGTGCTCCTGCAGCAGTTTGACGGCGGCAGGAAAGGCGCCCCTGACACTTCCGGCTTAGTGGGTGTGGGCGGTATGCTTGTCTAACCCGCGCAGGTCTGCGATGTCCTATGGCTGATAGTGTCGGAAGACGCAGCAGGCTTATGTCTGCTGCTTCAGGACGACGTCCTTGGGTGGTACGTGTTTGACGAAGAACGTGTTTGACCCTTCAGTCGCATGTTTGGCGACATCCTCTTTGGCATGGAAAGTAGGTGCAGTATCGGGAGGACCACCTAACGGCAGGTGCGAGCACCTCTCTCACGCTCTTCCGTATCGCAAACCGGCTCGTCATCTCTGCCGACGCAAAGGAACGCGACAGCGTAGCAAACAGCCTCGTCTCGGACAACTGGTCAACGTCTACCCGGTCCAAACTAGTCAGAGCGCTCCTCAGCAACGAGGCGCCAAAAGGGAACGTCGCCCCAAAGGTCAGTTCCCCACCAATTGCCTCGAACTGACTCTCAGTACTTTTACAAACTAATCAACGACACGTTAGAGGACAAGACGTGGCAACGCCCGCGCGGGTTCCAGTTCAAGGCGTTTTCCGTCAACGGCGAGAGTAAGATTGAGAACGACAAGTGCCAGCGCCGTCTTCAGAGCCACCAGCTGTTCGTGTACATCGACCGCTGGGTACTGCTTTTCAAGCCGTTTGGCGATAGCGGTTTCGAGGAGGACTTTACATTTCCGTTTGAGCGTATCGTCGACTTTGAGCACGGGGGTAAAGGGGGTAAGCGAGCTCGACGCGACGACAAGAGCTAACGCCAGCGTTCACGTTTTCCGTCCGGCCACGGTGCGCACAGGCGTCCGCGGTCGCTGTCGAATTCGCAATTTACGAAGACCAGATTGACGAGTTTATGGAGTGTGCAATGAAGAACGCCGTAAGTCGGTGTTGGCGGCGTGGCTGACGTGTAGAGCACCGCTGGTCCTGCGGTGTCAACCGAGGCGGCCGCCCTCGTGGAAGCGGAAGAGCCCCAACGGAGTCCAGGCGCGTCGTTGGGACCCATAACGGAACCCAGTTCGCTCAGCAGCGACGAGGCGTCTCTCGCCACAGCACTGGCGAAGCACAGCGCCAAGACACGCGGCAGCGAGGCCGAGGTGGTGGACACGCCGCGGTCGCCTCGGGGAGACTCGCCTATCATCGTCGCCTCATCGTCCCCAGCCGTCGACAGACGTGTGCACGGCGACGAGCCGCCTGCGCCTCACCACCCCTCGGACGTGATCGTCGACGCCCACGCGATGGTCATTGAAGCGGCTCCTTCGCTCACTCCAGAGGTCGACGAGGCCGTTGAGGCAGCTCGCGAGCTGCATGTATTGCCAGAAGACCACGACTTCACTGGCACGTCGCCACCGCCGGTCGGGTTTACAGCGTCGTCGCCCTCGCCTCCGCCGCGCGAACCTTCTCCACCGCCCGTTTCCAAGACTGGGTCCAAGACCGTCTCCAAGACAACGGCAAACGCTCCTCACCCCACGACTGCGTCAAAGACCCCGTCCAAGACGGCGTCCAAGGTTCCTCCCTCCACGACTGGGTCAAAGGCGGCGTCCATTGCGCCGTCCAAGCGTCCCGTTTCCATGACTGCGCCGCAGACTCCGTCCAAGACGATATCTAAGCCTCCGCCCTCCAAGGCTGGTCTCAAGACGACGTCCAAGGCTTCGCCCTCCAAGACTGACCTCAAGACGCCGTCCAAGGCTTCGCCCTCCAAGACTGGTCTCAAGACGCCGTCCAAGGCTTCCGACGCTCCATCCAAGGCCTCCGAGGCGCCATCAAAAACGCCCACTACGGCTTCCTCCAAGTCGGTCCCCAAAGTTGTTCTCAAGACTGTCGACTTGATACCCTCGCCTGCACCCAAAGTCGTCCTCAATACCGTCCCCGACACCCCGGCTAAGTCTGCGCCTGTCTCCAAGACCTCCCTCAAGTCTGTTAAGAAGACTACGGCTGTCGCCTCCAAAGCCCCCGCAAAAGCTCCGTCCAAGACCGTACCAGGGGCTGCCCCCACTGTCCTCCCCGAGGTCGACTCCCAGTCTGCGCCTGACGCGGTTTTTGTTCCCAAACCTGTTGCAATGGCAGGAGGCAAACGCCCTGCCCGAACTGTCAGCAAGCCCGCCCTCGACCCCGTCGCAGAGTGCTCCGAGCCCGAGACCGACTCGACCCCGCCGCCTACTACCAAGCCTCCGAAGATCTCCCCCTCGTCCCAAAGTCCTTCCAAGGGGGCTTCCCCGGCGGCTGTGTCTAAGTCCAAAACGACACAGGAGCCAGAGTCGAAGGCTGTGGTTAAAGCGAGTCCAACGACTGGCAATGCGATCAAAGCCAAACCAAAGAAGGAGCCCTCGAAGGTTGCTGCCAACGTGACGAAAACGACTGGGGCCTTGGGTATGACTCCGACGAAGCAGCCCGCCACGGGGCGCAGTGGGCGTACCAAGCGCGACGCCATTCCTGTCCCTGACGACATGGACGAGGCCATGGACGACGCCTCCATGGTCGTCGGCGAAAACACACCACCTCCATCGCCAATGTTTGCCCCGTCGTCACTCTCACGCCCCGACAAGCCGACGAGCATGTCGAGCCTGACGCACGTTTTGTCCTCGCCGGTAGTGGGCGACGAGCCGGCGTTGTTCTCCGACCTGCCTGACGAAGAGTCGCCGGTTGACGACGACCGCAAGCGCCGTCTTGCGAAGGAGTCGCCGCTGCCTGGTGGTAAGCGCCCCAGCCGTCGTGAGGCGTTGTTGGAGTATGATGAGGGTGCCGAGGGCCGCGGTCGTGGTCATGACGATGCACCGGTGTTGGACGACCGCAAGACCCGCCGCACTCATGACGACTCACCAGTGTGGGATGGCCGCAAGGACCGGAGCGCGCGGGACGAGTCGCCCGCCTTCGACCACTCTCCTGTCGTCGACAGTCGCGAGGAGCGCATGGCTAGGGAGGAGTCTCCGGCTGTTGAAGACCGCAAGAAACGCCGCGCTCGTGAAGAAGACGAAGCTTCAGCACCCCCGCCCAAGAAACCGCGTACGGCATACGTCACGCGCGACGGCTCGCCGCCTGCACCGACATCGAAGCGCAGCGTGGCCCTCGTGCCTCTGACCCCGTCGCCGCTCAAGCGACGCCGTGACGACCCCGACACGCCCAAACCCACCCGCACCCCGTCGAACAAGTCGGCGTTACGCCAGCCGTCTAGTGAGGCGCGGCCGGTGAAACGTGCCCGTTTCGAAGAGCCTGACGATGGTGACGAGGTGGCCGTGGTGGCGGAGACGAATGGCAAGACCAACGCGACGAGCACGGCCGTGGTCCCGGCGCCGCAGTCGTTAGAAGAGGACGGTCACGAGAAAGAGATGTTCAACGAAATCCATGCAGTAAGCTGCTCTGTGGGACCCCAAGCTAACACCAGATCCTCCAGTCGTTCATGAAGGTTTGTAAGGTTTTATAAAACTCCGCTAATGACAGCCACTTGCACACGTCATGTCGCGCAAGTTTAACGCGCCGTCGCGCGAGGTGCAGAAGGCGCGCCGCCAACTCGTGCTCTGCGTGCAGGCGACGGTCGACGTGTGGAGGCAGGAGAGGTGAGCTCGCTCACGACGGAGTAAGCTGACGGCGGTGAGGATGTGCTTCAGGCGGTGCTTGCGGCGTGCGACGCGCGCGCTCAGTTCCTCACGGAACTGCGCGAGGTGACTCTGGCCGCTGCCCTGGCCAAGAGCGACCGGCGCCACCAGCGCCTACGCGTCCTCTGCGCGGCGGCCAAGAAGGCGCCCGAGTATGCCCCGACGCTTTTCTGAGAGATTGAAATGGTTAGTTTTATGTGCTGCTGGCTGCGTGCCCTGTATCGTCGAGCCATGCCATGCAAACGTGGGTACTGGTACAGGATGCGGGATATAGTGAAGACTTGTCGCGGGCGCTACCGCGCGAGCGTGGAGAGGGCGGGGAAGGGGTTGGTCTTTGCGAGAACGACCATCTGCTTCTCGTGCGAGATGTAGCCCTTGACGTAGCCCTTGGCGTCAGCGACGGCGGGAGAGATGGGTTACTCACGCGGTAGATCATGTTGGCGAGCATGCACTCGACCTCGTGCGAGTCGGCGGGTATGCCGTTCGCGTAGAGTGCGGCAGCAAAGGTACCTACTGGCATGCGCGAGGTCTTGTCACTTGCTAGCCATGCGCGTTTGAAGAGGACGCGGACGCAGCCTTCGCGTGCTCGCTCGATGGCGAGGTACGTCCCCAGCCCGACGAGGCGGGGCTGTGCCCAGTCGAGCGCCTCGTCGTACGCGCGGATGTTGCCTGTACGGATGGCGTCGGCGAACGGGCCGTAGACTTCTTGCAGGCGCGGGTGGGCCTCGAGTAGCCTGCGGGTAGGGAGCGAGCCGCGCAGAAGGTGGAGGGGGACAAGGTAGGTCAGGATAAGCCTTGCGTCGTCAGCGTTAGGGAGGGAGGGGGACGCACTCTTGGTTACGCAGGGCGGACTTTGGGCAGTGGAGGAGGGCCCATTCGAGCTCGTCGGCCGCCTTGGCGTCGTCGCCAGCGAGGAACGCGAGCATGCCGAGGTAATAGTGCCAGGTAACCTGGTCTGGGAGGGGCGCGTCTTTGACAGGGGGCATTTTAGGGTCCGAGGTGACTGCGCGCACAATGTTTTTGCACAGGTTGGGCTTGCCGACTTTGAAGTAGCACTTGATGCTGAGGCACGCGAGGTGGTATACGCCGCGCCGGCGGCTCTCGGCGTCCTCAAACGTCCGGTCTGTCGCGCACACTGTGAACGCCTTGGACACGGTCCGCGTGCATTCCTCTAGGCTGGGCGTGCGCCCCGTGGTCGCGTACGATGTCGCGTCGGCTTGTTCCGCCAGCGAGCGCAGGTCGCGCAGAAGCAGGTACAGGATGGGAAGCGCCCATGCTGGCTGGTCCTGCAGCCACCGCAGGAAGAGGGTTACGAGTTGGTGTTGGTGGGAGTAGCTGGCCGTCAGCACGAACCCCGAGTCGCTGACCCGAGCGCAGCGAGGGTGAGCGAAGAGGGTGAGCGCAGCGTTGATGCCACAAAATAGCAGGCGTCGACACTCCCCCCGGCGCCACGCGCCACCCTTGCTGCACACACCAACAGGAGGGGTAGATAACGACAACCCCCATCCGACGCTACTCACGCGGTAGTGTAGTCGCCGCTGTAGAGCGCGTGGACGGCGGCACAATGGCGCACGGCGATCCCGTCCCACGGTTCGGGAAGGGAATGTCCCGGCTTGGCAAGACGTTTATCCTGCCGTCAGCACAGAGGGCGTTGGCGTCACAGTGTCGCCTCACATCAATGGGGCCGACCGTGTCGGCCAGACCACGGGCGGTACGGTTCCGCACGTCGAGCAGCCGCAGGATCGGCGCAGCGTCCTCGTTACGCAGCGGGTCGCTGAACGCATGGATGTACTGCGGCAACTTCATTCTTGGCCGGGGGAGCGGGGATGGCGAAGTGTATCGTCCCAAGTTGAAAGCAAACGACGTCAAGACCGAATGCCTCGTCGGGCGGTGCCTGGGTTTCGGCCTAAGCACGTGGCATTGCCTCTATACATGTCCCCCACTTTGCCTTTTGGGTCGAGACACTGCTTCGGATCCGAGAAAATGTACAACCTCCAAGACCAACTCCGTCACAAGTATTTACACGACACCGACAGACAACTCGACAGCGTCCATCTGTTCATCGCGCTCTCTCTTTTGCAAGCCTTGCACCAAGCTTAGAACCTACACCCCCTAGACCTCTCCCCGGACTCTTAACTCCTCCACTCCATCCCCCAACATGGCCGTCCGTGAGTAGGCCGTCGCTGGCGCCGCTGACTCCCCCACAGGTTGCCAGTTCGAGAACTCTACAGACATTGGCGTCTTTGCCAAGCTGACGAATGCGTAAGTGCCAGCGCAGGCGCAGACAGCGTCTAACTCTTGTGTGTGCGAATCTTATGTTGACTCTTAGCTACTGCCTCACGGCGCTCGCCTCGTCGTCCAACTTTTACTCGACGTTTGAGGCCGAGCTCGCCGACGTGATCCCGATCGTGCACACGACCATTGCCGGCACGCGCATCGTGGGCCGCCTGACCGCGGGAAACCGTCACGGCCTGCTCGTTCCGTCAACGACGACGGACCAGGAACTGCAGCACCTGCGTAACTCGCTGCCCCCGAGCGTCGCCATCCAGCGCGTCGAGGAACGTCTCTCGGCCCTCGGCAACGTTATTGCGTGTAACGATTATGTCGCGCTCGTCCACCCAGACATTGACCGAGAGACCGAGGAGATTATCGCGGATACCCTCAAGGTTGAGGTGTTCCGCCAGACTATTGCCGGGAACGTGTTGGTCGGGAGTTACTGTGCCCTGTCGAACCAGGTGAGTTGACCAAGCGCGGGCCGAGCCGAAGCCGAACGCGGCGAGGCGGGAGAGAGCTTCTGTGCGGCAGGAGCACGGAAACAGTCGATTGGGGACAGTGCGGCTTCTTGAAGAGCCAGGCAGGTGCTTTTGGGGCTGCTTAGCTGCCGCGGGATCCCACTCGGCTGGACCTCGTCTGCCTCGGACGTGCTGGGCGTGCTCTGTCTGAGCATCGCTCGCGAAACCGAGTGTAACATAATTGTGTGTGGCAGCGCCACCTTGGGGGCGCAGACCTGTCGAGGGCTTTGTAAGCCTCGACGGAGTCTGTAGGTACGCAGGACGCGGACGTTGGACCGCCGCAAAACTTCACTCCAGAGCCTTCCTTCATGTTCCGTGACGCCATGCCCACTCCCGCTCCTCTGCCTCGTCTTCCAGCCGTGCTCCCGCTCGTCCTGCTCGGACTCTAGCTGACGCCCAGGGCGGCCTCGTGCACCCGCGCACATCGCGTTCCGAGCTCGACGAGCTGTCGTCGCTGCTGCAAGTGCCCCTTGTTGCCGGAACGGTGAACCGTGGCTCCGAGGTTATTGGCGCGGGAATGGTCGTCAACGACTGGTGCGCGTTCACTGGCCTCGACACGACGGCGACGGAAATCAGCGTCATTGAAGCCACGTTCCGCCTCCAGGGCCAGACGTCGGCCGCTGTCATTAACGAGATGCGCGACTCGCTCATTGACCACTATGCGTAAGCCAGCACGCGCGCGTAGCGTGCGGGCGCCCCCCGTGGTCACCGCTGCATGCGTTCCGCCGCGCCAACTTGGCATCAGAAAGAGAGCGCAACCCCGCACCGTGGCTGGCGCCGCGGCGCGCACCCGCGCCCCATACCCGTCCCGAGCTTGAGTATCGCACCGACAGGCGTCGGTGCTCCGTCCCATGGGCGCGCCCACGGTAGACTGTACTATGCATCTTATGGCAATAGCAGGCATGGACGCTTCATGGCTAATGTACAACGCTAGTGCTAGATTGTCCTATAGAGTGTGTCGGAGGTATGCGCATGAGGGTATCGTGTGTAGGTAAAGGTGCACGGGCATGGGCGCGTGTACTACTGCCCGTGCACAGGCTTTTGTCGAGCGTCGCGGGTTGGTACATCGGGGAACATGCGGGCGGCCGCGCGCGTCGGGATGAAGGCAGCGCAGCCAAGCAGGGTGTTGCGTTGCGTCACGTCGCGCAGCGCCGCGTCAGACACGGACGGGGTTATGGCTGCAACGCAGCGACAGGGATCTGGATTCCGCCGAGCTCGAGCGCAGCGTACAGGTGCCACACGGCGAGGGCGACGAGGGCGAGCACGAGCGTCTGCCGCAGTGTCGTACCCAGCCGCGTGGCCTGGCGGCCGGGGTACGCCACGCCTGGGGCCAGGAGAACGACCTGTTTCGTCGACCCGCGGCCGGCTTCCGCTGCGCGGTTAGCGTGTGTACGAGCAAGCGAGCGACGGCGCGCATGCGTTACAGAGCAGTGCAGCGCGCCAGCACCGCGCCAGCACCGCGGCCCGCCGGTAGGCGTTTAGAGGTGCGCAGCACAACATGGCCGCTGACATGCCGCCGGAAGGAGCGCGCCAGGATATGTGGCCCCGCAAGGTTACTCACTCAGGACGATACCTGGGACACTAATCCCCCCGTCGGCGCCGCGTTTCTCGGACAAGGGTGATGGCGGTGTGCGCGGCGACAGTGGCGGGGTCGTGCACGGCATAGGGAGGGACATTGCGCGGGCGGTAAGGCCAAGGATGTAAGGCGGGGGCGGTTGTGGAGTGTACGAAGGCTGGCTGGAGATACGCGCGGCCGAGTCGTCGTGCTCCGCGGTCGTACTCGCCGTGCTCGCTGGTCGTGTGTGTGAGAGTGGGCGCGAGCGAGCGAACGAGCGGGCGTACGGGCGCAAGAAGAATAGTGGAGCTAAAGACAAGACAAGGCAAGACGGATCTCAACCTTGTCGCAAAAATGTGTGTGGACGCGATGTTGATCTCCGGGAGGCAGGGGTCGCGATCCGGTCGGGGCTGGGTTGTGCGGGAGCGGAAAGCGGGAGGTGCAGGGGCGTGTGTGCAGATCGGCGCGGGAGACGATACCTGAACTTGCGCAGGTACTGGCCAGATCAGGCAGGCGAGTAGGAAATGGATGTGTAGACGTGTAGAGACAGTGCAGTGTACAGATGTGGATGTGGTAGGCCTTGCTGTCGCGCCGGGGTCTACTTATGGGCGATTGTCGGTGGTAGGAGCGACGGCGTGCGAGTGGACGCGATGGCGGGCGGGCAATGGCGCGGGGAGGGGAGTAGGGGTAGCCTGTACTTATGCTCTAGCAGCGGCGCAGACTCAAGTCACGAGACGGGATGGAGAATGAAAGAACAAGCAAGCAACTCGCACGCATGCGCGACGAGTACCACGACAAAGAGCGCGCCTGATCTTGTGGCCTGTGGTCGACTTTGGAGGTTTGTTGCTGAGACATGCAACTGGGACACCTGCCCCTGAGGAACCAAACTCTATCAGCCGAGCATTCTCCTGCCAGCGATGCGGGCCGCCTACTGTCTGAGAGGCCAGCCACTGCCGCAACCGCAACCGCAACGGCGCGCACGCGCTGCCGCTGTCGCTGTCGCTGTGTTTGGGCAATTGACAAGCATGCATGTGTGTTGGGACGGTAGACGCGGTATGCACTCAATTGCCACGACGCGAGACCACAGCGGCAAACAACTACCACACTGGTACTCGCCACGATTAAAGCCCTGAGTTCATTCACTACCCCGCCCTGTACATTCACTCGCAGCGTCACTAGAATACCAAGTACTGAACGCTCGTGTGCGTTTCGGACACATTCACAAAAGTCTGCTGCTAGTGCTGCGCTAGCCTCTGTGTTGTTGACATTCTAGGCGCCCGCGCGGGGTGCGTGCGGGTGCTCGTGTGCCTGCCGAGTCGTGCGAGCAGGCAAACCATGGAGCCAAGACAAACAAACACGACGCCTGGAGCGATTAACAAAGACAAAATACCTCTGCGCCGAGAGGTGTCTTTCCCTGCTCCTTGGTGACGACGACCACCGAGGACCAGCGCCTCATACTATTCCCGGGGCGCACACGTTGAGCCGAGGTATGATTAGTCTCACTCGCCCATATGGCGCTGCGCGCCTGGTGTGCTCGGCCCTCGGCGCTGCGCGCCTCGGTGCAGGTACGGTAAAACCGAATGCCATCGTTCTATGGACACAACAACTATGGAATGAGTGGGTACTACAGTAGGCCGTCGGCGGGTCATGTGGATCGTATGCAAGCTGGAGAAGTGGACTGGAAACTGGTGACGGACGCTACGCGCGCGCCGACATTTGGGGCTTGAAGAAACCCGCCATGGCCCCGAGGGGGTTTTCACGCACGCGGAGCGACTCGGCGGGCGTCGTGTTTCCCGTGGCGACCTTGAGGCCGGCCATGGCGTGCGCGAGCGCGTCCTCGGGCGACGACGACGCGGGCGACGAGTTGGTGCGGCGCGGCTTGGGAGCGCCCTCGTTTGCGACGACAGCAAGGCGCGCCTTGCCCGTCACCACCGACGCGAGCTTGTCCGCATCCAGCGTCGAGGACGATCCGTGCGTAAACGCCGACCAGAAAGACGACGACAGCTTGGACGCGACGTGCTCGGTCGCAGCCGTCGCGACCGCCGACAGAGCCGACGTCTCGGTCGACGACTTGCCCTTGGCGTCGACGAGGAACTTGGGGCGCAGGTCGCGCGGGACGTTGGCCTTGTCGGCCGCCGCCTCGCGCGCAAGCCGAGACCACAGCTGCATCCGGTAGTTGTCCATCGACCGCATGCTGAACGGCGTCTCGCTCGCCCAGTCGGCAAAGCTCGACGAGTCAATGTCGCGGCTGCCAGCGTGGAGCGACATGTGCTTGTCGCCGCGGTCACTGACACCGTTCAGCAGCGGGTTGAGGTTGGGCTGTGGTGGAAGCGTGATCTCGGGCGTGAGCGTCGTGTGGCAGATTGTGCTGCCGCCGCCGCCAAACATGTTGTCCGAACCGCCCCAGAACGCACGCGACGTTTCAAACGGCGCAACGTCCTTGCGCGTGTTGACGGTGGGCGTGGTGGTGCGGCGCACGGAAGGCGTAGATGGCGACGCCGCGGCCTGGTTCATGTCCGTCTCGGCAAGCGCCTTGAGCATCGCCGGCGACTGGCCAACCTGGTCGGCGGTCTCGGGATGCAAAACGTTCATGGTGCTAGCCTTGAGAGCCTCGAGTTCACGGCGGAGGTCCTGGTTTTCGGCGCGTGTGGTCGAGAGCTCGGCGCGGATAGCGTCAATGACCGAGTCGCGGTCCTTGATGTGCGACTCGAGCGTCCCGATGTAGTCCTTGCGGCGCGTGCGGAACGCACGGGCGCTAAGCTTGTTGCGCAGTTGGCGCTTCTCCTTGCTGCTTAGCTTCTTGTACTCTTCAGGCGACGGGCGCCAGCTCTCGTCGTCGTCAATTTCCTCGTCGTCGCCGCGCACAACAGACGACATGCCGCCGCCCTTCTTGCCACCCTTGCCGCGGCCGGCACTGAAGATGGACGTGAGGGGAGTGAGTTTGTCGATGCGCTCCTCCAGGTTGTCGTCGGTAGCCATGCTGAACGACGATGGCGCGCGGGTCGATCGACTTGGCCCCGGCGACGGCATCTCGCCAGGCGAGATGGAAACCAGGGGCTCGTCGACAGACTCGGGCGCAGGCGGTGGGGGCGCAAAGTTGAGCATCGGCGCGGAAGGCTCCGCAGGCGTGGTGCTCGGAGCCGAGGGAACGAGGGATGGGGTGAACGAGGCGGTGCTGGGGCCTGTGGATGGGCCGGCCGGAGTAGTCAAGAGCGATGGGTTGATGGCCATTGGTGCCGTGTTGGCGGTGGCGTTGGCAACCGACGCGGTCGTCGGCACATTCAAACCGTACTGCTGCTGGTAGTTGACAAAGGACGCGAGGAGCTGCTGGAGAGCCTCCTGCTGCGAGGCAGGGAGGGCATAGGCGGCGTCATCCATGACCATGGGCTGCTGCTGCTGCTGCTGCGGTGGAACCGGCACTGAGACCGGCTGTTGCTGGAGCTGAGGGGCAGGAGGATGCTCCACAGGCTCCTCCTTGATCTGGATGTCGTCCATTGTCGCGGGCCCACCTAGAGGCTTCTTCTCGTCGGCAAAGTCAAATGCGAATTCGCTGTTGTTGTAGGATGGGGGCGAAGGGGGCAGGATCGACGCGGGAGAGGGTGTGTGGTTGTCCGAAACAGTCTTGGGCGACTGTGCTTGTCAGCAGGTGTGGTGGTGTTGGCGGGTTACTCACGCTCTCGTTGGCGCTGTCTTCGTCGTCAAAGTTGAGAAAGTCGAGCATTTGAATGTTGGGGTTGCCAATGAGCTCGGGGACTGGGTCGAGCTCAAAGAGGGCGTTGGGGTTGGTTGGAGCGGTGAAGGCCGCAGCCATGTTGGGCGGGGGGTTGATGTAGTGGTGTAAAGTCTCTTTTGTGAGTCTGCGTTCGCGTGCTGAACGTCGCTAGGTTGGTGTCAGCAAACGCAAGAGAACGAAATGGGGATGAGAGAGAGAGAAAGTGGATAGAGAGTTTGTTGGCTCAAGTAATGGAATGGGTAACAGGAAGAGGGACAAAGCGATGAGAGCAAGATCAAGATCAAGAGGCTCGAGCGATGATGGCGGTGGCAGAGGTTTGGGGGTTTGGTCAAGAGGGAAGGTTCCAGCGGCTCGAGCTCCTCCTTGTCACACACACTCTCTCTCGGAGTCGCAGCTCTCTCTGCTCGGCATCGGTTTGCTCCCATACTTCGCTGGCACTTTGCCACCGCCCATCCCGCACTGATCGCCTTGGCCCTACGCGCCTCCCCCGCACCCGGCTCGGCGCTCTCTCTGCCTTGTGCATGTCGGCCGCTTGGACCACGGCGGAATAGGGCAGAGTGGCGTGGGAACAGTGGCGTGCGCCCAGAGTCCAAACGAGGTCACGGACGCGACACGGACGGACCGACGCGATATGACGTGGGCCCACAAGTCTGATTATTAACTCACAGTGCAGTACAAAAGCAATAGGTCAGGGGCGGTAGTAACGAGGTGGTCGTTGTTGGCTCGGTCTACCCGCAATAGAACGTCGGTGTGAGCGTGAGCGTGGGCGTGGGCGTGGGTGGTGGGTTGTAGTGTGGGATTGTGTGAAGCAGTCCCGCGCGGTCAGGTTCTGCGAATTAAAAGGCGGCGACGAGACGTGTTGGGTGGAGTCGACGTGTGAGATGGGAGGAGGGGTGTTGGGGTGTCCACGTCGAAGGGGTGTGATGTGAACGGTGTAGTTGCAAAGTCGCGGAGTGGATAGAGTGGGAAGTGTACGACGGCAAGGAGAGTTGCATGCGTACAAGAGAATACATGTGCATCGTTCCAGCAAGCAACCTTGCGTTGCGGGCGGGAGAGCGCGAGCGCGTGCAATCGCAGAGGACGAGGCGGTGGCGCGGGGAGTCACTCTCGAGCAGATCCCGTCGTAATACCCTGATTAGAAAATATTCAAATGACGAATACAAAATTCAAAAAGGAACGTTCTGGTGTTTGCCCGTGGCCGAGGCCGACGGCTCTGACCTCGGCACCGTCATGGCTATTCATTATCGCCACTCGGGTCAGTCCGCTGTACGCTGCGGTACCTAGGCCCAGGCCCAAGGCCCCGGTACATTTTTGTTGCTAATGCCACGTCGCTGGGGTGCTTGTCCCATGCTAATTTGTCCTATTCAAAGATTTTAAACGTCGTGGGTGTCGTCGTTTGTTCGACGTCATGGGACCTTAAGGCAAAGGCAGGGGCAGAGGCAGTGCCCAGAGTAGTGCCGAAAACGACTCGTCAGCGTCTAACAGTGCCTTCGGCACTCTCCGTCCACATTCCAGGCACCACACTTTGCGCACCACACCACACGCATCGTCCACGTCTCGGCACGGCACACTGCACTGCATCCCATGCATCTCAACCCTCTCGATCACCTTGCTGATTCAGCAGCAGCCCGCCCAGCGAGGCGTCGAACTGGGCATGGGTTGTGCCTGTCCCGGAGGTGTTGCTCAACTCCGTAGTAATCTTGTGGTTCCGGTGTTTCCACGCTGTGGCTCACAGGCGTCGGGCACGCTTCCAGCACGCACAGGTCACGCGACAGGGGCAATGAGCATGCATGCGCGCCTGCAGCATGCAGCATGTTTGCATGATGCATTAGCGCTCAGCCGTGAGCCATGAGCCATCGAGCCCAGTAGCCATTCGAACAAGCGGAGGCCATGGTTCGCCTCTTATCCACTTGCGTTATCTCGACGACCATCTTGCCGTTGTGATCTGACACAACGATGATGACATTGGGCCATATCTAAGCAGAAACCAACGCAAAAATAATGTTGGAACGACTAGGGAGTCGGGGGTCGAGCGAACTAAACCAAGCCGACCCCTGCCGTCCGGTGGACACAAAGTTGGTTTATCCTGCCGCGGCCAGAGTCGAACCCATGTACCTCAATAAAGAGGACTTAACAAAGTTCGACTCTAACGAGTCAGCAACCAGCCCTTTGTTCCCACATTCATTATCCGGTGTGCTGTATACATACGTTGTTGAATTTAGCTAAACCCTAACGCTCCCAGTTCTGGACTAGATAATGCAATGGCGTTTTGGCCGACCCCGCATCGTATCGTATTCGAATTGGACACGAGCGTCCGCCAACCACGACAATAACGACGACGACCACCTTGTCTTACTTTGACATATTTACACATACTGCAGCGTCTCACTTTCGTTTACAATGACTGAACACTGATCGTTTCAGAGAGTTTGCCCACGACCTTGGACACCCCTTGGGCTCTACAAAATGACGCGCAACGCGGCAGTGGCGAAGACAGACACAGCCACCAGTCTGTACGAAAATGTGCCCACGACATTCGCTCCGGCGTTCGCGGCAGCTGATTGTGACGGCGACGGGGAAGACATTTCACTTGGCTTGGGAAAGGTTATATGCGTCGTGCTTTGCAGTCCGTCTTCCGTTGAGTCTACGTGTTCCATGAACGGATCTTCTCCGGGTAACCCGACGACATCCCAAAACGCCGGCCCACCGCCTCCTTGGGGTTCGCTGTCGCTAACTAGGTTCAGATTCCTGTAATGCGTCATAATACACTGGCACTCACGCCAGGCCCGAGTAATAGGTGACGCTCTCAAGAGCGGTGTACTGGATGGGATCGTCTGTCGTGTTGCCGTTCCACCCCTCGCCCTGTATCTTGGCAACGTACTGGACTGTCGGGTCCAGCACCTTGATGTACGCCACAATAGGCGCGACGTACTTGCTCCGGAACGCCATGGTTCTGGGTAGGAAGATACCACGTTTCAGGTCGTTCAACTCAAGGTACGGAGGATCCGGAAAGATTGTCAGATTCTGGTACGCACCACCATCTGGACGGGCATAACCGTTCACGACCATCATGGAGACGTTGGCTGGGAGGTTGAACGCACACGCACTGCTTCCTAGGAGGAGCAAGAGATCCACAGGCTCGCTGGTCGTGGTGTAGTTGCCGATCCAAGTGCCGAAGCCATTGTCCCTGGCAAGGCAGCTAAACGCTGGGTTTACCCCACCGTCCTTGACAAATGGCTCTGTGCGTTTTGGCACGGCCTCGAATGATGCTCTGAGGGTAAGCGTGCTCGCACTCTGCATGGTTCCTACGCCTCGGTCTGCATGCCCATCTCGACGACGACGCTGTCGAGGGTGACGCGGGACGCATTCCGGGCGTTGCCGGTGAGTTCAAACCAGAATGCGTGCGCCCCGAAATCGTTGAAGGTATGGTTGGCGACAATGGGCCCAGTCCTGTCAATGCCATACAGACCATCGGCGCCACCAAAGTGCCAGTACATCTCTGCCGAGTCGTCTTCCCACCCGTTCGGCCACTTGAAATTAAAATATGCGTCGTAGGAGAGGTTTGCCCAGATCCTGCGGCCAGTGACTATGCCTTCAATATCTAGGGAACTTCTGAGCACCGAGTCGTTTGCCTCAGACGTGCCCACCATCCTGGGCGTGCCCCGTCCCAGAGTGCCCGGGATGTATGCCGCGTCGTCCGCTTCGTCCATCTCGGACCACGTAACGTTCCAATAGACCCCATCGCTCCAAATGCCTCTTGCCTCAGGTCGCCATGGGGTGTACTGCAAAATCCCATCGAGAGGGCTAAAAGTCCAGTTGAAGAAGATGTTGGGTGTGAGCGCCGCCGCCGGGGGCAGTAACGTCGCCAGTGCCACCACCGCCGCCCTCATTGTCAGTGTGTGGAAGGTCAGTGGGCAATGCAGGAGGAGACCGCGAGCGCAAGGGGAGATATATATTTCATAGCGTCCTGTTCCCAGCCCCAATAAGCCAGGCTGACAGCCCAACATCAAGTCTGCATCCGAGATCGAGCTCACGTACTACTCTGTACGCCATGTTCGCTGTGCTCCTTCCCTTCGTATCGTTTATGATTTCGGCTGGTGGGGCATTCCAGGCGCGACAGGCACGGAGTGGTTTCCAGTTTATACAGTATGCGGCTGGCGGTCTTGTGATCAATGCCGCTCAACGCAGTTTCGCCATCTTGTCTTGGCGGCGGCGTGTTAGCCTGATAACAGCTATGCTTCTCGGGATTACACGAGGAGAGCTGTGTACGGCACTTCTGCTTTGGCAATGGGGTGCACAGCCTGGCAGGCAGGTGTCTCCAGAGGATGCTCCCAGCGCGGTCTACATCGATGCCAAGATTACATATCTTGTGGCGTAAACTGCGCCTCACTCTTACTGTCAGTAGAGCCGACTTCATGGTCATGGGTCTAGAACAGGGAAATCAATGCATCCTGCCGTCAAGGTCATGTCCGGTCGCCGCATACCGTACCTCTTTCTGAGCGAGTGTGGCAAGTTCGTCAGCGCGTGCAGAAACGGGCCTAGACCACCACTCGCTCACGCTTACAATTACTGTATGAAGGTTGTAGAAGATGTGAATAGACTATGTAAAGAGACTGCTCTGCACACTCAACCCTCATGGAAGTCAGTCGACTGCCCCACTCGGTCTCAATCAGCTCAAGCACGCTATATGCATATATTATTACAGGTACAACGAGGCCGACGGCATGTCCGCGTGGATGCTGTACGTACTGTACGTGTTCGACATGGCGATGCTATACGCAATGAGTGGCGCCAGACGGCGATATGATCGGCACTCGGCAGCGCTAGGCTGTACACGCTTTTGCACGGTGCGTCATGGCGTAGTAATGAGCGTAGCGGCCTCGAGTCGGCCTCGTTTGCGTGATCGACGGCGACGACGCGAGGCAACGACAACGTTGCCTCAGCTACAAGACTCGACGCCGCGCGCATTATATCCGGCGGCTAGGGTCCGTGTAGGGATTTGGCCGCGCTGCCGGGTTATTGGCGAGCTGGGAGCGGGTGTGGAGTGCAGGCATGGCGGGCGGCGTTGTGGGTACGGCGGGAGTGGAGACGTGCGAGTAGTGCGATGGCGCGACGGAGCGAACCGATGGCGCGGCAGTGGAACGGACCGACGGCGCGCCGGTGGACCCGCGCGAGGCGCGCGAGGCACGCGACGCCCTCTTAGGGAAGTAGAACGACGACGGAGTGTTGGGCCCCGACTTGCGTGCACGCGCAATCGTCTCGGAACAGTCGCTGCGTGCCGGCGCGAGCGGGCTCGGCGGGACAGAACCATACTCGGACGACAGGAACGAAGTGCGCAAGCCGCCGACATAGTCCGAGTACGGAAACAATGCACTCTCCCCCGAGCTGGCGACTATCGCGCCCGGGGCGGCGTCGACTGGGGACGCTGGCCCTGGAGCTGACCGGGTCCCCTCGACAGCGCCGCGGTACACGCTAAAACCGGGATACCCCGGCATACTCTTGCGACTGGGGTGGTGTGTGACGCTGCTGACACTGCTCGGCGTCGAGGGCATGTTGGGCGGGGCAAGGCTGGCCTCGCTTGGCGGACGGCTCTTGAGGCTGTCGGCTTCGTACGCGACGAATTTGGCGCAGCTCCGACGCGCGTTACGCGCCGTGATCGTCACGGCTGTGGTCACCATGCCCTGGGCTGTGCCTACCGTCGACGTGCTCACGTCACTCATGACGCTCGCGGCCGACGCATGCCGGGACACAACGACGCTGCGCGACAGCCGCATCGCCTCTTTCTCCGCAGGCTCCTTCTCGTCCGCCAAGCCTTCGGTGAGTCCCTCTGGCGGGCCTAGGAGACGGTCGTTCATTGCGGACATGTGCCGCATCCCGCCAGACTTGCCGCCAAAGGCGCCGCCGCCGAGTGGACTGACGAGGTCACTGCGGCCCGACTGCACCGAACGTGCCGACGGCGGCGGCGAGGTTGGCGACTCCATCACGCCAGTTTCAATGCGCTCGGAGCGCGCGACCGTTTTGACAAGGGTTTCGGCAACGTTGCGCGCGGGCGTGAGCGAGAGGGTCGGGGGCCGCGGCGGGGGCTTGCGGCGCACGCTACCTGTACGTGTTGTACCCTTTATGCTCGCGGCCGGAAGACCCTTTATGCTACTTGCGCGCATACCCTTGACGCTAGGCGCGCCTTTTACGCTAGGAGCGCCCTTTACGCTGCCGGCTTTGACACTCCCTCGGAACGAGTTGAGGCGTGTAAGGAGGGCACCTGACGCCGCGCCAAACGTGTTCCTGTCCTCGGCGACGCGCGCTTCAGGCGGAAGAGGGGGCAGGGAGCGGCCGATGAGGGCACGCAGTGCGCTCGACATGCGCGGTGGGGGCTCGATTGGGCCGCGGTACGGGATATAGTCGGGCGACGGCGACTCGACTGGACGGCGGTACGGAATGTAATCTGACATTGCGTCGTCGTTGTCGTCGTCGGGCACGCACGCGGGTAGCGGCTTGGACGTGTCGAAGCGCGGGTACGTCGCCATCTTGCCGTCGCTGCGCCAACCCGGGTGGTCCTCGGCGTCGCCGCCCCACGACGCGATGGATATTGCGTCGTCCGCCCAGCGCCTCTTGGGCACGAGGAAGTTGTGAAATTTGGGCTGCCGCAGCCCCGGCCGCCCATGCCGTCGCTGCCGCTGCCGCAAGACGAGGAACATGAGTGCCCCTAGCACGACCACGGCGCCGAGTACGCCCACGACAATGCCGGTGACTGGCCCAGCGTTTCTGCCGTCAGCAAACGTATGGTTTTTAGCACAAAACACGAGCCACACGACTCACCCTGGTTGAGGCGCAGGTACAGTCTGCGCCACGATATTTTCGGGACTGGCCACGATGGTTCCGTCTACCAAGTCCTCGTCGCAGTTGCATGGTTCTACTTCCTGCCCTGCGAGCTGGGGAACAGCCGCCGTCTCATCGGGGTTGGAGTTGGACTGTGGCGGCAAGGTGATGCCGTCGAGGGAACAGGGCAAGAGATGTGTGAGCGTGCTGTCGAGGCACACCGAGGGCCCAGTCGCCCCGAGAGCGGGCGAACTGTTTGTCTCCATGCTGCTAGCGTGTGGGGTAAAACTGTGAGATACAAAGAGCGGAGAGGAGATACAGTTGCCAGATTGCACAGAGAGCCTGCTGATGTGAGGCGACCACGAGAAGAGAAAATGGTGGGCTTGGAACGCCAACAAGGAGAACGACAACGAGTGACAAGTGACGAGGAACAAAGTAGTGTTAACGAAAGGACGCGACGACACAGACGCCCGTCTGCTTAATGTTCGAGAGTGAGTGATGGTGATGAGAGAGAAAGAGACGACGAGGACGTGAGCACGTTGGGCCGTTGCGTCGGGGCAGTAAAGGGGATGAGAATGTGGGTGGGCACCGCGGGCCCCGACACGTTCTGGCTGGCGAACTGTTTGTGGCAAGTGCTACAAGCATCACGTCTGAGCAATGTTTTGTTGTTGGTAACACGAGCAGCGCAAGCGCGCAGTGTATGGTGTGAGCAGTGGCAACGCACGCGCGTGCACGGTGGCGTCGCAGGTGAGATGGCCGGATACCCCAAGTGACTGCTACCCACTGCTTCTCGCACACAAACACCGAGGCCCCGGGGTAAAGGGGGGCCCTTTGGGGGTCTGCGACGTCTGTCCGTGCCGACCCGAGAGCGCTGCACCAGCGCGCCAGACCAGAGGCGGCACAGGGCGGCGCGCGGTCACCGCACGGAAGAGTATGGTGGTGCAGAGTAGGGTATTTGGTGGTGCACACGCCCCGCTCATCGGTGGCGCGACCCAGCACAAGCACACGCAACATGGGCTCCACGCCTGCTTGCCCGAAACCCCAAGCTTGCATCAAGCGGCGCACAGGCGCTCGCGAAGATGGCGCCAGCGCACTGCCCAGCCTCCGCCTTGTCCATTTGCGTCGGAGATTGACCAGCCAAAGGGCCATCGGGGGTGTTAACCTACCACACCCGCCATCACTCGTCAGAAAACGTCCATCAAATCAATCGTTAGCGCGCGCCAAACGCGAGATACCCGGTAGATGGGGGCGCCGACGTCGGTTCAAAACGTCATTTCGGTGAAGGCCCAAGCGTGCCAGGGGCCAAGAGACTGTGATCCCTCACCTGGCTCGCCGCACGCACCCCCCATCACTTGGCGCGATCGATTTCAGACCTGTGTGAAGATTCATACAACAAATGAAGCAATAAATATGACGGACGGGGCGTGGCTCACATGCGAGGATAAGACATGCGGAGAACAAGGGCCGAGGGGAAGGTGCAACTGGATAGAGTGACTGGCGAGCACACGTGATTGGCGATAAGAGAGAGACTAGTCGTCCATCTCGCCCATGAACTCGTCGCCGTCGCTCAGCTCGCCCATGTCGCTCATCTTATCGTCGTCGTCGTCGTCATCGTCGTCGTCGTTGGCGCCGTGCCCGTTAGAATGTCCGTTGCCGGCGCCGTTGCCGTTGGACGCCGACGCGCCGTTGGTAGCCCCATTGCTTGACCCGTTGCGGTCCCGGGCAGAGCGCGACATGGGCTCGTCCGATGCGTCGCCCGCCTTGTCGGCATCCTCGTTCGACGCGTACTTCTCCACGTACGTCTCGACCTTCTTCGTGTACGCCTTGGGGTCGCGCATGAGCAGAGCCGCCGCCTCGCCGTTGAGAGGGTCGGTGGGGTTTGGATACCGCAGAAGCTGGGGGAGGAAGATTTCAAAGATGTTGATAAGCTCTGCATTCGTTAGCGGCGATAAAGCAACGCAAACTCACCAAACATGGGCGACCATGTCTGGTTGATAACGTCCAAACAGACGGACCCGCTCCTATGGCGTTAGTCATGCTTCCGGCACACCTCTACTCACAGTTCGTCAATGTTGGGGTGGAAGATCTTGTTCATAAAGCCGATACTCGGCGACTTGTAGGGGAACTGCTCTGGGAGCTCGACGTGGATCTTCCAGACGCCGTTGGCGAATGGAGCTGGTGGAGTCAGCCTTGCGTGCTCGCAGGTGGCGTCGACGCCATCCGGAGTGGTGGATAAGCGGCTCTTGCGAGCCGCGGAACCAAGTACGCAGCACTGGATCTGGACGCTTGACGGCTGGTGGAGGCGAGCCGAGTCTGCCGACCCTAGCCGGCGTCCCCACCAACTCGGTCCTAGCGCCGCGCCGCCTCGTCTGGATGGTGCATCGGTACACGTCGCACTCACTCTCGGCAGGTCCGTAGAACTTGACAAAGAATTCAGTCGTCTTGTTGTTGACAAGTGTGACCTCGTAGTCGGACATGAGCCTGGAAGGGGAGTCAGCAACGGGTGGCAAGGGGTGATGAGGGTTCGGGGGACGGGTATGCCCGATGCTGTCATGCCCGCTCAGCCAGGCAGGCGCACAATTGCAGTGGCGCCGCGCAGGGCGGAAGCGCAGCGGCGGCGGCTCGAGTTGACTCACAGCTTCATCACGTCCGTGTCGACGCGCCGCTTGGGAGAACTGTGCAGGGTCGTGAGCATGTAGTTTGGCATGGGCGTTTGTGCACGCAAAGACTTATCATGGTGGGCTCTGGGTTGTGGCGGGGGGGGAGATTGATTAGGTGTGCGCGGTGGCAAGAGTTGTCGGGGAGGAGAGGGAGTAAGAGTGGTGGCGGGTTCACTTGCACAGTCCTACACGGTGTGGCGGTGTGTGTGTAGCAGGACTGATCAAGAGGAGAGTCGTGTGAGGGAGAGAGAGTGTGTAGAAAGAGTAAAAGAGGTGTCGCTGTCGATGTGGGATTCCAAGAGGGATGAGAGCGACGAGGGCAGTGACGCCTGGCGCCCAGTGCCCGGCGCCCACAGTGAGAGCGACCCTACCGGCTAACCACGCCTCTCTACGGTGGCTACGGTGGTAGACGGTGGCTACGGTGGACTCTGACTCACTCACTCACCCTGCGCGACGACGTCACACCACACTGTGTGGGCTGGAACAATACATCAGCCTGACACGTCATGCTAGATAGCGGAATCAAACTCACTCAACTACTCCTTGTGTCAGGCTCACGTGGCAGTCTCGAGCCAAGCGCGCCACAAGCCCATCTCTCCGATACCTCCGTCGGTGGCAGGGTGAGCTCTGAGCCCAGCGCCTGCGCGCCTGCCTGCCTGGGTGAAGCCTCCTGGGTGGTGTGGTTCACTCGCGGCGGCATTGGCTCGCGCCTGTGGGCTCACCGCTACCCCGGACATCTTGGACACCATCGTTGTCGTCGTTCGGACTGACTTTCACCTCATACCCCCCGCCCACGCACCGCTCTACCGAGACCATGGCGCCGTCGACCCATCCCCTCCTCCCCCCGCTCACGGGCTCGAGCAAGGCCTTCTTCGTCAACTCGCCAAACGAGTCGCCCCTCTTCCACCAGCACCCAACTCTCCAGAACGCCATCCGCGTTACCCTCATCTCGTCCGGCGTCGGTCTGCTGGTTAGCGGCGTCCAGAACGCCCTCGACAAGTGCGTTTAGCAGTGGTTACGGATTCCGCGCAGGCCCACAGCGCAGCGGCCGGAGCTGCCCATGGCTCCCTCATCTCAACTGTGATGCCATTGCGTCCCGAGCCGTTGTGCCCTCCTCTCCACTTCCCGAGCACACTGCTAACACACCAGGCATGACCGGGGAGCTGGCGGTATCTTCACCCGCACGGGCGGCACGATCGGCTACTTTGGTGCGTCGCCGCTGCAAGCCACCCGCAGACTGCGCTAACGCTCCAGCCGCGATGGGTTTCTCGTTCACCTTTGTGCAGAGCTACATGGCCAACCTGCGTCAGGTAAGTGGCCGCGAGAGTAAGAGAGTGGGCAGTGGCGCCTGATGAGCTGTGTGTGCGTGCGTCTTTGGCCTGAAGACGCTGTTCTGGGAAGTGCAGAGAATGCCCTGTCGTGTCGCCGAGGCGAGACTTACCGGGGTTCGCAACCATGTTGTGTTGCAAGCGTACCCGTCGCAACATCAGCTTGGCTGAGCTCTGCGTCTTGGCACGGCGTCGTCGGCATGCGTGTAGATCAAGTATCGCTGCGTGCACGCCATCTGGCAGGGCCTCGGCTATATCGATGACCCGCGTCCGGCGTCGACCCGTTCTTGACTAGATCGCCATCAGCGAGGCATGCAGAGAGCGACAGTTTCCACGGTCCACCTCGCGACGCCAGTGACCAGTCGATCGCTCGCAGATCCGGGGCAACGCCTCTCCCTTCTCTCCGCTCCTTTCCTCCGCTCCTTTCCTCCGCTCGACATCGCTTACCCCAGACTGACGACGCGCTGAACGGCGCGGCTGGTGGTTGTGCTGCGGGCTTTGTCGCCGGTGTGCGCGGTGAGTCTCAATATGAAGGAGGTCATGTCTGACGCCAGCGCGCTCGCTCCCTATGGCGTTTGGTGCGTGTGCCGGTATGGCGACGCTGGTGGGCACGTTCCAGGCTGCTGGCGGCCACCTCACTGGCGGCTACCCTGCCGACGAGACGCGGCCAGAGCGGGAACAGCGCCGACTGCGCTTCTTCAAGCACCCTAAGCAGGCTGAGGAGGCCGCCGCCGCCTAGGCTGGCCCGCGACGATGTCGGACACACCGACACAAATCACATGAAAGCCATGGCGAGTAGACCTAGGGATGAACCGCATAGGATGACTGGGGGCGACGTTTTGTCTGCAGGGAACCGATGCCGCTTTACCGGCAGGTATGCCGAGGGCGATGGGCCGCGAACAGACTCGGCGCGGAACATGGTCACGCCGAGATGAGTTGGGCGAGCTCGTGGAGGGGACAGGGGCGAGAGGGTATCGCGCTTGGGCACATGTGTGTGATCACCGCGTGACGGGCTACCTCGTACCGCACCTCGGCGGCAACGCGCCCACCTGCCTGCCGTCTGACATTCCAGCCATTCTGGTATCCACGACTCACGACGTACGAAGGAATGTTGGCGAGCTGACACGAGTCCACATTCAATGGGGCCTGGGCGTCGGGGCATGTGACTGACCGTCTTACGCCCTTATTCTGCGCCTCTGGTGACTGACTGCAGACTATCTGTGACAATGCGAGGACCTGGTGTACATGGCAGTCGGGGCGTTGTGGGTAAGGGATATGTGGGGATGAGAGGGACACACACAACTGCTACCGAGCCTGCCGAGCCCCCGCCCGACTCTGGATGAATGGCTGGTGTGTTTCGCGACGCCGAATGGGGTCAATCGTCGTTGCTCTGGCAACACCGCAAGTCCAGGGCAGAGTGGTGGGCGTGACAGGCTTGCCGACATGCAAATGACTAGAGACCTGGCGTCGCGGCGTCGGTTGCAGTCGTCGCGCAGGGTGTTTGACTTGGCCAGAACAAGAGTAAGCCTGACTAAAGTGCGCAAAGTGCGTCCGCCGTTGCGCCGTTGCCCTCATGCCACTCACGCGCACTCGGCCACGGTCCACTGCTGAGGGCGCCGACTGTTGGGAGATATGACGTACTGCGCTGCGCCCCACGCTAACAAGATGTGCGGCACTGGCGCACTGGTGGAGCGCGACGCCCCTTGCTAATTGATAAACTCGTGCACCCGCCCGCTCGCGAAGCTTGGCCCCCGGCCCTACACCTACAGCTTACAGACTTGTCGTCGCTACATGTGTGTCTGTACATACAGTATCTGTGTGCGTGTGTGCTGCCAACGTGCCCATGGCGTTCCTGCCTCCCTGGTCGTCCCATCGACGATTGCTCATGCCGGTCTGCAAATCGCAATCAGTCTCGAACAGGTCAAGAGCGAGGTCTAGAAACGGAAAGAGGGCGTCGCTAGTCGCTGTCGCTGAGGGCTGAGGGATTGACCAGCATGACCAGCTGACCAGCTGACCAGGCTATGCTAATCCTCGGTGGACCACATGACGATCCTAATCAGAACGATTGACAGGTCCGTTTGTTGACAGGCTTTTGCCTATTTGGGACGTGAATTCCCAGAATCGTTGGACGCAAGGACGCAGGTACACAGGGGCTAAAAAGTGGCGTTGCAGTGTGCTTGATCGTCCTAACGATGGCGACTGCGGACACACTTTGCCCCGCAACAAGCAGAGTGGGCACAGACCTTCCCTCGTCTGTACTCAACCAAGGCGATTACCCAGCCACGGCCATGGTGCACGGTGAGCGGTGAGACGGCTGTGTGCTGTGTGCTGTGTGCTGTGTGTGTGTGTGTGTGGTGGGGAGATGGTATAACTGTGATTCTGTTTACTCATCTCTCCCTCTCTCTTTTTCTCTTTCTCTTTCTTCATTCACTCTCCTCCTCGTCTCAACAGCACTCTCCCACTCCCTCTCTCTCTCTTACACGTCTCTCTTCTCACTCTCACTCCCTCCCCTGCGAGCTCATTCTCTCAAAGCCCCAAAGCCCACCTTCTTCGTCGCATCTCACTAGGTAAGTCTGCGCAACAACCTTCCTTCCCCGACTTCTCTTCGCTCTCAATGTTGTCTCTCCTCCTCATCTCACTTCTTCCCATTCTTCCTACTACTGCCACTCACTCATCAACAGTTCGCAGCGACAATGGCCCCTCTCAACCCCATGGCCGCTTCCTTTTACACAGGAGACACCGTCGGCACCGTCGAGCTCATCCCTCACCCCACTCCCTTCACACCAGCGACAACCGAACCTGTCAAGCCGCTTCCCCGCTACGGCGACAACTGGTGCTCGACTTTCCCTCCCAAGAAGCACTCGTCCCCCCCCAAACCTAACCCTCACCTCCTCACTCCCTCAACCAGTGACTCGCCTTCGCGCCTTCTTCTTCGTCGCGCAAAGTCTCCAAGCCTTTCCTCTCTCCTCCCTGCGAAGCGCAACGTTACGCCCCACCAGACCATAGCCCATCGTCCCAGCTTCCAGGCGCTTGCCGCGCTCTTGCCCCGTCACCCTTCCCCAACCAACACGTCGTACCTCGACACAAACTCATCCTCCACTGGATCTCCCAATGTCCACTTTGCCCCCTTTGACGACGACGACGACGTGGTAAGCCGCGCGGTCAGCATCGGCACCACCTACAGCACCAACACGCACCCTCAGTCGCCCGTTTCGTCGTCCGGCGCCAGCGCCCGTCTCTTCAGCGAGTACCTCGACAGCTCCAATGCCACCAGCAGCGAAAGCAGCTCCTCCTACGAGAACGACTTTGGGGAGGGTCGCAATGGTAAGAGTCTTGTCCTAATACGCGCCCAGCTCATCCCAGTCTACATCTCAGATCTTCCCTCGCACGTTACGCCCCAGTTGCTCCGCAAATATGCCCAGCAGTTCGGGCGCGTTGTGTCGGTCAAGGTCGAGCACGGCGGCATAACCGCCGACACGCGCGAAATGCTTCCTGAGGGCGTCGCGCGCATCCAGCGCACATACGCCTTCGTCATGTGAGTTCGAAGGCAAGATCTCTGAAATGACAGCAGGTACGACTCGCCTGACGCTGCTCGGCTCCTGATGGCCGAGATGAGCAAGGTGAACGTTGCTTGCCAGCTCGGCAAGGAGACGCCGCACCTTAAGCAGAAGGCGCTTGAAGACCCGCACTCGAGCAACCTCTACGTTGCCGAAATTCCCCTCGACTTCACCGAGGACGTGAGTTGACCGGCCTTGCGGGAACTGACATCAGGAAATGCGCCAGCTCATGTACCCTGGCCAGATCTCGTCGCTGCGCTTCCTCGAGGACGGAAGTAGGAACCGCCGCGGTACCGCGATGGTTCGGTAGGTCGTCTATCTATGTCGTCGCTAACGCCAGGCTCCAGAGCCGTGTCCAGGCCGAGGAGGCGATTGCTCGCGTGAGTTGAACCAACGCCACGCAACTAACGCCAGCTCGACTTCCGCATGACGCTCCGTGGTTGCAGCAAGCCGCTACAGGTCCGCATCGCGGACTCGGAGGTGAGGTGGCTGCCCGGGTTTAGCTGACATCAGAACCAGAAGGCGTACAAGAGGAAGACGACACTGGCTCGCAACGGGCCGGGACTTGAAAGCTTTCGTAGCTCGATGACGCCCAAGCCGCGTATTGTGACGAACCCTGGCTTCATTGAGAGCCCCGCGCCCTCGCCCGACACAGCCATGTTTGCCCACACGACTGATAAGATCAAGCACATCATCGACCTCCAGAAGTACCATGTCGACTCGCGTGGTCTCGACACGAAGGGGTGGGTCCTTGTCTAGCACTCAAAGCTCACATTTAGCGAGACATCTCCTACCGACTCCGACTGGTGGCGTCCGTTCCCCGGTTGTGTGACGACACGCGCTGTCTCGTCGCCGCACCCGCCCCAGAGCATGGTGGAGTCGCTCGCCGAACTCACTCCGCGGGTCTGTCCGAAGTGGAACCCGGGCTTCCACATCCCCAATGCGCCCGCCTCGAGCGACGCTTCGAGCAGCCCCTCGACGCCCCCGACGACGTTCCAGGACGACACGATTCACCACGCGCGCCTGGTCAACGTGCGCCCTTAACGGCACCCTGCACACACACACGCACACATCCTCACAACATTGTGGAATACGGGCTACTTGATACCCATTCATCTCCCAGACCGCATCACAGCTCCATCATCATAATACATGCCTCCTCGCACCACATTGCACGCGCTGCCGATTTACCGCCCCTTGTCCGTACCACAGCTTGGCCGCTAGCCTGTCCCAAGTTTACTAGCGCGCTCTACGCTCTTGGCACTCTGCCCGTCTGTTTCTGAAAAGTACATGCTGTACGCCCTACCATAGCGGCTATGCATGTTGTGCAGTGAACGCGTGGGAGTGACTGACCAAACCTGTGTGATGACGCAGCCTGTCGTAGGTATCTCGGAGCCCCGCACAGTTTGCCACTCACCGTTCCAGTCAACATTCAATGTTTAGAGCTTGGCGGACCCCTTCGGACCCGCAGACCCGGCAGTGACGGCACGAACGTGCAGGTAGTGGCGCAGCATGCACCGCAGTGCTTCTGAGACCACACCATCCACGACTGCGTCTTCAGCAACACGATGTCTCTCGGCTCTGAGGACGAACCACTTCTACCAGGTCCCAGTGGTGCCAATGGCGCTGGGCCAAGCGACGTGAATCGGCGGGGCAGTCGCCGCCCGAGCCGGAGCGAGCGCCGCCGTCTCCCGGCACTGTGCACGTATCCCGCAGGCATCGCCGCCGTCGCGTTCCTCGCGCTCCTGGCAATCGTGGCGGGGGGATACACGCTTTGGGGGAGCGGCGCTGGCGCTGCGGCATGGGAACGTAACCTCGGCGCGTATGCGCCTCTCGTCACGCGGCGGACGCCACCATTACCTGCCAGATGCGAGGTCGACCAAGCGACCGTAGTAAGTCACTCGCCCCGCTTCGGCCGGCTGGGGACACCCTCGCACTAACGCAAGTTACACCGACACACGGCGCGCTTTCCAACACCGTGCCACGGTGAGCGTTTGCGGCGCACGCTCGCCAAGCTCGCGCGGGCAACCATACCGCCTCGCCACCCCGAAGCGGCCTTCCTACGTACCGCCGACTTTACAATGGACGGATGGGAGTTTGGCACGCTCACGGACCCCGGCCGACACGAGTACGTGTATTTCCCCTTTTACATTGACTGAACTCGCACAGCGCATGGACGAGCGGGCGCGCCGTGCATTCTCGATACCCGCACCTTGCGCCGCGGGCGTTCACGCGCTCGGCAAGTGGCGACCGCGTGCTCGAGTCTGCGCGGCTGTTTCTGCAAGGCCTAAGGGGGGAGAACTACGACCCGCGCGCGTGGCCCAATGTCGACGTCGTGATCCCCGAGGGCGAGGTGAGCTGGCTCGTGCCGCGTGGGGGGGCTGAGCTGACCGGGAGTGGTCGAACAACACTTTGTGCGTGCACAACTGCGCCGCGCAGCGTGCGTCCGAGGGCGGCGTGGCCGAACGCGACTCTGCACTCGCGCTACTGTCTCCCGCCGCAGCGCGCCTAGGCTCCCTCCTCGACCTCGACCTCGACCCCGAGGACGTGATGAACGTCGCGGCCATGTGCGGCTTCGAGACGGCGCGCGCGGGACAGTGGTCGCCGTGGTGCCACCTCCTCCGCGGCAGTGAGTGGGAGGCGGCAGGGTACGTCGCGGACGTGGAGCGGTGGTACACCTTTGGTGGGGGCAGTGTGAGTCGTCCGTAGGCGGGGGAGAGGCTAACAGCAGGTGTACGGGCGCACGATGGGCGCAGGGTTTGTCAACGAGCTCCTGGCACGCTTGGGCGATACGTACCCTTCCGACAACACCTGCACGAACCGCACGCTCGACGCGGACCCGGCGTTCTTTCCGCCCGGAGGAAAGCGGCTCTTCATTGTGCGTAGACCACTGCCTTGCTTCTTAGGTCACTGGCTCACGCTGCTCTGTAGGACTTTACACACGACAACGAGATGATCGCGATCATGACGGCGCTCGGCGCTACACAGCGCGACATGCCGCCTGCGCCTGCCCGCGTGCCCCGCCGGACATGGGTACTCGCGCACCTTACACCGTTTGGCGCACGCTGGTCGTTCGAGCGCGTAGTGTGTACGCGCGACGACGACAGCAAGGGACGTTTTATCCGCTTCCTCGTAAAGTACGCTGCCTAATTCTTGAGGCTTGAGCTGACGGAAGCGACGGGGTACAGCGTATCGAGCACCCGGCGTGCCCCGACGCTCTGTGCCCCCTCGACGCGTTTGTCGCGTCCCAGCGCTGGGCGCGCGAGGACGTCGACTGGGGCGTGTGTGCCCTCCCCCCGGCCATCTAGGTCATCTAACGACTAGCCATATATGCCATACACAGTGTACTGTACAATTATTATGCAGGAGTATTGCCACGTTGCTATGCTATGCTGTGGTTGTTGGGTCGTCCTCGTCGAGGTCGGCGAGGACGCGCGCCGCCGTGGCAAGGAAGCTCGGCGGCATGCCTGCCAACTGAGCGGCGCGAAGCGCATGTGAGTTGTAGTTTATCCCCGGGCGCAGCCGGTATGAATACGCGAACGAGTCGGCGTCCATCTCGTCAATGTCGGTGCACCAGAAACTGACCCCGGGGCGGAGCAATGGGGTTCGGTCCGTACTCGTCTCGGCCTCGTGTCCGGGTGGGGACGCGCCCAGCATCTGCGCTAGTTCGTGGTAATGCGTCGCAAACAGCGTGCGGCAGCCAATATGCGCGAGGATGTAGTCGAGCGTAGCGTAGGCTATCGCCATTCCAGCGTTCAGCGTCGTGCCGCGCCCAATCCTGCCGTCGTCAGCCTACTCCAATCGCTTGACGCACTCGTCCATGATCACGAGGCTTCGCGGGGTCGCGTGCCGCAAAATCGCCGACGTCTCGACCATCTCGAGCATGAACGTGCTGCGGTCACGAAAGAGGTCGTCTCTTGCGCCGACCCGCGAAAAGACTCGGTCGACAATACCGATATCCGCGCTTGCGGCGGGGACGAACGAGCCCGCCTGCGCGAGGATCGCAATCACCGCCGTCTGCCGCAGCAGCGTGCTTTTCCCACCCTGGTTCGGGCCAGTGATGACGTGTAAGTGTGACCCCGCGTCCATCGTCGTCGTGTTGGGTGTAAAAGTGCGTGCTTGCGCCAACAGCGCCGCTTCGACGGACGGGTGTCGGCCGTCGACAATACGCAGCTCGGTTCTGGTTGTCAGCCACCACCACGACACCCAATGCGACTCACCCCTCGTTGAGCGTCGGGCGCACATAGTTCAAGTCTAGAGCTGCTTGGGCAAACCCCGCTGCCAGGTCAAGCTCGTCGACGAGCTCGGCGTTGTGCTGGATCGTGTCGGCACGCTCCACGACCATCATGCGAAGACGGTTGAGCGCACGCGCCTCAGCCACGGCGAGTTCGGCATGGACTTCCTCTAACCGCGCTCCCAGCGCCGACCATTCCTGCCGTCAGCTTTTCCAGACCCAGCACAGGCTTACACTGTACGTGTACGTCCTTGCGCTGCGCGCCTCGCCGACACTGTGGAACATGTCCTTTGGCAGCTTGCTATCGCGTTTCTTGAGGGTCACCACGTATCCCCACCGGCTGCTCGTGGAGAGGGACAGCGACGGCGCCGTGTACTCCTCCCGCAGGCGCGCCTCGAGCTTGTCCCGCTTCGCGGAGAGGTGCTTCAGGCGCTTGTGCAAATCCGTAAGCTCGAGTGAGAAGCTGTGGGGTTAGCTAGAGTGTGTCGTAAACACCAACCTCGGCCGCAACCACCAACGAGAGTCCTTCTGGCTATTAGCGGGCGGCGCGGCGTCGTCCGAATCGGCGTCTGTGTCTTCCAAAGTGAGGCCGGGCAAGCGCGACTCGTCGATCGCCTGCTCAATGTCCTTGGCGAGGTCGTCGAGATTAGCAAACGCGCCAATGAGCTGTTCGAGTCGCTCGGCACCTTCAGCTTGTGCGCCGTTGGTAGCCTCCGCCTTGCGCCTCCGTCTACCTCCCATGGTCGTCTCTAGCCGGAGACGGTCGACGAGGCGAGTCACACCTCGCACCCACCGCGCAACGTCCCATACATCCCCCGCATCCCCGCGCCGCGCTCTGAACCGCTGCACGATTCGCATGACGTCGGCTGTAGTCCGCAGCGCGGTCCGCATGTCCGTTCGCAGGGCCTCTCGCTCGTGCAGCGCAGCCACAAGCGCAAGGCGGGAGTTGATCGCGCCGAGGTCCGTCGACGGCGCAGTTAACGTGCGCTTGAGCAGTCGGTGGCCCGAGTCCGTCACGGTGCGCGAAAGGACAGAGAGGAGCGTGCCGCGTACACTCAGCGGCGACGCGTGCGGCTCGACGCCGGCCGCGGCACCGCCAACCAGACCGCCAGGCCGCAGAGCGTGCCGAATCTCGAGCGCCTGCAGCGTCGCGGCGTCAATGTGCATCTGCTCCCGTGCCGACTCGCGGTTGAACTCGGGCATCGAAGGCATGTTGTCGCGCAGCGCGTACTCAAGGTGGTGTCTAAGCAGGGCTATCGCCGCGGGCTCAAGACCCTGGGGCGTGCGCGCGCCTCGCGTCGTGTCGGCAAACGAGACATGTACGCCGACTACGCGCAGGAGGTCAAGGACATCGCCGACGGGCCCAGGTACACCGCCCCGGCCCGCACGCCACGCGTCGTACAGCGTCGTGTCAAGGACAACCTCGCGCGGCGCAATACGTGCCAGCTCGTCCTCCATGTCCGCCGTCGACGCTTCTTTCGTGAAGAACTCGCCCGTCGAGACGTCAGCGTAGGCTAGGTACAGCGGGAGTGCGTCTTCGTCACCTTGGCCCCCTTTGCGTGGCGCTACGCCCATGGCAATGGACAGGAGGTACCGACTCTCGTAACCCGTCAGCCAGCTCTCGTCCACGAGTGTGCCCGGGGTCACGACACGCGCGACCTTGCGCTTGATATCGGCTGCCGACGTCGTCGGGTTCATAGGATCCTTCTCCTCCTCGACCAGCACGACAGTGTATCCCAGGTCGTGTACGAGAACTTTGAGGTACTTCTCAATCTGATGGATAGGAAAGCCTGTAAATGGGTAGGGGCCAGACTTGTACGTCTTGCTAGTGAGCTTGATCCCGAGGAGACTCGCGACCTCGATTGCTGGTTCGAAATACGACTAAAACAGTTAGCTCTCGCGCATGCCGTGACTTACCTCGTAGAAGTTGCCCACTTGCGTGAGGAGGATACAGTCGGGAAAGCGGCGCCAGTTAGTCCAAACTAGCCGCGCGAGCGCCGTTTCAGGTATGCGCCCGTCCTTGACTGCGCGGCGGTACTCTTCTTCGTCGTCGGGGGCGGTCGTGCTCTCGAGACGTCCGCTGCCGACAGCGAGCGAGGGCGACGGTGCTGGGGTAAGTCTCTTGACTCTAACCTCCTCTTACAGTCCTTGCGCCCGACGCCCAGCTCTAGCGCCGTCTCCAGCGGTCCGACGTTCCACCCATCAGAGTCGGGACGGTACGACGGCAGGTCCTCGTACGCGATGGTTGTGCTCGTGCGCTTTCTCGAGCGCTTAGGTTTTGTAGCTGTATTCAAAGCACTTTCCGAGTATCGCGCCAGCTTTGGACGGGCCAGGAGTGTCGGTCCCAGCGCGCGCGTTGTCTGAACGTGACATGGCCGCCTGGCGAGCGCGCGCAGGCGGCCAATCATTCCCAACGAGCAGCGAGAGCCGGGCTTTGGGTGTGAGTCACTCGGCTTGGTATCACGCCGAGGACAGCCAGAGCCACAGGTACGTCTCTGGAACTCCAAACCCGCTGTAGTCTCGTAGATGTGTAGTATAAAGAGAGCGTACTGGCCATCACATTGCCGATCCACTCACTGACTGGCCTCCACTTTGGTGACTGGCTGAGAGAGAGGGTGGAGGCGCACAATCCAGGCACGGCCTACTCTTTGTGTCGACATTGCCGGCGAGCAAGCCTTGAGAATCAGTTGCATTCTCACAGACTCTCTTGCATCCGGCGCCCATCACGCAGCAAGCCATGAGCGGAGTGTCCAAGGCGTCGTCTTCGGGCTTGGCCGGGTCGCCGACGCCCTCCAACGTCGTCGAGGTGCCCGAGCCGCATTTTGACTTTGAGCCACAGCCCGTGTTCGACTACCACTCGCTCGACGGCAAGGATCCGGTAATCTGCATCGACAATGGTGAGTTCTGGAAGTAACGCGGCGTTGTACTGATATTCTCCAGGGTCATCGTCGTGGCGCGCTGGCTTCAACACCATGGACGACCCATACATCAACCGGCCCAACATCATCTCGCGGTACCGTGAGCGCAAGCTCGGGCGTAACACGCTGCTGTTTGGCAACGACTGCGAGGTTGACGCCAACTCGCGCTCCAACGTCCGGAACATGTTTGACGGGGATATTCTGGTACACGGCGACTTGCTGGTGCGTGCGCTGCCCGGGGGCCAAGACCTTGCTGACCAGCAGGAGAGCGCACTCGACTATACCTTCCTCACACTCGGCATCGACTCGAGCACGATCGAGCAGCCCATCGTCATGACTGAGCGGCTCGCGAACCCACTGTTTACTCGCGCTAGTGAGTTGAATACGCTCTGTGTCTGGCTGATAACCAGTGACGTCTGAACTCCTGTTCGAGCTGTACAACGCGCCCGCGGTGACGTACGGCATCGACTCGCTGTTCGCCTTTTCCCGACACGGGCACAAGGACGGCCTGTCCGTTAGCCTGGGGCACAACGCGACGACAGTGATCCCTGTCGTTGACGGAAGAGGGGACATATCGCACGCAAAGCGAATACCGTTTGGCGGTGCACAGGCGTCCGAACTCATGCTCAAACTCGCCCAGCTAAAGTACCCCTCCTTCCCTCTAAAGGTCACAAACTCGCAGGCCACGGTGAGATATGTGCTGCTGAAATATCTGACACCAGTTTATGTACCGCGAGACGTGCTACTTCTCGTCTGACTACGAAGCCGAGCTGCGGTCGCTGGAGGACCCAGTCAAGATGGCGGCCATGACCAAGGTCGTGCAGTTTCCCTACAACGAGCCAGTGAGCTGTTACGCTCCCGATGTTAGCTGACAAACAGGAAGTTGTGGAGAAGACGGAGGAGGAGATTGCGGCCGCGCTGGAGCGGAGGAAGGAGCAGGGCAAGCGGTTGCAGGACATGCAGGCCAAGCTGCGCGCCGAGAAGCTCGCGGCAAAGATTGCCGAGCTGGACGAGTACAAGGCGCTTGTTGCCGAACGGCCGACGATGAAGAAGGCCGAGTACCTGCAAAGAATCGTCGACTCGACACCGTTCGACAGCGAGTCGGAGATGGACGCGTGGATGAAGCGTACCGAAGCGGAAGTGAAGCGCAAACAGCGCCGGGACATGGGCGAGGAACCCGAACCAGAGGAGGACCCGACGTTCCCACTCGTCGACAGGCCTGACGAGGAGCTCACCGAGGAGGAGATCAAGGAGAAGCGCAAGCAACGGCTGATGAAGGCTGGCTGGGAGGCGCGTGTCAAAGCCCGCGAGGAGAAGCGGAAAGAGAAAGAGCGCTTGGTGAGTTAGACGGATTGGGATGGTACTCTGACGCTTTTAGGAGGAGCTGCAGCGGCTTGACGACGAGGAGCGCGAGACCAACCTTGGAGGCTGGTCGGCCAAGCTGCGCGCCGAGCAGGAGGTGGTCATTGACCGACTGCGCGAGCGCAAGAAGCGTAGGGCGCAACTCGGCGACCGCAAGTCTGCCGCCGCGCAGAACCGGATGAAGTCGATTGCGTCGCTTGCCGCGGACACCAACACGGGCAAGAAGCGAAAAAAGGGCGAGGAGGGTGAGTTTTACGAAGCGCAATGGGCGGACTGACGAGGCAGAGCGAGACGACGGGTTTGGACAAGACGACTCGGACTGGGCAGTGTATCGCGAGATTGTCGTCGAGGACGATTCGGAGGCGGAAGAGGAGGACATGGCGCAGCTCGAGACAGTCGAGGCCAAACTGCTCAAGTTTGACCCGTCGTTCACCGACGACGACACGTTTGAAGGCCGCGTGCGTGCCAAGAACGCGCTGCTGAACGCGTTCGTTCGCGGCGGGACTGACGGGCGGTATGACCCCGACAGCATGCGCGAGAGCTACCAGATCCACCTCAACGTCGAGCGCATCAGGGTGCCCGAGACGTGGTTCCAGCCAAGCATGTTTGGCATCGACTCGGCCGGCGTCGGCGAGGTGGCCGGGTGGCTGTTGAACGGGTACAAGCCGGATGTGCGCGCGCGTCTCATGCAGGTGAGTCGATCCGTTAGATGCAAAGTCTTGGAAGCTGACTTTAGTGTGTGGTGCTTAGTGGTGGCGCGTCAAAACTGCCCAACCTGCAGCCCCGAATGCGCAACGCGCTCACGCCCGTACTGCCGTTCCGCGCGCCGCTCAAGATCCTCGGCGCGCTCGACGGGGGCGACCCGGTGCTCGAGCCGTGGCGCGGCATGGCGCACTGGGCGGGCTCGGACGCCGAGAAGGCCGCGCGCGTCACGCGTGCAGAGTACGACGAGTACGGTGCCGAGTGGCTCAAAGAGCATGCGTGGGGCAATGTCCCGCCTTTCTCTCCATAGTGTTGTCGACAGTGCATGGATCTGCATCGGGTGTTGCGCAATGTGACGAGCGAGTTGGGTGGTAGAAGTATCCCGTAGTTTACATCCATGTTGTGTTCCACACTAATGAAAGCTAAGTCTATTCTTACTATTCGCTCCTATTTTATTAGGTAGTACATTAGAATCAGCATTAACTGTAGATATTGGAGTGGAAAATAATCTGCTTTAATTCAATTAGAGTAATCTGATTAAAACTGGGGAACCATCCTCAAATGCTCCTTTAGAGTCCGCCCCACTCCCTTTCGCCTGTGTTCGTTTGGTTCCGGTGGAGGCCCGCGTGTGCGTCACTCAACCGTCACCACAGAGGATCCTCCTGATGCCGTTGCTGTTGTTGCATTCCAACTCGCACAGCGCTCGTCGCGGCCACAGACGCGAGCAATTTCAGCGAGAGACGACAGGCGCGAGGCGCGCGCGAGCAGCCACTATGGGCAACATATCCTCAATGGCGCGGGCGTGTGTACTGAGACGAGGTGTGCCGCTGACGACAACAGGTCGACGGCCCTCGACTCGTACGTCTCCGAGCTAGGCAGCGACATCTCGTATGAGAAAAGGTGGGGTTGCGCGGGTGTAGAAGGGCGCTGAGACAGTCTCTCGTCGTCGCGCTTTCTCAAGAGTATCGTCGCACGGCATAAGAACGGCCCGCTCGTGATCAAGATCTTCATCAAGCCCGATCCGTCCATGACCCTGCGTGTGATTCAACGCCGTCTAAACAGTAAGCCGAGCTTGCGGACGATAACCCTTGCTACGGACTATGGAACGAGTGCTCACTGTTAGAGGAACGAGATGCCGTTGCTAACATCTCCAACATTGCGACATACGCGACCTTTATCGAGACGGACAAGGCGGGGTATCTCATCCGGCAGTGGGTCGGGTCGAGCCTCTACGACCGTCTCAGGTGGGTTCCACGTTTGGCCCGTCTAACCCACGCAGCATGCAGCCATACCTCACTGACATTGAGAAGAAGTGGGTTGCGTTCCAGCTCCTTACGTGCCTGCGGGACGCGCGAACAAAGAAGGTGAGCTTATGGTCTTCTACAGCAGCTGACAACAGGTGGCACACGGCGACATCAAGTCTGACAACGTCCTGATCACGTCGGACATGACTGTGCTCCTGACGGACTTTTCATCGAGCTTCAAGCCGACACACCTCCCACTCGACGACCCCTCGGACTTTTCCTTCTTCTTTGACACGTCGGCGCGGCGAACGTGCTACATTGCCCCAGAGCGGTTCTACGAGTCCGACTCGAAGATTGCTCAGGATCGCGCAGCCGTCGCGGCGGCACTCACTGACAGCGGGGCGTCGGGGCCTGAACCGTGGGAAAAGCGCGATGCACAGGTCACGGAAGAGATGGACGTGTTCTCGACGGGCTGCGTCCTCGCCGAGACATGGACGGACGGCCGCACAGTGTTCAACCTCAGCGAGCTGTTTGCGTACCGTAACGGCTCGCTCGGGCTTGAGGGTATCCTCGACAACCTCGAGGACGATAATGTAAAGGTGGGAGGCGTAGTGAGACGTGGCTTACACCAGGCCATGATTGCGCAGATGCTCTCGCGCGAGCCGTCTGACCGCCCGACGTTTGATCGAATTCTCACCACGTACCGCGGTACCATCTTCCCGGAGTATTTTTACACGTTCCTCAAGGACTACGTGTCAGAGCTGAACGAGCTGCCCGACACGCCCGACGCCGACTTTCTGCAACGCTCGTCGACGCTGCCGGGAAGCAAGATCGACAGGATGCTCGAACAGTGGGAGTCAATCAGCGTTCACCTCGACGATAAAGGCGGGAGAGAGAGTGAGCCGCGATCTTCATGAACTGAGCTGACGCCAGATGGACCTGCACTGCTCCTGCTTAACCTTGTCACGTCGTCGATACGCAACTGCCTCTCGCCCAGCTCGCGTCTGCACGGCTTGCAGCTGTTCCTAAAGCTGCTGCCGTACCTCATGGACGAGGACAAGGTGGACCGCATTGTCCCATTTGTGGTTGAACTGCTGTCAGACGAGGTGGCAATTGTCAGAGCTGAGGCGTGCCGCACGCTTGTCATTGTGGTGAGTTTTTACGAACGTCAGCGATTAAGCTCACGCCAGGTCGAGTCCATCACGTCCATCACACACCACAACTCTACGTTTATCCCCGAGTACCTGCTGCCGCAGATGGCGCGGCTGCTCCACGATCCGGACCTGTTTGTGCGCGCGACGTACGCTCGGGCGCTTGTGCGCATTGCCGACACGGCGGTCCGAATGTTGGAGCTGAGCCAAGCCGCCAAGGCGACGGCGACGGCGGGCACCGAGCCTCCCCAGATCTCGGATTCGGGGTACGACGCCATGCTCGCCGAGATTCAGTCGGTAGTGGAGGAGCATGCGACGGTTCTGCTCGTCGACAGTTCCAGCAACGTCAAGCGCAACATGCTTGCCGACATCTCCGACCTGTGCCTGTTCTTCGGACGGCAAAAGTCGAGCGAGACGGTGCTCAGCCACATTATGACCTACCTGAACGACCGCGACTGGCAGCTCCGCTATGCGTTCTTTGACGGCATTGTGGCTGTGGGTGCGTTTATCGGCATCCGAGCCATCGACGAATACGTGCTGCCCCTAATGCTGCAGGCACTGGCTGGTATGTGTGCCTTGTGGCGGCGAAAATATAGAGACAAGACCATGACAGCTGACCTGCCCAGACCCTGAGGAGGCCGTAGTTGCACGTGTCGTCAACTCGCTCACGCGATTGACGTCACTCGGTTTGCTGTCGAGGATGCGCCTGTGGGAGGTCTTCGACACTGTGCAGGGCTTCTTGTACCACCCCAACCTGTGGATTCGACAGGGCGCCGCCGGCTTTGTCGCGGCCGCCGCGCAGAACCTGCCCACATCGGACGTTTGGTGCATTCTCTACCCCACGGTCCGAAACGCACTCCGATCCGACATTGTAGCCCTGGACGAGGACTCTATCCTTAGCGCCCTTGTACTGCCTGTGAGTCATAATCGTCGCAAATCCCAAGTGCTTGCCAACAACAAATGCACACACCAATGTTTGGAAGGCACTGTGGGACTGACATTATCCGCAGCTCTCCCGTGCCACGCTGCAGCTTGCCAAGGCGGCCGCTCTGCGCAACTCGCCCCCTGGTTTTTGGAACGTATCTCCGAATCGCTCCACGGCCAAGTCGAAATTGACGCTGGCCGCAACGGCCGCCGCTACGACTGGGTCCGCCACCGAGTCGTCATCTGGCCTTCTCAAGGACAAGGGCATTTCGGCAAAGGACGAGAAAAAGATAGTCGTGCTCCGGGAATTTATTGCCAAGCAGGCTTACGCGAGCCGAGCGTAGGTATTTCCCATTATTTCCTATCTTGTAACCGTATACGCGTCTGCTGACCTCGTCTCCGTAGCAGGGAAAGTAGCTCGAGTGTCAGCTCACAAGATACCAAGGGCGCACCAGACCTTACCTCGGGCAAGTCGATTTCTCTCACAGATCTCGGGGTCACACCTCAAACCGTGTTCATCTCCCCGCGCACTGTTGGCATTGACGCGCGGCATGAGTTGCGTCGACTGCGACCGGATTTGGGTGGGGTGGAAACGCCTAGCCGCCGCACATCCTTTGCAAGCCGGAGCAACAGGGGTGGCGCCACCACCGCCGGCGGGGGCGCAGAAAATCCCCTCGAGCAGGTGCGACAGCGGCTTGCAAGCCTCGAATCGCCCAGCGGCAGCAGCAGGGCGACGCCGGAGCGTCAGCTCGAGCAAGTGCCAGCCTCATCCCAGCACGCAGAGGGCAGTCCCGCCGACTCGGGCATCTCGACCGGGCTCGAGGTCGGCGTTGTGACGCGGACAGGGCGCCACCGCCTCGACTCCAAGTCGCTCCCTGCCGTCAAAGCGTCACACGCTACTGCCGTGGGGACGACGACGATGCACGATGACGCGCCGTCTGGGCGGAGTACGCCTGTTGCGACCCCATTACCCTCGGCGGCGACTGGCGGTGGCGGCGGCCAAATTGCCCCGTATGGGAGCACATACGACGGCGCCGACCCTGGCGTGCGCGCGTACCTTGAACATGTGGACCTGGAGAACTACCGCGAGCCTCTTCTCGATTTTGGCCCGCGCGTCGTCGCCGGGCACCGCAAGCGCGGCCCGCGGGTCAAGTCGTCTGCGCCGCAGTCGTCGACGATGATTGCCCACCTGCCACAACACACAGGGCCTGTCACGGCACTGGTCACGTCACCTGACCAGCTGTTCTTTGCATCGGCGTCAGAGGACACGTCCATCCTAGTTTGGGACAGTGCGCGCCTCGAGCGCACAGTGGCGGCTCGCCCGCGCCTCACTTACCGCATGGATGCGCCCGTGTCGACCATGTGTCGCATCGAGGAGACGCACTGTCTCGCTGCAGCAGCCGAGGACGGTGCCCTGCATATTTTGCGTGTACACGTGTCGTCTACCGGCGCGTCGGCGAAATACAAGTCGATCGAGTGTATCCGGACATGGCGTGCAGCGCCGCAAGACGGATACGTCAAGCATGTCTCGCATCTCCAGGGTGAGCCGAAATTTAACTAGTGTTGCTGACGGGCAGAATCGTCGCTGTTGATTGTGACTAGCCTCGGTGTCATCGCCGTGCTAGACATGCGGACAATGGCGCTGAAGCAGCGACACCAGCACCCTCTCGAGCTTGGCCCCGTGTCTGCCGTATGCCCCACAACGCACTGGATCATGGTCGGCACAGTGACGGGCTCGCTGAGCTTGTGGGATTTACGTTTTGGCCTGCTTGTCAAGAGCTGGGCGGCCCGAGGCGGGATCACGGATCTGGCGCTACACCCGTCGCGCGGGCGCGGGCGTTGGCTCATGGCGTCCATCACGCGACAAGCGGAAAACTCGTCCGACGCAGCAGATATTCCCCTTGTCGAGACGTACGACATTGAGACGGGCAAGCTCGTCGAGGAGTACGAGACGCGTTTGGCGCGGCCGAACAGCGCACGGCCACTGGCGCCGGGTCGCGACGTGCTCCAGACCAAGTCGGAGCTTATTGCAGAGCTCGCCGGCGGTCGCGGCGGGTTACCCACGCCGCCGGACGAGGCGTTACCGTCCGTCGAAGCGGTACTTGTCGGGCAGTCGTTTGCGTCGCTGCAGCAGGTCGCGCGCGAGGACGAGGGCGCAGGCGCAGGCGCCGCGCGGGATAAGCCTGGGTGGATGGTGAGCGCGGGCGAAGACCGCGTTATACGCTACTGGGACGTTGGACGGGCGAGTGAGGGGTTTGTGGTGTGTGGCAGCCAGAGGGAGAAGGACGTGTCGTTCCGCGCGACGAGCGGCGTCCCCCAGCTGTTTTACACGATCCCGAATGCGCGGCCGTTGGGCGCCGGCGCCGGCGACAGGTCACAGCAGCACGCGTCGTCGCGCCAGGGTCAGCCCCTCCGCCCCCACTATCACGCCATCTGCGCGCTCGGCATGGTCGAGACGCCGTTCTCGAGCTGCATCATCTCAGCGGACCGTTCGGGCGTCATCAAGGTGTGGCGCATGGAGGGTGCCCCCGTGCGCTGGGATGCCTAGTGTCGGCCACCCCGCCCCCCACAGTCCTTATAGGCGCAAGTGCCCATCGCACGTCTGCAGCATGCACTGCACACGCACACACCGGCGCGTAACTTTTTTGTCGGCGCGCAAGATTGGGTGTAGTGGCATGGACGGGGCAGCGTCTGTGCCACCACGCGAGGGTTTACCGCCTGCCGCGGCTCGCGCCTAAATTTAGACCCGGCCGGCTTGTCTGCCGTCTCAACAGACGCCACACATCTCGACGCCTGTAAACATGTATGCACTGCATTGGGCACGCAGGCCGAGTGTCCCGCGCACGGCTAGGGCGCATACGCATGCAATGCATTTTTGTGGCGTGGAGTATGGCGGGTGAAGGGAGGTTACCAACGGGACAGTGTGGTGATGGTGGTGGTCGTGAAAGGAATGGAGGGGTCGGCTGGGGGCGGTGTGGCGCCACGAGCTGAGCATGGCATGCCGCGGGACGCGTGCGCGCGACGCAGTACACCGCCGCGGCCGTACGTAGCCCCGCGCGTGCTGGAAGTACCTCCCCAGCCGCTGGAAGTAACTGTGCGACGGTAGCTCCAAGCGAGGTGTGGCCGGTGGGTCGGTTTGCCGCCGGCATGTTGGGTGTACTTACGTATTTAAGCATGCCCGTGGAGGAGGGCCAAGGGTCAGCAGAGCGCCGCCGCGGTGCCTTGATCGTGTGGCTTTCCTGAACACGACGTCAAGCTGTGAGATTTGCCCCGCTCGGCCCGGGTCGTGCCCCCGTTACGACTGGGTGCAGTATGTACAGTACGCGCGCACAGGTGTGCTCGATACGAGTCAGCGAGCGTTGGAAAGCGTTCGTCGTTACGTCCTTGACAGGCTTTGCTGGTGGTCCGTGGCGTTCTCACACAGAGCAGCAGTGGGGCAGTGGGTGGGTGAGTGGGCGATGCGGCGTCTGTCCCAAATGCTCGCGAAAGGGGGTGGCGGTCATGTGCGCGTCGCCTTGGGATGTCGTGATGGTCGACCACGCAAAGTCAAGTCTGCTGTTTCTGTTCGCAGCAACTTCCAGTACATGGTAATATGGTAAGCTGTTAAGCCTCGGCGGCAGAGGTCGCACGAGCACACAACAAGGTTGGCCGCCAGGGCCTGGGGACGGGGGCACGTCAGGGCGCCATCCTGAAACGTCCGATGCGGCGTTGATGCCACACCACGGCGTGCGTCTGCCAGGTATCCTTTGCGGCGACGACGCGAGCCCGGAGCGCGGCCACAGATGGCCGTGGGGTTCGTTGTGCGCTAGTCGCGGTCGGCGCCAGCGCTGCGTTTTGTCAGTTATTGGAGACGAGGGAAAGAGGAACAAACCCCCAACGCCTACAGTCTTATCGCACGATCGACGGTGGGAACGCTGAGCACGACAACAGCCCGGGGGGAGGGGTCATGACGCCATCTCCAAGCGCGTCAGGGGCGTCCGTCATCGTCGTCGTCGTCGCTCGTGGCTCGTATCGGACACCATCACACGACCGGGCGAGCACTCGAGCGCATATGGCACACAGGACTACCTGTCGTGGTGCCACACGACGTGCGACGTTCGCCTCCCCCACTTGCCGACCACTGCAGACTCCGATGACGAAAATAGATCGCCCTGCGTCCGTCCGACACTCACACACCCGAAAGCCCCCAATTGGTCGTTTCGAGGCGAATGACGGAGGAGTGGGGTAGCCGAACCGAGTAAATGGCGCTTCCGTGTCCTACCCTGCGTCGTCGGAGAACACACGCCCATGGCCGCGCAGCGCACGCCCACAGGCCGCCGCTCTTGTGCTCCGGATATCGCGCTTTACCCATCCCCGGCTGCGCGATACCCACGCCGGCCAAAAATCAATCGCACAGAGCTCGCGAGTGGAGGCCAGGACGGTGCACGACTGTTGTTGGGCCGTGTAAGTGCACATCACATAACAAACAGTACATACGCGGCCCGGCGTGCCAAAACTGGCCGGTATAGGCGACTATGCGACGGCGGACCAATGGCTGCACATACTGCGACCGGGGTACGATTGTTCAACCGCCACGGTCGGTGAACGCACCATCAGCTACAGTACGTCAAAAAGAACGGCCTGGCCATGCACACCGCCCCATTACGTCGTGCGCAAATTACGCGCAATTTCCCCATCGCGAGTGACGCCTCGTGTGCTTTCGCCCCAACATTCCGGAATCCCGGGCATGTCGACACCACCTTGAGCGACTCCGCCACACATCCAACGCCGCCCCACGCTGTTCACCAAGGGCTGGCCACACAGACAAACACACACACGACTACTCACCCTCACATGCGGAATGGAATATGGTTGTGTGTCCCTTTACCCCACCCAAGCTTATTCGCCGCAGTCGCACCGCGCCGAGTTAAGCGAGACATAACAGGTTAACCTTATGAGCGAGGGGAGCGGGTAGCTGTGGCGCGCGCCTGGCGCATGTGTGGCACTTTGCCGGGTGACGAGCACATTCCGCAAGACCACACGGCCGGCCAGCGTCCATTGGTCCATTGGTAAGTTCTCAGGACACGCCCCCCGTGTTGTGGCAGTGGCTCGTGCCAATAATGGGAGATAATACAGAATTGCCGTGACAAAGGCCTGGCGAGACCTTGCCCGCCTGCCATGCGGCACTATCCGTCCACATGATCCCACGACCAACAAAGCCCGGGTGACGTACTAAATGAAAACGATATTGCCCAGTTCCGCTACAGAATACACTACTAGCGGTGTTTGTTTCGGCAATACTGCAATTGCTACTGCGCAAGTGACGGGTCAATGAATGAACGGAATGATGACGCGATCAACAAAAACCCGTGTGTGGCATACCCTTCGGTGCCAACGAGACATTGTAGCCAGCCACTGCTGCATTGTGCGCAAGAGGATGGGCAAGTGGCCACAAACGACAGACGAAAGAGACGCCTTGATACTGTCCAGTCTATTCACAAGGAGGCTTTGATTCTCAACGACAATTGACCGCCACGCAGATGGTCACCCTGGTCCCATTGACGAAGAGGCCACTCCGAGCAGCCATGACAGCAATCATACTGTATTTACAACCCTCACATGTCAAAAATGCACATGCCCTACTGTACAGATGGAAAAGTTCACAGCGGAAGCACACTACGGAAATTGTCGGTAATGAAACAGGATGGAGTCAAGGAAAGGAACCGGTGCGAGCAACTAACGAGCAGCTGTCTCCTTCTAATGGGTATACCGCGGTTTGAGTCGTCCATGGCGGCTGTTGACAAAAAACAAAACGTACGCACGAGAAGGCATAGGCAAGAGCTAGAGGTTGGAGTCGTCGGGGACGATGACAGTTGACGAGGGCGACCTTTGTCAAGAGAACAGTGGCGAATAGAATATTTGAGTTTTACGGCAAGAGCGGATCGAAGGGAGTTCGCGTTTCACAGCTCCACGGCCTAGTTGAGCAGATCTGCGAGACTCATAGGTTTTGGCCCGTTACTGTCGCTGCTGCTGCGCCGGCGTTCTTCAAGATACTGTGGCGAGGAAATCTTGCGAGAAGTCGGGTCGAACGGGGGTGACGGCCTCACACGCTCGTGGTCAAGGCTGTCACCGTGCGAATAGAGTGGAGGAAGCGTTGTGGGTGTACCTGTCATGTTCGCGTCCGCAGACAGCACAATAGACGACAGGGACGGCGGCAGTTGTGACGCGCGCGCACCAGACTCGGACACGGAAGGAAGGCGACGCGAACGAACAGGGTCCGAATTCGGCACTCTAGCAATTCCCAGCCTCTCGGAGGAAACCTCGCCAGAACGAGAATGCGTTCCGCGTGACTCGTCGTAAGAATGGCGATGGAAGGCCGCATACGCTTGCGAGTGTTCCATTTGTCCAACACTCCGTTTCATGTCGACGGCAGTGGCGCTGTGCTGGGCTGAGACCGGGGTAGGTCCCGTGCCGAACAGAGCAGACCTGGGAGGTGGCGATCGGGAGTGGGACGAGTTTGGGTACGGCCAGGCGTTGGGGCCAGCAGCCGCATGGGGCCGAGAACGCGCTCGGACCTGCATGTTGTTTCGCTCCCTGACAAAAGAAAATTCAACGTCGTGGCGGACATCTTGAGCTGCCCTTTCCTCCCACGTACTGAACGTGAAGGGCGACGGCCCCCACCGACGTCTTCACTTTCGCTGCCGCTGGCTATTTCCCGCTGTGGCTGGTGGTGTCCAACAGTGTGAATGCCACCGCTATGATATCGGCGATCATAGCCTGGGCGCACAATGGGAGATGGCTGGTGTAGGCCTGGGGGTGACGTGTCATGCGACGCGATTGGCGCCTGGCCCATGCCGTGCCCATGGGCGGCGAGTAAAAAGGGCGGCTGCTGCTGCTGCTGCTGCTGTCGCTGACCTTGCTCAGCAGTAGCGCCCCCAAGATCAGGCGCAGAATAGAAAGAGCGCGAATGGGGCGGCCGAATGGCGCCAATCGTCGAAACAGGTGACCACCCTTGGTTCTGCTGAGGTTGAACTTGTTGATGTGGATGTTGTGGCTGCGGCTGGCGCCAGTCCGGACCTTCATACGGTCGGGCATGCACATCATGCTGCACCGCAGCCTCGTCGTTCTCGCGCTCGCGGCGGCGCTTTTGACGTTGGTTCTGTGTGGTGTGAGTAGAAGTGTTGGGCATTGTGAGGCTGGTGCCAACACGGAGGCGATGTGCGGCAAAAAATATAAACTCACTTGAAACCACACCTGCACTTGGCGGGACGTCAAGCCGATCTGCTGCGCGAGAGCGTCTCTCTCGCTTGTTGACGGAAACACAGTCTTTCGTGGGTTAGCGCTGAGTGTTTTGGATGTTTCAAGATTATGTAGTCATACCTTGTTCCAAAGCTGATTGAGTGCGTCTGACTGAAGTCTGGTCATGAGCACACGTGTCCGTCGGCGGACAGGTGAAGTCTGGCCAGCCGTGATGGTTGACGACGTTGAAGGTTCGGCGAGACCTGCTGTCTTGTTGTCCCGTGACGACTGCGAGGTTTCTGAAGAGTCTGATGGAGAGTGGGGTAGCGACATTGCGGCAGAGGAACCGCTGTGCCGCCGGGGTTGGTCGTCATGTGTGCCATATGGAATGTGGCTGCCTCCGTCGTACGTCTTGGGCCGATGTTGAGGACTTGTCCGAACAAAGTCCCAACCCTCCGCGTCGCCATGCATTGTACTGGTTTCGAATGTGGAAGTGGTAGTTGTTGTGGTGTTGTACAATGGCACAGGGGTAGGAGTAGGAGTAGTTGTGGTGAACGGCGGGTGCTGTTGGATCTGTTGGTGATGGTGTGGAATGGTTAGTCCGATCCCGTGTTGCTGGGAGCGCGAGGGTCCGTCGACAACCGGTGAGGGAGATGTTGCGGATCCAGGAGGGTGATCAATGTCTTTCGACAAGGAGAGAATGGGAGCAGAGTCACGACGATATGGAGATGCGTCGTTGGGCACATGGGAGCTACGTTGGGTGTGAGGGGCACTGCCGCCGTCTGTGTTGGGTGACGACACTGCTACTGGCGGTTTGGGTCGAATGGCCATGCGCGTCGTCCTATCTCTACGGGATCTGGTGCTACTGCTGGTGCCCGTGCTCGTGCTCGTGCTTGTGCTTGTGCTCGTGCTTGTGCTCGTGCTTGTGCTCGTGCTCGTGTCGGCATGAGCCGAGGCTTGTGCAGAAGAGGAGACGTCCTTGGTCGTGTCTAATAGGCGACGCCCCCCCATTCTCTCCGAGATCAGGCAGATCAAATCCAAATGAGACGCTCCTCCTCCTCGTGCTCCTCCTCCTCCTGCTCGTCGGCCTGGTCCTGGTCGAGTTGTGCGTGGGAGCGGGTCGAGGAGCGTCGGGTGACACCAACTCGTAATGTTTGTATGGACTGTCTGGCTCTGAGACACTGTTTAACGCCAAGGTCAATTACTTTCAACAACCACGTTGACAGATACCCCGGCAGCCAAAGAGTGGTATGTTTAAGAAACAAAGACAATCCAGGGGGGGCGGGGATGAACAGCGACGGAGTGGGGGGGGAGGGCAGAAAACTATGGTGGAATGTTGGGATTGCACCAACGCGCGCGTCTTTGCTATGGCAGAGCGCATGCACACAGATTTGGACTCAACGTGGGATGATCTCTGACAGCGAGAGTGAGGTTGCAAGCAACCAACACGGCGAGAGAGACGAAGTAGAAAACAGACGAGAGAGAGTAACAGTGAATTGTTGAGGGCCAGGGACAAACAAGACTACTGCTGGGGCCGAGAACACAACGCACAAAACCAACCCCGGCAGTCCCTTTTGGCTATATCCCCTCTCCCCCTTTTGGTCTGCTCGCTATCTCCCTCCTCGTCAGAGCCGCGCGTCTAGGAATGCAGCCTGGCACGCGCGCGGGGGTTCTCGCTCAAAGGCTCACACAAAAACACCCACTTTGACAGCTTGGTTGCTCACTCTCTGGATGCAAACCACGGGTCCGAAACGTTGACGCGTGGTTCCCTGCAGCCGAAATCTGTTTGACGCGCGCCAGCTGTGTGGTGTTGCCGTAGCAAGGACCCCTACCGTTGGGCACGCAAGGGTAGGAGCTTTAGAATGTCGATTTGCGTTTCCTCAATGGTTGCGTTGCAGCTGTTGCATCGGGTGGCCCTTATGCGATCGTCCTGATGTCCAAAGAGGGGAGAGACAGAGTCCGAGCGCAGCACGCACGACAAAGAGCACGAGTGGTAGTGTAAATAGGTAATGTGCGGTATGGATGAGGTTGTGTGTGGTGGAGGTGGTGTGGTGGTGGTGGTGGTGTTGCTGTGTCGCAGTAACAGCAAGGAGAGGATGTCGGAGGAAACCTTGTCTCGGATTTTGTGTGTATAACGGGGGATCCTGATATCCGAGCTGGTGGCGACAGGATCAAAGAAGAGGAATCAAAGTCGTGGGAGTTGGTGTTGTGTGTGCTGTCCGGACAGAGTCGCCTTACTTTTAAGGTGACCGATTGGCCGTTGCTACATGCAGTATGCAAAGGGCACAACGCAATCGTGGCCACCTGTTGCTGGAGGACCACTTGAGTTGTGTGTGAGAGAGAGAGGGAGAGAGTTGACCAGGCGTTGCGACGAGTTTCCAAGTGCAGCTGGATATCGGGCCGCAACGGTTATAGTTGCCTCCCACAGGGGGTTCAAAGGCAAATTGCTCTGCTGCTCAGATGTGTCACTTGTTGCATCTTTTTTGGTCATTCGCCAACTACTGTATGCATGTCCCTCTGTTCATTCACCCTTTGCCTCTGTTGATTTCCCTGGCGTGCAAGGCGCCGGCGCCGGCGCGGGGGGCGGCGGGCCCTTTGCTCTTTGCCTCGCCGAGTTGGGCGCACATGTCGCGCGCTTGGAAACTACTGACGCATGCAGCGTTCAAACCACGGTGCCTCATCGCATCCACTCTCGCATGCCGTTGATAAACCGTGCCCTTGGCTCTGAAGGGGACAGAGCTTAAGTCTATGGCGTGGACAAGGTGGCGGCTATGTCATCGGCAAACAAGCCCCGGGCGGATGGATGGGGTGGCTGCGTGCGTGTGTTCTTTAGGTCGTTGCCCTCGGATCAGCCAATGCACCTGGCGTGTGAGAGAGTAGTGCAGTCAGACGTGGGGGAGATGAACAATGGTCGGCGTCTGGCCTGGTCGTCCAAAGGGCGATCGTATCGCGCGGGTGAGGGAAAGCGGGCCGCATCACAAATCTGCTGACAGGTTCAATGTGTCGTGGATCAAGCAGCACACAGTTTAACTGTGCTTTTTTTAGGATGATTGTTCCTGTCTGCTGTCTGATGAGGTGGTAGCCTCAGGCATCACACGCTCGGGTTCTGCCAACCTTACATACTCTGGCTGAACGGGTCTCCCTCGCCGTCTGTTTGGGTCTCACGCTGTGGCCGTGATAACCTCTCTGTAGCTGTAGCTCCCACCCCCTGTGCATCAGGTAGCAGCAGCACGCAGCGGTACCTGATGGACGCTGCCGAGCACACGCCCAGCGGAGCGCCAGTCGGGGTCACCTTTAAGGTGGCGCCGTTCTCTTGCTGCCGTGTTTATCCATCGTCTTCGGCGCAGCAGCAGCACTCTGGCTCATCCTCCGACCATTTCGAATGCATCCGGTTACATGCTGTTGCCATGAGCCCAACTTTCGGGCAGGGAGGGGAGGAGTTGGGTTTCGGTTCCTATCCTGTCGACTGCGGTAATCCCCGCGCGTTTGGGTCGGGAGCGCCTCGTGTCCTTGTCCCTCTTGTGTTTGTGCGGCTCCCGCTCGTGTTTCGTGGCCGTTTCTCTGCTGTGCCCAGACCAACTGTTCAGCCTTGGCTTAGCTGCCGCAACAGTTCTGCGCAGTTTTCTGCCTGACTCACGCGCACCGGCTCGTGTCTTGCGGAGGATGCAGAGGATGTGTTGTGTCACACTCGTGGCTTAGTGTGCCCCTGCAGGAGGTTCGTTGGGCCGCGCTGCCGGCGCTGGCCCCGTTGTCGTACTTCGGTCTTGTATTGGCGTCGCGCGTCTGTCCAAACCATTGCCCGTCATCGATACTTTCAATGCCCTCTCCCTCTGCTCTCGTCCTCCGTCTCCCCTCCCCCATGCTTGTCCGTGGTCGCCGGCACGCGCGCTCAACGCGGACCTCCACATGCCCATGTGACGTCGCATTCCCCACGGCCCTGTTCCGTCGCGACCCTGCAAGAGTGGTTCAAGATGTGCCTGGACCTTTGTCGGGCGTTGTCCTGGCCGCTGGCAGGTGTGTGTTCATATCTGTCCCCCACTCTGCACTCTGTTCGTTGTGCTCAAGCTCGTGGTTACCGGCATCTGCCCTGCCCAAGTGTCCGTTGCCGCAGGCAAATCGCCTAACAGCCCGTGTACGCAAACTCCGCACCTCGTCCCCTAGATAATACCCTCACTGACAGAGACACACATCGGCGTCTTCGGTCGCTTGGAGCCCAAGGCTTCTACACCGTTCTTATTCAAGCCTACCTCCGATAGGCTTCTCACCTGACCAGGATGCGCAACCCGCGTCATGTCATGGGTTAAACAGCACGGCCGAACAGGAGGGCGCAGAGTGTGAGGTTGTGCGCACGCATTCTCCCGCACACACACGCACACTACGGTACACACGACCACTCTTCGGACATGCAATTTGGTTTTTTTTTTTTTGGACCAAGCTCAAGACGCGGCTAGACGCGCTCAGACGGCATACACGTGTGTGAGAGCTGCCCGGGGCCGGGGCGTGCGCGCGCCCAAAATGCGCAACTCAGCTGCTCCACACAGATCTCGCAACGACGAGCGCGCGCGCCCCCCGGCTTGCAAGCACCGCCTGACAGGCTGGACGCTGTGACGTTCGACGAGGTCCAGCCCATTTGGCAATCCGGGATTACAAGCGCGATTGCTTAAATCCGGGGCGTTTATCAACCCAAGTGCTGTATCCCAGGACCGAGACCTGGGCGAGGACCTTGAGGACGCGTCACATTCCGCGCAATGCGATATGCGCTCTTCCCGCAAGCCATTGTCACTGCAAAGCGTGCCAGCAAGGGCGTCGACGATGGCGGCGGGTGCCCCGGTGCCGGACGTCGACGGCCGTCGGCCTTGCGCTGTACCGTCAGGATGTTTGTGCCAACCCATCGTCAAGGTTGACGCCAACGGTGGGGGAGAGGGGAGGAGCATGCATGAGCAGCACGAGTGTGTGTGCCGAGTAGCAACCGCCCGCAGCTAGTTTCAGTAATTAATCGGCGTCCCAAGTATGCCAGCGGAATGCAAGTCGCCAATGGTTTAGGCTGCTCTCTGAAGAATCTACAATTGCGAGCGAGATATTATCACACAATCCGTCCTCGACTCGGGACTCCCGAGACCATGTGCAAGTGCTGTGGGGATTTGTGGACGATGGAAGAACTACCAGACCCTCGAGTTTGCCAAGCGCATGATGCATACGGCCCAAGTCGACTCTGAGCAACACGAATGACCACTTCCAGATACGGAGGGCGGGTCGCAGTCGTACGCCCGCCCCCCTCGTGGTCGACATGGGAGCCGAAAGGAGGAATGGCAAACCGCTGCGCCATGCGCCGGGGAGTGTGCCTCACGAGAGGGGGGCGTGTAATCTGCAGGAAGGTGACTAGCCACTGGATGCGATGCTTGTGAACACGAGTGACCTGTTGAAGCAGAGGCAAAAACCATGCTCCCCTCCCCCTGTAGAGCATGTCGCCCCCCTGCAGGCTTCTGCAGCATTGCATTCCGCACTAGCAGCACCACACGAGCATACCCATCTCCGTAATCCGTAACGATACGGTAACACGCACGCAGCCCTTGCGCAACCGAAGAAGCACGAGCGAGGCGGGAGCATTACCACGGTGGATACCCTACCATGCTGTATGAATCATACCGTGGCGAAGCGACCGAGGTAATCGAGCATGCAGGCGACACCGAGATGTGGCGGTGGCCCTTGTACAGTAGCACCGACGATGCCGGACGTCACAATGGGTGCTCACACTAGTGGAGTAGTAGGATGGAGTGACGGATTGTTGGTCGCTGGTGTTCGCCACCCTGTTTATCGGGGGTTCAAGGTCGCCTGCCACCGCGCGCGTCCCGCCGTCGTTCTTCATTCCATAGAGAAACGTTCATTCATTTTCATTGAGGAAAAATCACTTCGAGCACGGCCGCTAGCGTCGACAGTAATTAACCTAAGACGGTGTTTCCTGTGCATCTCAATGAGGTCGTCACGCCCAAGGCCAACGGAATGGCGGGGCAGGGAAAAGGGGTGGTGGGGGGAGACGAGGGCGCCGGCGCGGAAGTGGGCGTCGAGAAACGGGGCTCCCCGTGTGCCAAACTCACCCATTCTCCACTCACACCTCACCAACTCATCCATCAGCTCGTGCGCCAAAATGCTGACTCTGCACTGTGCGTCGTCAAGTACCCCTAGAGCCCATGCTGATGGAGCAGTAATCACCTGCGGGGGTGGTCGCGGACGCCGTCGCGTTTGGAAATGCGGGCATTGACCGTGTCGGGTGGTGATCGCGGAAGTGTCCGAGTCCGTATCGTTATCTCGGCGTCGGACAAGGCGCTTCGGCGTCGTATCCCGCTCCGTGCATGTGGATGTCGCCTGGCGGATGTCGCCCGGCGCCGCATATCGACGCACGGGGGCGGAGGACGATACATCCGGCGCCGTGTTGATCCGGCGCAGCACGCGCGTCAAGGACACGCTTTGTGGGCGCTCCGCCCAGTCCCCCATCAGACACGGTCGCGTCAGCAGACCAGCGCGACTGCCTTCTCTCGCGCGCGGAGCCGGCGTGTGGGAGGGAGGGGAGGGGCCTGGGGAACGGCACGACGCGCCCGCGGACGGCGTGCCGACACTGCACGTTATATCCGGGCTTGAGCTCACGAGTATCCGGCCCGCTGTAAGCGCGGAGCGGCGTCGGCGGGCGCCGTCACCGCCGAGCCGGGGCACGCGCCGCTCACGATAAATCGCGGGCGAGGGGCACAGCCACCTTTTCTGCCTTGATTTCGTTTACGGCATTGTCGTGCAGCGTGGCGCGCACGGCGCTGCTCGGCGCACTTCTGCCCTGGAGTTGGAGCATCACGCCGCCCCGAGGAATCGGTGACGAGGGCGCCAGCGGACATGCCTAGCTCCTGTGAAAATTTGTCAAGCATGACGCCGGACGTCTTGGTACGTGAGGCTAGTTGTCGGCGTGACCCAGGTGTCTACTCGGGCCACATCGCTCGTACAGATGTGGACTGGTGTTGTTTGGGCATCTAGTGGCGGGCGCGGTTTCTCGCCGCCTGCTCGGCGTTGCGACACAAATCATTAAAGCGTATGTCCAAAGTAATGTTGAATCTAACGCCAGCGACGGAGCAGGAATGACAGCAGCTCGACGGCGGTCGTGGAGACGAACCCCGACGGCGTCGGCGACAGCGACGTGCTGTGCAATCACGCGCCAGTTGCGGTATGCACGAACGCGAGCAAGTGCCACACACTCGTGTGCCACACTTTGACGTCTGCGACAAGCAGCCGTGCCGACGGCAATGGCCACGGCGTGATCGCGGTGGATGGGTGGTTGGGTGCCCTGTGCCAACAGCCGCGGCAGGCCGGTCGCCGATCCGCCATCACGGGCACAGCACACACCTTCGGGAGGCTCATTTTGGTCGTCACCACGAGTGTAGCGACAAGCGGCGGCACGTAGTGCCGATATCGCATTGTCGCGTTATCGCGCGCGCTCAAGAATTACACTTGCGCGCGGCGCCGAGACGTCTCGGCGACGGTCTCGGCGGCTCGGCATCCGGGGACTGGCACGTCATGTCCCCCCGATGGCGCGTGAGAGATAACAGCTCGCGACGTGGTTGGCTGCGGCCGCGGAGAGTGTGTGCGGCGGTGGGAACGATGACAACCGCGGTGGGTGCCGTCGGCGCTGACGGATGTCTCAGTTGTTCGGCGTGGCGGTGGCGGCGTGGCGCTGTCTGGTACAGTGTGGCGTATTGCCTGGCGGCGGCGGTGGCGGCGTCATAATCTAACGTCTAATGTCTAATGGATGTGTGGGTGGTGGTGCAACACGGCTCTTCGTCTACGCTTTACTCTCTGGGGCGGGGTGGGTCCATTGAGCTCATCTACCGACAAGGTAAATTGACGCCGTCAAGGACCGGCTGTCGAGACGGCTGTTGCGGCGGCGACAAGGGGGCGGACTCACGCAGCTCCGACTGCGCCGACAGCCCACGCATGCATGGAGAAAAGCTGATACCCCTCTGCAAGTTTATTGGCCCACACCCGCCGACATGTTCAAGTGCGGCCGGTGCCGCGTGCGGGTTAATCAAGGTCCGACCCAAGGTACTACCCTAGCGCTGTATCGCTCTCGCATTCCACACAGCCCGGGCACGTAATTCCGACACACCGTTGTCGTGCAGTACATGCCTCATACGCCACGCAGTGTCTGCTGCGCGTGGCGCACACATTCAACAATGTCCCCAAGACTAGGCCAAGGCTAGGGCACCAACAGCTACAAGTGACCCGCACAACACGACGCGACAGGGAACATTGTGCATACGATGAGGGATGCAATGTGGTGTGTGTACAAAGGTTGCGCAATAAAACAATGGGAATGAGACAGTCGCATGTGAGATGGGGATGGAGAAACTTGGAAGAAACGTCCTGAGATCTGTTGCGGATCTCGAACTGTTGCGGATCTCACCTCTGTGACTGGGCCTGGGCGCGTAGCCTCCGCGTGGCCGAGGCTAGTAGCTGCGCCAGTGGACCCTCTGCTGACTCGGACCCAGCCCTGCTCTTGTTCTTGCTCTCGTCATGGGCGGCCGCGGCGGCGTCAAGGTCCGCCTTGGCGGCGGTGAGCGCGTCGGCTACGACAGCACCATCTGGCGCGTCGTCGCCGTCCAACGCGAGAATCTGCGAAATGTACGCGACCATGTCCTCGTCTGGCCCCGATTGTGATCAGTACGTGTGTGAGGCCCACGCGGGAGTCGAGGACGCACCAGTGGGCTCGGCGCGCACGAGGTGCACGTCCTCGCATTTGACATCCGTGCAACGTCCCCCGCCAGCTTCAAACGCGCACATTGTCGCGTCGGGGTCACGCTGTAGCCGGTGCGTCAGTATGACCGAGGACAACAGTCCCCAGTCAAGCGTAAGTTCCGAAGCGTCGGTCGTCATCACCGCCGCAGATGCAGACGGCACGAGCTGCGGGTAATGAGTGAGAAGCGGGCGGTAAGGCTGAAAGTGGTGCTTCTCGCTCAGCTCAGTAAGGGGCGTCGCACATACGCTCAACGACGCGCCGGCAGCAGCGTCTGTGTCTGAGGTGTGAGGTGAGTGCGAGTGATTAGGGAATTTACCTGGGTCGGTGCTTGTATCTGCGGCGTCAGCACAACACATGTCCTTACTGACCGTCCCCGTCGACGTCCATCTTGTCATCTGCGCGTCAGTCTCAAATGTATGCAGGGCTAACCTTCAGAGTCCGGCTTGCCGCCTTCTGTTGTCCACCCCTCGCGGTCGTCGTTTATCGCTCTAGCCGCGGCCTCGAGCATGCCCTGCTGTTCGCCCTCCATGGCCGCGACAGCCGCCTCGGCCGCTTCGGCAACCTTGGCCTCGGTCGACGGCGTGAGGGTACCACTAGCCGTCTGCGCTGCGGTACCGTTTCCCCGCTTCTTCGCAGCTAGCGCCTTGATCTTCTCTTTGAGCTTGCGGATGTGCTCCTCTTTCTCGGCAATCAGATGGACAACCTCCCATTCCGGCGGGATCTCAATGACAGGCAAAGTGACGTCTGGCGCGTCGTCGCACGCGCCGTCGTCGTCGTCGTCGTCGCTGCTCTCATCGTCCTCCGAGTCGCCGTCCAGCGGCACCTGCAGACGCGCCGTCCACTGCGACGTACCAAAGATGCGACGGCGTGACGCCAGGCGCGCAGCACTCGTAGGGCGCGTAGGCAGGTCCATGAGGTCCTCGGCGTGCGGCCGCTTGACGCCTCGCGAGCTGGTACGCGACACGGGCTCGGCCGAGGCGACACGCGGCGCCGTGACCGGCTCGTTCTCCTCCTCCTGAATCTCACCGTCCTCAACCTCCTCGTCAATGTCCATTGGCACCTCGACACTCGAGCCGGCCGTCTCTGGCGGCTTCACCGACGGCAGCGAAGGGGGAGGAGTCGGAGCTGACGACGAAGCGCCCGACATTGGTGTGCCGGGCTTACGACGGCCCCTTGACGCTAACAGCCGACGACGGGTCTCGGCCAGCATGTCGGCCTTTACGGCAGGAACTGGGGCAGGCGCCGACACTTCTGGTGGAGGGGGAGGGGAGAGCGCAGGTGGTGGAGGGGGTGGGGCGGGTGGCTCTTGTGGCGGCGGCGATGGGCTCTTGCTGGCGTCGCTGTCGTCGCCGTAGTTGAGGGTGGCGGGCCCTTCCGCCGCGCTGTCGAGGTCGCGTCGGCGGCGGCGTGGCCGATTTGGTGGCGCCGTGTGCGGAGCGGGACCCATACGAGAGGTGGGGGCAATGTGTAGTGGATGATGCTGGGGCGGCGGTGGGGCGGGCGGCTGATGTCGCTGGGGCATTGAAGCGCGGGGAAAGGGTCTGTACGTGTCTATGTGTATCGCGGCTGGCACGGGCGCAGGGGGACCAGGCGCGATGGAGACTGGAGGATCATCCGGAATGTGCGCTCCAGGAACCATACGCTCGACGATGGCCTCAGTCGAGCTATCTGACCCCGGACTCATCGCGTTCGTGTGCACAGTCACCTCCACCTCTGGACTCGACATGCGCGAGTGTGCGCGCGTGCTAGGACGCGACTCGAGTCCCGGTCCCGGCGTTTCGCTCGCTTCACGCCGCGGAGAGCGCGTCGTCGTCCACTGATCCCCGGCGCGCTCTTGCCCCGCGCCCACGGCGGCGACCGCCCCCGCCTGCCGTCGCGACGTCGCCACTATCTCCTGGCACGCCTGTGTGACGAGTCTGAACGGCGCGCCGTTGCTCACCAGGTCCTGGGGCGGCACGCCGAGCTCCTCCATCAAGTTCCGCAGCGTGCTCAGGTACTGCGCCTCGTCCTCCTTGGTCACTGCCGTCAGCATTGAGAAGCCTTGGGGAGGGGAGACTCACTCGTCGACTGCACCTCGCTCTCCTGGTTCGGCGAAAGCGTCACTACCGTCTGGCGAACTATACCTGGTACGTTCTCCGCGGCGATCGCGGATGCGCCCACAGCCGCCGTCGCAGCCGCGCTGCCGCTCGCACTGTCCTCCTCGCTGTTATCGCTGATCTCGCCTTCCTCGCGGTTCGTCGGTCTACGCGTTGTCTCCTGCGCACCGGCCTTGAGTTTTTTAAGGCGGCTCGACTTGAGCGCGGCCGCACGCAGGGCGTTAATGTCCCGCGTGGCAGTGCCAGAGGAGCTCGGGAGGCGCGAAGACGACAAGGGCAACGAGGAGGGAGGCGGGGAAGGTCTACCGCTCAGGCCGCGCACGCCATTCACGCCCGGCAAGGGCGACGACGGCCGCGCGGCCGTCGTTATCGTCTCGTGAGTGCGGGGATCGGCACTCATCCTGGATACCACCGATCCCATCGAGCCGTGTCGCGGTGGTGTCGGCGGGATAAGTGGTGGCGTCAGAGGACAATGGATTGTTGGGAACATCTGGTCCATGGACCGATTTCGACTTTGTCACCACAGCCCCCGACGACGGAACCAAAAATCGCCAAAACGTCGCCACGGCCACTGGCTGGGTGGCTGGGACGCCGCAATACCTCGCTTGCCGTGGGCAGAAGACTCGCTGTCACTGGTAGATATGCATACACGGTTATAAAAGAGGGGTAGTAGGATGCGAGTTGGAACAAATTACACTACGACGCGACAGTCTGGCCGTATACAGGGTCTACCACGGTACGAAGCGCGTCGACGAGGACCTCTGCGCCGCGCTGCACGCCCCAAAGGCTGACCTGGCGCAGACGCTTTTGGTTGGCGCTCTCAGACGAGACGTGGTACGCGAGTGCCGAGTAGATCTGGTCCGAGATGCTGGTCATCAGGCCCGTCTCAAACAGCGTCCACGAGCCGTCAAATTCGGACAGGTTCGCCGCGACCTGACAGTGGATGGGCACGAGCGTGCGGTTCGCGTTAATAAACGCCACAATGGGCCGGATGAGCGCGTTGTTGGTATAGCTCAAGTCGGCCGTGAACACGGGCACGGCGGCCTTGAGGTCTCGGAACCGCAGGTCAATGTCGATCGTCACCTGTCGTGGCTCCTCGGCCGTCTCGGCGTCAGACGCCGGGAAGTCTTCCTCGGGAGCTCTCAATGGTGGGCGCTGAAGCCGGTGCTGGCCTGGAAGCAGGGACGACGACTTGCTCCCTTCGGTGGCTGCGAGGGTGTCGTCGATGTGGGCGCCGAGCTCGCCAGCGGCGTCGTCGGGCTTGGGATGCTCACCCTTGAGGGCAATGGTTGCAACGTTGCGGCCAATCTCCTCAAAGATCGCCTTGACGTCGACCTCGTCGTCGGGATGCGCGGGGAACGTAATGTCCAGCACGGCGTCGAGTTTACCCGACGAGATCCACGACACTGGGCCAGAGTTGCCCGAGGCGTATTGTGCGTGCTCGATCGGCAAGCCGTCGATGCGGAAACGCGCCATGCGCTTGATCGACTCCTCAGTCTCGGCTGTGACGCGCCCAAGCTTTTGTGGCATGTGCAGGCTGAACAGACAGTTGTCGTATTGGCCCGTCATCGCTGCAGCGCCCAGCATGTCGTAGAACAGCCAGCGTTTTCGGAAAGGCGCAAACTTGGCATTGAAGATCGACACGTTGAACGGCCGCTGCCCGCCGGGTTGGTATACAGTGATAAGAAAGTCTTCAACCTGGAGCGTCTCGAGCTCAAAGTCTCCGGGGTACGTGGGATGCCGCCAGTCCTTGGGGTCGAGCGGCTTGGATGCGTCCCACCAGACAGACCGTCGGTCTATCACGCCACGCGCGCCCTTGATCTTTGCGTCCTTGACGAGGCCCTTGCCGTCGAGCCAGCGTCTAAAGCTAAGGGTCACTTCTACCTCGTCAAAGTTGAGGTCGAACATGGTATAGTTGTCGGCTGGAGAGGCTCGTGGGGGTGACAAGTAGCCCGCTGGGAGGGACGAGGAGAGCGAGGCAACCGGGTCAGGCGGCTTGGCCGTCGCCGACTTGCGGCGCTTGCCGTCCTTTGTGTGCGGGTCCTCTGGGTCCTGTGGGCGCCGGGACACATACACGTTCTTAAAAGAGATCGCGGACGCACCCCACCGTGGCACAATAGCCGACTCGAATCTGCCATGAGCTTGATCCTTATATATGCTAGCTCACATAACGGTCACGCCCGTCTCCGACGTGAGGTAGTCTGAGATGTACCGCGCGACATACTCCTGCAACGACAGCGAATTGAGCGTCGCAAAGACGGCAGAGACAAAGGTTGTCCTGGGGGTTAGCACCGGTACAGTGATCTTCAACGCACGTGCCGAGAATGATCCAAAGGGCTGTCTGATTAGCTTGACGTTTGCATTGGTGGACTCACTGTTCCCAACGACGAACCAGCTGAAGAACGCGCTCAGGTCGTCGGTGTTGAAGCGTCTCCAGCCACGGATAGTGAACCACTTGAGGCGGATCCGGAGTCGCTGCCACCAGCCGTTAGCCGCGTCGAGGAGCTCGTCTTTGGTCGGTCTTCGGTGTGCGAGTTCGGACAGGGAGCTAGATCGCCGGATCAGGCGCCGGATGAAGGGCGAGTATTCCTGGATATGCCCGCCTGGTGGTGGTGAAATGCGTCGTTCTGTGGGCAGCGGTGTGCCGTCGGCGGCTGCGTTGCTGGGTCCGCCAGGACACTCGGGACACCTTCCGGAGGTGTGGGCGTCTCCGCGGGTGGAGGTGGAATTGTATCGCCGTGGGAACCGTTGGGGGATCATCGCCGGCGGTTCGTGGTGTGTAGCTAACGCCAACTGTCGCCGTAACAATGGATGATTCGAAAGGTGTCTCGGTGCGTGGAAGGCAGTCACAGGCCGCGGTGGGGTGCCCACTGCTCCTCGCGACGAACTCGCCCACATTGACGAGCTCGACGCCAACGCGCCTCCCCTCACCGGCATCGCTGCACGCACCGCTGTGCGCCACATGGTGAGCGTGAGACAGGTCCTCAAGCGGGTGCTAACGACCTTGGTCCGCCCTGTTGAAGGGCTATTGCGGGATACCAAGAAGCGTGAGCCGTAGCGATCAGTGAGATAAGAGCAACGGGTGATAGGAAGGGATGTGTGGGATGACGACGGGTCATCTGTCGGCTGTCAGCCCCTCGTTCATGACATCGGCGGCAAAACTGAAACTGCAACCTGTTGCCTCCACTCTGACGTTGACCAGCCGAGACCTGCTGATAACGGAATCAATTTATTCCTGCCAAGCTTATTAATGATGTGTATTATAAATTTCAAAAGTTGCCACCAGAGCCGAATGCACACCCCAGACGGGTCTCCAAGATTTCAGCAACGACCTGGCAAGTGGTGGTGCCGACGACCACTTCTGTCGGCACTGACAGGCACTGGCTCTTGTCATCTCCCACTCTCTCTCTCACATTTTAACCACTTACCACAACAGCGAACATGGAATACGAACCCGATGCCGCTGGGAGGGAATCCTACATTCTCTGTGCCGACTGCGGCACCGTCATCTCATCCGCCAACGGAGCTGGTCTCTGTGAGTAGCACCGACCCTCTTGGTCAGCAACATGGCAACAGCGCTAACAACTACCAGGTGTCGGATGTCTGCGCAACACCATCGACATCACTGAGGGTATCCCCAAAGAGGCCGTGATCAACTTTTGCCGCGGGTGCGAGCGGTTCTTGTCACCGCCTGCGACGTGGGTGTCGGCACAGCCCGAGTCGCGCGAGTTGATGGGTAAGTGGCGTGACCTCTTGAGATGCCGCACACCACTAACACCTTCCAGCTATCTGCCTCAAGAAAATTGCCAAACCGCTGCAAAAAGTGCGCCTGATCGACGCCTCGTTCATCTGGACGGAACCGCACTCGCGCCGTATCAAGCTCAAGATTACCATCCAGAAGGAGGTGCTGGCGAACACGGTCCTGCAGCAGACGTTTGAGCTCACGCTCGTGGTGCACACGGGTCAGTGCCCGCAGTGCACGCGCCTCGCGGCCAAGAACACCTGGAAGGCGTCGGTGCAGGTGCGCCAGAAGGTGACGCACAAGAGGACCTTCCTGTTCCTCGAACAGCTCATCCTCAAGCACAACGCGCACAAGGACACGACGAGCATTTCCGAAAAGCGCGACGGCCTCGACTTTTACTATGCCGAGCGTAACCACGCGGTCAAGATGGTCGAGTTCCTCGCCAGCGTCGTGCCCGTCCGCGTCAAGAGCTCGGAGCAGCTCATCTCCAACGACACGCACTCGAACACTTCCAACTACAAGTTCACCTACTCGGTGGAGATTGTGCCGATTTGCAAAGACGACCTCGTGTGCATCCCCAAGAACCTCGCCAAGCAGTGGGGCAACATTTCGCAGCTCACGCTGTGCTCGCGCGTCGGCAACACTATCCACTTTATGGACCCGATGACGCTGCAGACGACCGACGTCAGCGCGCCGGTGTACTGGCGCCAGCCGTTTGCGCCGCTCGCGTCCGTGTCCGAGCTCGTCGAGTTTATCGTGCTAGACATTGAACCAGTGGGCGCGCAGCGCGGCAAGTGGGTGCTCGCCGACGCGCAGGTGACGCGCTCCAAGTCGTCTGGGCGGCACACGGACGACGAGGGCATGGGCGACGACGGCATCTATCACACGCGCACGCACCTCGGCGCGATCCTGCAGCCGGGCGACACGGTACTGGGCTACGACCTGACCAACGCCAACTTCAACAGTGAGGCGTTCGAGGCCCTCGACCCCCACCGGATACCCAACATCATCCTCGTCAAGAAGACGTACCCGAACCGGAGGAAGAAGAGCAAGCCGCGCAACTGGAAGCTCAAGTCGATGGCCAAGGAAGCCGAGGACGGCATCGACGCCGGCGGTTACGGCCGTGGCGCGCTTGGCCGCCGTGGTGGTGTGGACCAGAAGAACGTCGAGCGCGACTACGAGCTCTTCCTCCGCGACCTCGAGGAGGACAAGGAGATGCGCCAGGCGATCAACCTGTACCGCGCCGAGGAGCAGGCCGAGCAGCAGCAGCCAACAGAGGACGGCGATGGCGACGTCGCCATGGGCGGCGGCGCAAAGGCCGGCTCGGGCATGCGCGGCGGTAAGCGCCGAGGCGGGGCGGCTGCCAACGCCGCGGCCGAGATGGACGTCGAGGACGAAGCTGCTGCTGGCGCCGAGGGCGGTGACTCGGGCGACGAGCCCGAGGAGGAGGACTTCCCCGAGATTGAGCTGGACGAGCTTCTCGAGAACTTTGAGGAACTCGACATGGCCGATGACGACGCCGAAGAGGTCCTGTAGCTGTCCAAAACCCCACACCCATCCCGAACCCTCTAGCAATAATGTACACTAGTCTCTGGTCCACGAGCGTGGCCGTATTGTGCATAGTCTATAGATCGTACAAAAGCTGCCAGCATGCATCTTGCAACAACTTGAGTGGGGGCTGGGCGATGTGATGCCTAGCGTGAGGATGCGAGTAATGTGTGAGTGATAAAGGGGGAGTGGACGTCGAACTCTTCCCTCAAGCCGGTGGGTGGACGTGCTTGCGCACCCACGGCATGGCGACTTGACGGATCCTGTCGCCGTCATGCTTGACGCCTGGGACTTCGAGGTACTCGTACTTGATACCGGCGGCGTCAAACGACTGCGCAACAGCCAGCGTAGCTTCGAGTCGGGAATGTGCCGCGCGCGTGCCGTCAGGTTGGAAGGGGCGCCAGTTATCCCCTGCGCCGATGAGGAGCTGGACCGCGACCTCGCCGCTCTGGGTCCGCCGTGCGAGTTCCGCTGGGTCGATAGCACGACCGCCTTGCACCCCAACCGCCGATCGCTCAACTGTTGTCGGCGCACCGTCGATACCATCGGGCCACGGCGCGCGTACCAGCGGCGTCGCCCGCCCCGGCGCACCGATAGACACGGCGTGCACCTTGTCCGGGTACAGGTAGAAGAAACGGTGCACAAACTGCCCGCCTCCCGAGAATCCTACGAGCGTAAACGTCCGCGTATCGATCGAGCCCCATTCGCTCGCGACCAGGTCAATCATGTCTAGTAGAACCGAGTCGTAGCGGACCGTCTCGCCCGCGGCAGTCTCCCATACCAGGCGCTTGTAGTTATCCGGCCCGTCCGGAAACTAGCGTCATCAGCATCAAAGGGAGTAGTAACACACGCGCCCACCCACCTTTAGGTCACAGGGAAAGTGTGGGGCGAGTACAACGACGCCCTCCTCCTCGGCGAACTCGTGCCAGTGATCGCGTAGCTTTTCTGGGTCGCGCGACGAGTCGTGCATGAGCACGAGGAGGGGAAATCCGTGGGCGGCCGGGAGGCGCGGTTCGAGGCCGCCGGGACGGTTGACTGGCGATGTCGATATGGGTACGGGGGGACCAACGATCTGCCCGTCGCGCCCGACGTCCTCGCCCCGCGCGCGCCGCGTGACTGGGTGCGAGCGCGGCACGTACAGCCAGAAACTGAAGCGCGGGTCGCTCGGGAGGTGAAACGACGCAGTGCGCCGCGACGCCATGATCAGCGTCAGGTGGCCTGGAGGCGCTGCGAACAGCGTCGAGTCGGCCGATGCGGGCGGCGGCGGCATCGTGTGCGACTGACTGTGAGACGGACGACCGAGGAGTGGATGACTGTGACAGTTAGACAACGCAAATCAAAACGCAAAGTAGGTTCATGCAATGTGGAGGTTGCAATGTGTGTGGAGCAAAAACCCCGGCTATAGCCGTTATTTGCCCCCTGACCATCACAAGGGCCCATGTGGCCCCGAGACTCCATAGATGCATAGAATAATGCACAGAAATCAATGCGCCGAACAGCCGGTTCGCAGATCAACCCGACGCGTGAGCGCACAGACATGATGGCAGACTCTGCACAGACAACTGCATAACAAAACGTAGGACAAAACAGGGAGAGGAACATTAGAATGGAGCGAAACCGCACACACTCAGCGACGCGGATTAGAACTGGCCGGGCATGGTCTGAGCTGGCGCCTGCTCCGGAACCTGGCCTGGAACTTGGCCTGGAACCTGACCCGGCACCTGGGGCTGCTGGACACCGGGCAGCTGCTGCGGGGGGTTGGCCGTGGCGGCGCTGGCCGGGTTGGAGAGAGCGCTACGGAACGTGTCCTGGCTGCCGCCGGTGTCCCGGCGCTCGGAAAGGTTTGGCGGCGCGCCGGGGTTGTGCGGTGCCGCAGCGTCAGCGACGGGGTGCCGCGGCGGCGGCTGCTGCGACGACACGCTCCCGACGCCAGTGTAGCCCTGCTGAGGGGCCTCGCCAGTGTATCCCTGCTGCGAGGCCGCGCCAAACGCGCCGGGACCACCAGCGGCGCCAGCAGCTGAAGCGCCACCGAAGGCGCCAGCGGCGCCTGGCGCTCCGGCCTCACCGTAGCCTTCACCGGGGACACCGGCACCCACACCACCGGCGCCTGGCGCAGCGGCAAAGTTCTGCATACCCTCGCCCTGGCGCGGGGGGAGGGATGGCGCACCCTGCGGCACGGGGGGCGTAGACGCGGCGGGGGGCGCGTCGACGGCGGCGAACTGGCCAGGGGCGGCGCCGCGTGTACCCTCCGTTGCGCCCGGCGCCATCTCCGAGGCCGGCGACGCCGCAACGCCACTGGCGGGCGCCGCGGCGGGGTTGGCAACGGACGCGGCGGGCGCCTCGGTCGCAGCCGCTGTGCCGCCCGCAGCGTTGGCCGCGCCCACGCCAGCTAGACCACCAGCGGCGGCACCGGCGCCCTTGGGCGACGCAGGCAGCGAGCTCTGCGACGCACCACTCCCGCTGCTGGCTCCCACGAGCGCCTCGAGGCGGGCGTCACGGCGTTCCGTGTTCGAGCGGTTCTGGCGTTAGCGAAGCACACCACGGGGCGGGACTGAGGGGCAGGGAGAATGAGGGTGCACGTGTATAGCTGAATGACTCGATGCCTCGCTTGGCCGTCGTTTAGAGCGCATCACGCGGTGCACGGCCTTCGACGCCCTCCACGCGAGGATAACACGCAGTCGGTTGCTATACACAACATTCCGATAAACTCACCTGCAGCTGGAGGTCCTCAAGTAAGGCCTGCGCGCGCTTGGTCTCCTCCATGAGACGCTCGTGCTCGGCAACCTTGGCCTGGTACTCCTTGTCGATCACCTCCTTGTTGGCAATGGCCTGCTCGTGCTCGCGCTGGAGCTTGAACAGCTCGGACTGGAGCTTCTCCTCTTTGCGGATAGCCTTCTGCTGGTCCTGCCAATGTCAGTCGCGCGACGACAGGTGGGCGGCAAAAGAACTTACCTCACCGAGATTGTGCACGCCGCGCGCAGCCTTGTTCTCGGCCTTGTGCGCCGACTCGACGTCCTTGAGCGCCTGGTGGATCCGCTTCTCCTCCGACTTGGCCTCTGTGTCGTCAGAACAACAAGGAGGGGCCTCGCACGACGTGAACCCGTACGTACCCTTCTGCATGAGGCGCTCCTCCTTCTCCTCGGGGGTCTTTGTGAACAGGCCCATGTTTGGTGAGTGGCGTGTATGGGAACAAGGAATGAGAGTGGGGATGAGAGAATGAGAAAGAGCAACAGCGATGGCGTCGACGAGTGGCAATTAAAAGCGTTTGGCGCAGAGATCTGTCTGTTCCTCTCTGTGGGCTCACACAAACGCGTCCATCACCACCGGGGTTGCCTCTGACGTCACCAATACCGACACATACCCCCTGCTACGTGCCACATCAATCAACAACCGCCCCTTGCCTCTTGTTCATTCGCTCACGCTTTCCTCTCTCTGCCGCGCCCGGTTAACCATGTCCCTTAGCAGCAGCCGCACTGCATGCTCGCCGACGATCATCACCCGCTCCCCTTTTATGGCAAGCGCGCGTGACTTCTTAGGGCTAGCAACTAATTGACCCTTCGGTTGCTGCCAGCTGCCAGGTAAGCCGTGCTCGGTTCCCGCCAGGTACGCCGTGCTTGTGTCCGGTGTGACACACAGGGTTTACTCAAGGCCGAACCGAACAAGCAGCAAGCGGGTATAGATATCCTGATCTCGAGCATGTGCATGCATGGATGCAGAGCATAACCCCGTGTACCAAAGAAATGCTAATGACGGTGTGTGTTCTGGCTAATGACGTTTATATCCAATTATAGACTACCCTTTGATTTTAATCGGCCCATTCTTGCCGCCCCACTCCCACAAGCTCTGGTTTTGATTCCGCTAATACTCAAAGCAATATTTCAAATAAATTTGGCGAAGGGGATGCTCCGCCGCGCATCTGATCCGCTGTCACCCAAACACACACAAACGACCGACTGCTCCCTCCATCCACCTCTCTCTATCTCGGCCTTGTTGCTCACCCGACGCCGACACTCACCCGCAGATAATGGATCACCACGCAGACGCATCCATTAGATCCCCGACGGGCGCCTCTGCTGGGTCATCGGCACAGGGTGACGCTCCTCTCCGTATCAGCCAGCGTGCCTCGAACAGTTGTTCCTTCTGCACAAAGCGAAAGTAGGTCTCTCCGCCTAACAGACAAACCCGCGCCATCCCACCCATGTTAACCCATCCACTCACACACCCAGGATTAAATGTAACAAGAAGGTCCCCTGTGACAACTGCATCCGCCGAGGCCACCCAGAATCATGTACGCGCGTGCCGGCCATTGTCCGCGGACGTCTGGTGAACGCGCCGAACGCGACGGCTCGTGCGCCCCTCACGCCTGATGAAATGCGCCTTCTGCGTGAAGGCCAGCTGCAGCGCGAGAACCAGGGCTTGCGACGGCGCCTGAACGAGCTCGAGAACCGCCTACGCGAGCTCGAGGGCACACCGCAGAGCGGGCCGGGCACCGGTGGGCCCATTGACCCGGCATCGACTGGCTCAATGAGCTCGCCTGGAGACTCGCCCAGCACCGCCCCCAACGCATTCACGCACCTCCTCAATGCGGCCAACACGGCGCGGGGCGCAGGCCACTCAGGCACGCTAGGGCACGAACGTAACCGCCAGGACGACCCAGATGTCCTCGAGCCCTTTGTGCACGTCATGGCCATGCCTGTGAGGAAGAACGACCGGCCCAGCAGCCCGACCAGCCGTAGCCGCCAGGCGTATCTCTCAGACACCATCAGTGCGCTGCTCGACCTCCCGTCCCGCAAGACGACCGACCTCGCGCAGGCTGACCTTCTTACGCTGCTTCCCAACCCCGAGCAGAGCACGACCATTCTCCGCGCAAGCCTCAAGTACATGAGCTTCTTGCACACGACCGTGCACGTGCCTCTTTTCTTGGCCGAACATGATGAGTGGATTCACGCCGTGAGCGAGGGCCGCGAGGGCGGAAAGGGCGACGCATGGCTTTCCCTCTGTAAGTCAGCTCACCCCTCAAAACCTAACCATACGACCGCGCACTGACCTGACATCAGATTACTGCCTCCTGTCCACGGGAATGTACTTTTGCGGCGACCTGCTTGCGCCGGAGCTACACCTCACGGACGAGGAGACGGCGCAGCTGTCGTCTTTTTGGCTCGACGTCTCGCTCGAGGCTCTGAATCGCTCAAAGTTCATGTCGACCAACCCGACACTCGAGGCGTTGCAGACAATTGTCGTCCTGCCAATGGTGGCATACAACTTTGGGGCAACAGCGTACACCGAGTCACTGCTACACGTGGGCCTGCGTCTCGCGCAGCTCCTCAAACTGCACCTGCTTGGTCCTGAGCAGGGCGACCACGACAACCTTCAGCCAGGGCTCATCCAGCGCGAGGTCGGCAGGCGAGTGTGGCTGCTGTTGCGTCTGGGCGAGGGCAGGCCAGACTTTGTCAACACGGGCGGGCTGCGCCTGCCGCAGGGCCAGGCGGCCGAGCCGTTCAACGCCAACTTTGACGACATCACCGACACAACAGTGCGCGCGCGGCCCCTGTCCGAGTTTACTGTCGTCACGCACCTGCTCGCCGCTGGGCGCCGATACAGCATTTTTCGGCGCTTTTCTGAAGCGTTCGCCGAGGCCAATTCGTTTGCGGACCAGTACGAGATTGCGACCCACGCCGACCGCGCTCTTCAGGACAACCTGGCAGACTTTCCCTGCCTTCAGAACAGCGATGCTGACACGTTCGACGAGGTCTTTGACTTGAACGGCCCGCATGATCACCGGCCGCACTCGCGCTACATGTGGTCGCTCCTCATGCCGGCGGGTACCATCCTGGTATACCGCAGTTTCCTCGGGCGCGCCTACTCGGACGACCGCTTCACCAACGTCCGCGAGATTTGTCTTGCGGCTGCGCGCGAGATTTTAAGGCAGCGCCGGAGGCGCGTGCCCGCAATGTTCCTGCGTACATGGTGGGTTCCTGCTCCCGGGGGCAAGCCAACTAACGGAAGGCCGATTGCGTCGTATACCGTGCTCGCGGGCGTCGTGCTCGCGACCGAACTGGTGCACGGCTCGCCGTCGCCGGCGATGCATGCACGCCTCGTGTCCGAGATCCAGGGGATTATCGACACGTTGTGGCTGTGCGGCACGTCGTCGCTTGTCGTGCAGCGTGGCGTGCCCCTTCTCCGGCGCTTCATAGACTCGACCGAGGCGCAGCCTCCATTGTCCGCGGGCGGGTCGCTTGCCGGCGGCGCTGACGGCAAGCCGGGCTCGTCCAACGTTTCGGACGCGCCCATGGTCCCTGCGGCGCAGGAACTATGGCCTACCCTCCCCATCGTTCAGGACGCGTCGGCCGAGAGCTGGCTGCATGTCGGCGGCGATGTGTGGTCTAATGCTGTTGTTGCGCTCGAGACGCCAGAAGCAGGTTGGTGGAACACCCTGCTTTAGGCGATGTGAGAGATGACTCGTGATCATTTTTTGGTTCTTTGGCTATGCATACGTGGGTACAATGAGGAAGTACGGTACAAAGCGGGTGACAGTTTGTCGTGAACAGGCGTCGCGCTTGCGAGATGCAGACACTACTGCGGCCCGTGGATCACACACTTGATGACAGGCTTGCCGTCCTTGTCCTTGCCAGCGCGCGTGAGCTCGAACGCCTCGAGCGCCTGTTCAAAGGGGAAAGTGTGGGTGAGGAGAGGTTTAAGGTCGACGAGGCCGCGGGCGACGAGGTCGATAGCGAGGGGGTAGTCTCCCGACCCATAACGCCACGAGCCTTTGATCTTGATCTCGTTCGTGACGATGCGGAACATGGGCACGGCGACGTCGGGCGGGCCAAAGCCCGTCTGGACGTATGTGCCTCCGGGCCGCACGGCATTGAGGCCCATCTGAATACACATTTCGGCGCCGGTCGCGTCGACGACGAGGTCGACGGCGCCGTGGCCGCGCTCGGGCACGTCGAGGGTGGCGAGGAGGTCGTGCGCCGCACGCAGCGAGTACGCTGACCGCGCCTCGCCCTCTTTCTGCGGCGTAGGCACGTACGTGTCCGTCGCAGCGTAGGTCTTTGCAAACGCCAGGCGGTCGAGGTTAATGTCGACTGCGATAATACGCGCCGCTCCCAAGCCCTTGGCCACTGCCATGGCGAGCAGACCCACCGGCCCAGCACCAAAGATAAGCACTGTCTGGTTGGTACGTAGAGCGCCGACGTTGGCCACCGAGTGTACTGCGACACTGAGGGGCTCCATCATCGCGCCATAGATCGTCTCGACCGACTCGGGGAGGGGATATACGAGATCGTAGGGTCTGCGATATCAGCTCCGCATTGGTCCGCACCGGCGCCCGCCCGGGCCACTCACAGTTTGTAGTAGCGCTGCAGTGTGCCGTCGTGTGGAGGGTATGCGGCAAACTCCATGTGTTCGCAAATCTGATACTGTCCCGTGCGGCAGTCGGAGCACATTCGACACGTCGTGCCCGGTTCGAGGGTGACGCGGTCGCCGACACGGAAGACGTGCTCGCCTCGAGCGTTCTTTCCCACCGGCGTCGCCTGTTCAGCCGCAGCCCGCTTTGCCAACTTTGCGCCGAGCTGTACAATCTCGCCAGCCGATTCGTGGCCTAGACACATGGGTCCGCAGCACGACACGAGCCCCATTTTGCCCGTGTTGTAAACTGGCCGTCAGCAATCATGTGTTGTTTCAGAGAGTACAACGCACAGTGCACGTCCGAGCCGCAGATACCCGTCTCCTTCACCTCGACGAGCACCTCGTCTGGCCCTACGTCTGGCACAGGCAGCTGGGGCGTCAGCGAAAGGGACTACTACTAGTGCCTCTTCTTACCGTCTCATAACTCGTCTCGAGGGCCCCATGGAGAATGAATGCCGGATTGTCTTTTGGTTTGAAGGGCGTGGCCATGGTGTAGTGTTGGGACGCAGATATCAGAGTGGGTGGGATGGGGAGAGATGTTTATCGTTGGCTGCCCACAGAAGTGGTGCGCGTGGTGCTTGGGTTGCTTAGATGCTTAGATCACGATCACTTGGCACTACCGAGGGTACAAAGGAATTGTGATCTACACGAGCCGCTTCAGAGCCTCGCACGAGACGTGAGTGGTGAGCTGGGCGACGGGGTGGGTGGGCACACGGCACACACCACGGCACAGACGGCAAGTGCAGGCAATTGGAATTGATCGTGAACCCGAGGCTCTCGGTATGGCCGGGCCGGACTTAGCAAGGCACTGGAGAGGTATTTGGGTATATGCCCTGCTCTCGACTGCTACTGGAGAGGTATTTGCCCTGCTCTCGACCTGGAGCCCCTTATCCGCGCGTCCGCGAGGAGCAGGCAACAACAGAGCGCGAGAGCAAAAGAAAAGACTCGGGTCTGTGTCCCTGGGCGGCGAGGTGCGAGGTGTAGGTAGACGACGACAGCAAAATCAATTTGTCCCCCCCTCTCTCGGGCCAGTTTGCCATCTTGCTCCCAAGCACATCGCTCGACACGGCCCAGCAGGTCTCTTACTCACTCACCTTGTTTCCACTCCGGCCAAGCCGCTCTGCAAAGCCATCGTCCCGTGTATACGACAGTTGCACACGCACTCGCACTCGTGACCAAAGCCACACGGCCCCCCGGATCAATCCTGGACTTTTGGACTTTGTTGAGATCTGTCAGCCCACCTCCCGTCGTCACAACCAAGCTCAACGAGGAACGACGACCTGTGCGCGCGATGGACCCGCCCCGCCCGAACCATCCTGAGCAGGGCGTCAAGAAGAAGCGTAGACGAATCCATCTCAACTGTGAAGAGTGCCGTCGCACAAAGTCTAAATGTAAGCAACGCCAGCTTATCGCCACTACTATATCGGCGGGCGTGGGTGGAGGCTGATTGCGCCTTACAGGTAACCGATCATGGCCGTGCAGCGAGTGTGTTAAGAAGGGTGAGTGCACGGACTGGGGAGGTGAGGGACACAGGGCTGACGCGCGCGCAAAGGCATGGCGCACATATGTCCCAACCAGGTGTCCAAGATCACTCAACCTAAGAGTGTGACGATTGCCGAACTTACGAAACGCGTGCAGGAGCTGGAAGAAACGTTGCGGCGGAATGGGCTGTCACACGAGCTCGAGGCAGGGGGAGAGGGCGGTGACACGGGCGGGGATGAAACCCCACGGCGACCACCCATCGTGCGTGGCGAGTCAACAACATCGTCAACAACGTCGGGAGGGGCGGGCGTAGAAAGCGGGATGGACATGGCAGCCATGCTAGGAAAACTTGCGCTTGGACACGTGGGCACAAAGCGGTACGCCGGTATGGGCACGACGGCCTTCTACCTGTCGTCGCCGAACGAGAGCGGGGACGAGGACGAGAGCGAGGGCGACGACCGAGGCAGGTCGCGGCGTGTCGACGCCGAGCTCTGGCGGCCACCATGGGGCCACTCGCGCGGCGTGTCCCTCACTGGTAGGGGGCACCTCCCCGGCGTCCTCCTCGATCGATGCCGTGCCATGCTGTGTTCCCGCCGCGCTGCCAAGGACATGTTTGACAAGTTTTTCGACGTCACCTCGTGGAGGATCCAGCCCATGACCCCCGGGTTCTTCGACACGGTCCTCGCGAGCGTGTACGACTCGCCCGAAGGCGCCCACCCACACGACCTCGCTGTGCTCTTTGGCACACAGGCGATGACACTACTCTTTGACCCGAGTGCGGCCGCCGCTGCGCCAGGGTTCCAGGCCGTCGACTACCACCAGACGGCATACTCGTGTCTCGTCGCCGGCAACTTTTATACCGAGACGACGCTGAGCTCGCTCGTCTGCCTTCACCTTCTAGGCAGCTTCCTCATCAACTCGGACGACAAGCGCCTCCCCGACGGCATTTTCCCCATTATCGGCCTTGCAGTCCGCCTCGCAGTGATTGCAGGCTACCATCGCGACGCGGCGCCTGCGCATCTCACGCAGCAGGAGGTCGACTGGCGCCGGCGGATTTGGCACGAGCTGCTTGCTCTCGAGCGCGTGCACGTGCGTTCACCCCCAATGGTATTACCCACTGACACCAGTGTCTCACTGCCCTCCTCCCCGGTTCAATCAGCACAAAGCATTACGACACGCCGTACCCGTCCGACGCCCACCGCCAGGGATACTTCTGGTGGAAGTGGAACCTCGGCTTGCACATGGCGCGCGTGTTCGACTACTGGACAGAGACGGACACGCCAGAGTATTCAGGTGGGGGGAGATGCTCAGAGTTGAAGCTGACGAACAGCTGTGCAGGACATTGACGCCGGGTTGAGGCGCTTCCTGCATGCACTCCCGGCGCACCTTCGGTGTTCGACGTTCCCGATTGAAGCGTTCCCACTGAGCCGCCCCGGCGCTCCCGCCGTCGTCGTCTCGCCCGCACCCGTCCCGCTGTCGCCTACAGTCTCGACGGCGTCAGACTACCCCAACACCATCTCGCCCGGGCGCCTCACGCACCAGCAATACCGCATGGCCACGCACATCTGCATGGTGTTTTTCTACCTCCACCGGCCGAGCTTTATGCGCGCCCTCGGCACTGGCGACCAGGGCTGCGAGCTGAGCGTGCGTACCGTCGTCGAGGTGTGCGAGCGCATGCTCGAGCTCGTCAAGGGGATCCTAAGCCACGACTCAACCATGGCAAGGTGGTTTGTAAGTAAAACCAGTCGTCAGCCCAATCTGACACGCAGTCGTTCGCGGCCGACCTTTTCTCAGTGCTCCTATGTCAGACGGTGCTGGTGGTCAAGACGACGGACCCGGCGCTGGCGCAGCAGCGCATGGCAGTGTTGGAGCAGGGCCTGGCTGTGTTGGAATGGACAGCGACGGCCCGACCAAACTCGAAAAACCGCGCACTCGTGCAGCGTACGCGCCGACTGGCAGCCAAGGCGCGCGAGGCGATAGCGCGGCTGCCGGCTGCGAACAAGGCCGCCGCGATGAACGGGCTCGGCGGAGTGAGCGGTATGGAACTTCACACGCCTGCGCCTCAGCCGCAGCAACATGTACCGACACCGCAGACCGTGCCGGGGCTCTCGCTGTTCGACTTCAACGTGCCCAAGGCCGAGCCGGTGGACATGGAAACGCTCGCCAAACTGCCTATTCACCAGCGCGTCGACGTGCCCGTGCCCCCGGCGCCGGCCGTGGCTGCACCGCAGTCGTCTGCGCCAATGATGAACACACCATCGGACGGCCCCACGTCGGTACCGTGGTCGACCGGCGTAAGTGGCGGCATCGACATGCCCTCTGAACCGTCCTTCTCTATGCCGCTCGCGCCTAGCACGAACGACGACCAGTTCGATGCGTGGCTTGCCATGCTCTTCCCCGCCACCGACGCGCCGATGGACGTGTCTGTCGGCGGCGACGAATGGGGCGTAGAAGGGGCTGCTTGGAATCCGTAAACGCCCAGTGGCACACGAGCAGCCGTGTTCGCCTTTCGGAATTGTCCCCCGCATCGACGTCTCAATAGAGAGACGCCTCGGTCCTCGGGCACAACCGCTGGCGCGCCCCTGCGATCTGATCGGCCACCATGTCTGCGCCCAGCACCGGCACTGACCGACTCTCCCCATCTGTAATGTTGTTTAATGTTGCTTCTTCATTGGGCTTTTTGGGGATGCATCAATATCTTGCGTACTGCGTCTCAAGTACCTGTGCACGTATGCAGTGGTGGGCAAGATCCGGAGACGGGCGGAGCCCCGGCCCCGCGTAACCGTGGAATTGTACTGGCCAGGTCGGCCCCTCCGACTGGTGCGCTCGTATGCTGGGCGGCACGCGGTTAGCTAGGGACGGACACCAAAGAGTCACTTTCAACGACCACCGCCGGTTCTTTTCTCTTTCCTATCCTACTCACCACTCACCGGCGTCAACATGGCAGAGCAGAAGACCGCCAAGCCTCTCCGTGGGTATCCCGTGTGCCGGTCGTCCCCCGAGCGCGTGTGCGCCGCCAGCGCCGTCCCGCCCGTGGGCCGCAGGCGCTATCTTCCGCGCTGGCGATGCCCGGCGCGCCCCGCACACGACCACCCCGGTTCGCGAAGCATCACTAACACCCAGCCCTCCCGTTCGCGTACACCTTCACGGCTGGCGCCATCGCAGGTACGTCTCTGGGCATGGGCGGCGCTGATGGCAGGTGTGACGGAGCTCCTGGTACGTTTTGACTTTTCGCGCGATGGGCGATGGGCGGGATGGAGGTGCGGCAAGAAGAGGCGAGATACGCGTGGAGCGCGAAGACATCGCGCGCTGTCGCAGCGGTAGTCTGTCCATGGCATGCCCCGCGTCAATCATTTACATTTATGTCGCGCGATACATCCCGGCGTCGCTTCATCGCACCCGTGTTTGGCTGCGTGTTCCTCGCGGGACGTGTGTGGACCGGGGTTCCCTAGAGCCATTGCGTTCGATTAAGCAGTGAAGAACCCCTCCCCCCTCGCGAGGCTGCGCCGTGCTCGGTGTCAGAGCGAACCGTTAACGCCAGCTCCTCTACCCCCTCGATGTCATCAAGACGCGCCAGCAGCTCGACACGAGCAAGACGCCGGTGGGCATGGTGCAGACGTTCAAGAACATCCTCACCCAGGAGGGGTGAGTTGATGCAGCTGACGGAATGCTAACAGTAGCCCTTCGCGTCTGTACCGTGGCATCATGTCGCCTCTGATGATGGAGGCGCCTAAGCGTGCGATCAAGTTTGGTGCGAACGGATGGTGGGGCGCCCTGTTCACCAACAACGGTCAGAAGAAGATGACGCAGCCGCTCGCGATCCTGACGGGTTGCTGCGCGGGTGCGACCGAGTCGTTTGTGGTCACGCCGTTCGAGCTCGTCAAGATCCGTCTGCAGGACAAGAGCTCGGCGCACCTGTACAAGGGTCCCATCGACGTCATCAAGCAGGTCGTGGCCAAGAACGGTGTGCTAGGCCTGTACCAGGGCATGGAGCCGACGTTCTGGCGCCACTGGTGGTGGAACGGCGGCTACTTTGGCTCGATCTACCAGATCAAGGCCATCCTCCCCGTCGCGCACACCAAGAACGCCGAGATGATGAACAACCTCGCGGCAGGCACCGTCGGTGGTTTCATCGGTACCGTCATCAACACGCCGTTTGACGTTGTCAAATCGCGTCTCCAGCTCCACTCGACGGGCGAGTGGTGAGTCTTTTCTCTGACATGCCCGCTCTTGTGCTGACGAATAGGACGTACCCCGCACTCTTCCGCATTGCGCGCGAGGAGGGTGTCGGCGCGCTCTACAAGGGTTTCGCGCCAAAGGTGCTCCGTCTTGCCCCCGGTGGCGGTGTGCTCCTGCTCGTTGTCGAGGCCCTCTCCTCGGTCTTCCGCAAGCACCTTGGCCCTCCCTACATCTAATAGAGTCGTGCGGCGGTGCGCAGGCGCAAAAGCTTGAGCCGAGCCGCCGCGCAGAGGCGTGTTGCTCTAGATGCATCTTTGGTTGTTGCAAATGTCCAGGGGGGCACAGGCAGGTCAGGCGGGCCGAAGAGGCTCTCCAACGACTGCTAGTATGTCAGTCCGCTGTCAGGCGCAAGCGTGTTGGTGGGCATGGCTGGATGGCGCCGAAAGCCGTCTTGACCCCTCCCTCTTTGACTCCTCCCTCCTGGCGTTCATTTCCGTGACCCCTCCCTCAATTTTACGAGATGCATCATGCATCCTACGAGAAGGGGAAGGTGTTATCTCGCATTCCTGCAGCTAAATGCGAGATACGCTTGAGGCTATCTCGTATTTTGTAGTGTTTTACGAGATGGAGAACGCCGTGATTGCAAACTATGGCCAGTGAGGTGTTTAGCAGATGACCCGGGTGCGGGCCGGGGTTGCCGGGGTACCACCGTCAGATGCCGGTGTACACCGCCGAACAGCTATAAAGCGCGAGCGTGCGAGTGGCGGAGGTGGGTCACATGCATGCCCTCCTCAAGCTGAAGCAATGACCAAGCCGACACTCACGTACAAGCCGCTGCACCCGTCCTTTGTGGCCGAGGTGAGCGGTGTGGACTGGGACGACATTACGCCCGAGCTGGCGGACGAGCTCAAAGCGGGTATTGCGCGGTACGGCGTGCTCGTGTTCCGTCGCACGGCGCTCGACGACGACAAGCACGTCGCGCTCGCGCGGCTCCTCGGGCCTCTCGACGACGTCACGCCGTACAACAAGCTTGGGCGCGTCAACCGCCTCAAGTACGACGAGCTCTTTGACGTGTCAAACGTAGACGCCGACGGTAACATTATTCAGAAGGGCTCGATGCGTGATATACTCGGAAAGGGTAACCAGGTAGGCTCACTCTCCGGTTCACCGCTGACTAGAGCTCTTCCATGTCGACAGCGCGTTCAACCCCCGCCGCGCGGGCCTCTCCCTCCTCCTCGCACACGAGCTGCCCCCTCCCAACATGGGCGGTAACACCGAGTTTGCCGACACCCGCACTGCTTACGACGACCTCGACGAGGAGACAAAACGCCGCGTGGACGACTATGTCCTCTGGCACTCGCAGCACCACTCGCGGCGGCGCGCGAGTCCGGGACACCCTCTACTCGAGGAGAAGCGCGTACGTCCACTCAGACCAGGTGCAAGGCTAATGCCAGTTCCTTCCCGAGTCCCACCCCTTCGGCAGGCACAAGCTCGTCCAAGTCCACGAACCCTCCGGACGCACAGTACGTTTTATGTTGCGCCATTCCGCCATTGCGCGACTCTAGGTCTGACGCCCAGAACCTGTACGTCGCAAACCACGCGTATCGCGTCGACGGGCTGCCGATCCCCCAAGGCCAGGCCGAGATCGACGCGATCCTCGACCACTGCACGCAGCCCAAGTACGTGCACGCGCACGAGTGGCGCGACGCCGGCGACATGGTCATCTGGGACAACACCTGCGTCATGTGAGCACAGCGCGCACGCGAGTCTTCCAGCTGACGATACACAGGCACCGTGCTTGCCCAGGCGACTTTGAAGGAAAGTACAAGCGCGACATGCGCCGCGCGACTGTGCACGACACGAGCAGCCAGGCATGGGGCCTCAACACTGTCGGGGATACCTGGCGCTCGGGACTGCCATAACTTGTCTCTCTGTCTGTTCATGACTGTTTCGTTGTCACCGTGTCGTCTGGATGTATCTTTACTTGCTCGGTGTCGACGGCGCCGACGTGTGCGTGCCCACCCCGCGCTCCTCGTCAGGCACACTGGCACGGCCGTGCGTGCCGCGGGCAAGGAAACCCGGCATAACCTCCTCCAGACTTTGTTTTACTTCGGTGGATGCCGATTTGCCGATGCGCGCGTCGGCTGAGACCGACGATCCGACAAGGGTGTGGGGTGGATTGAGTTTATCCAACAACAAGACCTCGTGACTAACCATGCCTGCCCCTTGAGGCCGTTTGCGACTCCTCCCCTCCTCTTCGTTGTCGCCCACTTTGTCAACGACGCACTACTACTCCACGCTGCTCTGCTTGCTCCAAAAGGTGCTGTCAGCGACGCTGCATCCACGTCCCCGCGCCGCTGATCAACACACCAACACCACCACGAGCCTGATTACATTACAGGCGGAAGCTCAACGCTAAAGCACGGACGGCCAAACCACCCCGCTGCCCACCACTTATGTCGGCGTTCTCCCAGTCTGCGTTTTCGCAGGCGTCGGCCGCCAGCGGCCTGTCGCCGAACGAACGCACGTCGCTGCTCAACAAGCGCCGTCGCGAGAGTGTCGTCGACTACGCGACGCGCGTGCCCGAGGACTATGCGCCTGTGCTCGAGGGCGCCGAGGCGCCGGCGAAGCACTACAACCTTGCCGGCCTGACCCCCACCGACTTCTGGATTCTGGTGAGCACAAGCGACCTGAGCGGCGCTGACGGGAGTGTATCTCCATGTGGTCGTGTTCATTTCTCAGCGCTTTTGACGGCACAATCGGTGTGTAGCTCCTGAGACAGGAAGAGCTGACAGCAGTCGCGACGCTCCTCGGCCCCATCTCGTCTGCGTTCATGGCGACCAACCTTGCGTCCTGGCTCGGCACGGCCTAGTAGGTTGGACCATACCCTAAATAGCTAACTCTCCAGCCTCCTGTCTGTGTGTTGCTTCACGCCCATCTACGGGCGGCTGTGCAACATTATCGGCCGCCAGGCGTCGATGCTCATTTCGCTCTTCTTCTTCTCGCTCGGCAACGTCATGTGTGCCGTCGCGCCCAGCATGCCCTTCCTCATCGCCGCGCGTGCCATTGCGGGTATTGGCGGCGGCGGTCTCACGTCCGTCGGAAGCACTATCATGAGCGACCTCGTGCCGATTCAGTATCGCGGCATCTTCCAGGGCTACGGCAACATCATGTTTGGTGAGTTTGCGGACCGCCAGCCTAAAGCTAACTCATAGGCATGGGTTCGGGTCTTGGAGCACCCCTGGGCGGTATCATCAACGACCACTTGGGCTGGCGCTGGGCATTCTACCTCCAGATCCCGTTGCTCGTCATTGCCGGCGCCATGATCTGGTTCAGGGTGCGGTACACTGTCCAGTCGCCGAACGCGTCGGGTGAGACGACGCCAGTACGCCAGGAGACTATCCGCGAGAAGCTCGCGCGCATCGACTGGCTCGGCTCGTTCACCCTCGCAGGCTTCATGGGCCTCGCCCTTCTCGCCATCACCCTTGTCACGTCGTCGATTGACCCCGACCTCGCGTACAAGTGGACTGACACGCCCATTATCGGCATGTTTGTCGGCTCGGTTGTGCTGTTCTTTGTCTTCCTCTACATTGAGCTCAAGGTTGCTGGCGAGCCCATCCTCCCTGTCGAACTGCTCACGCAGCGCACCCCCGTCGCTGTCGCCATCAACAACTTTACCATTTCTGTCCTCGGTTTCGGAACCGTGAGACATCTTGCGTTGGTATGGGCTGACCGCAGATGTACTCTGTCCCGCTGTACTTTATGGCGGTGCGCCTGATGACGCCGTCGAACGCTGGCAACCACCTCATTCCCAACTCGGTCCTCGGATCGATTGGCTCGCTCGGCGTCGGCTTCATCGTCCGCTACACGGGACGGTACTACTGGCTGACCGTCTTCTGCGGCCTGTCGGCCGTCCTCAGCGCGTTCCTGCTTGCGGGCTGGGACCTCAACACGTCCGAGTTCCTCATGTGGACATCATTCGGTCCCATGGCGTTTGCGCTGGGGTCGGTCACGACGCTCACGATTGTCGCCCTCATCGCGGACATCGGCCGCGACCACGTCGCTGTGGCCACAAGCCGTAAGTCGCGCTAACATTGCCGCAACTGACATGGCAGTGTCGTACATGTTCCGCACGACGGGCCAAGTCCTCGGCGTGTCACTTTCTGGCGCGCTCACGCAGGCTGTTCTGCAGAAGGAGCTTGAGAAGCGCATCACGGGCAAGAACGCGCACGACATCATTCTCCAGATCCGCCAGTCGTCCAACTCTATCCGCGACCTCCCTCCTGCACTCCGGGCCGCCGCCACCGCGTCGTACCAGAAGGCCCTACATGCTGTCTTTGTCTGTGCCATTGTCGCTTCCGTCATCGGCGTCGTCTCGTCCATGGGTATCCGCGAGATTGACATGAACGACGCACTCAAGAAGACGTCGGACAGCGACGACGAGGAGGCATAGGACGCACTCTCCAAGCCCAGACCCAGCCCCGACGCTGTTCAAAATCTTTAACCTGCCAATATCCCAATGCCACTGTAATCTAAGCCAATGTTGCTTCCTGCATTTCTTCTGTAGTACGTGTATGTCTTGCCATATGCATGCATCACGCTTGTTTTGTTTATCCATCCATCCAAGGCTGACGCCGAGGGCTGACACTCTCAAGTTATGAATGTGGTGGTTTAGCCAGAGGCACCGGACATGGCCGAGAACGGTATGTGCCGGGGTGTTGACGTCCGGCATAGCGTGTGGGGCCATTTAGCAAGGCAGGTCGGACATTGTGGTTTCTCACTTGCCCACCACGACGAAACAGCATGAGTACCTCTAGAGACGGTGTGAACGACATGGCCTCGGCGCTGGGCGAGTTTGAGATGGTCGACGACAAGCCCAAGTCGCCGTACGACTGGACGCCGCCACACTGGGTGCCCAACCCTGTCCCGCACGACTATGACATCTTTGCTGCTCCGTGGCTGCGTCCGGAACAGGAGCCCATGAGCTTTGTTGGTGGGGTGCCGGGTAGGGGCTAGTCGCTGATGGAAGGTGCACATGTTATTGACGCCGAGCACGGCAAGGTGCTTGAGAACATGACGGTGCGGATCCGCAAGGGCGTCATTGAGAGCGTAGACAAGACCCGCGCGGCAGACATGCAGGAGGCAGGGTACTCTACCATTGACGCACGGGGAAAGTACATCTGCCCGGGCCTGATTGACTGTGAGTTGTCGGGAGGAGGTGGTCCCCGGGCTGACTGACGCCTAGGCCACACACACATCACCGCGACGCCGGGCCAGACGGCGAGCTCGCTCACGGGGACGAGCGAGACAGACACTGCACTCAAGGTTACGTTTGTGCTCAAGGGCATGCTCTCTCGCGGGTTCACGACTGTCCGCGACGTAGGCGGTGCGAATCGGCACTACAAGACCGCGACTGCCGACTGGCTTATTCCTGGCCCGCGCATCTTCCAAGGCGGGCCGATCATGTCGCAGACTGGCGGACACGGCGACATGAGCAGCCAGGACAGTGCAATCTCGTGCTGTGGGGGAATCACGCCGTGGCCGCGGGGCCCACAGCTGAGCGCTGTAGCCGACGGCGTCGACGCGTGCCTCAAAACTGCCCGCAAGCTCATGCAGATGGGCGCGGACCATATCAAGATCTGCTCGTCTGGCGGCGTCGCGTCTCCTACCGACCGCCTCGAGAGCTCCCAGTTCACCGTCCCCGAAATCCGCGCCATCTGCGACACGGTGAAAAACATGGGCGGCACGCTCGTTACCGCCCACTGCTTTACCACCGAAGGCGCGCGGAACGCGATCGAAGGCGGCATTGGCGGGATCGAGCACGGAAACCTCGTCGACGACGACACGCTCAAGCTCATGGCCAAGCGCGGCGTGCACCTCACGCCTACGCTGACGGTGTGCGACCTCCTAAGCCGCCCGCCGTACGAGGCAATCATCCCGCCTGCGTCGCGCGAAAAGCTAAAGAAAGTCCAGGAGATGGGCTTCAAGACGCTGAAAAGGGCGCACGAACTCGGCGTAAACATTGCATACGGAACCGACGCGTTCTCGTCCATGCAGCCGCTTCAGCTCAGCGAGTTTGACCTGCGTAAGCGCGTCCTACCCTCCCCCGCTATTCTCCGCCAGGCGACGGTCAACGGCGCAAAGGTCCTCAAGATGGAGGGCAAGATTGGCGTCGTTGCAAAGGGCGCGTTCGCCGACCTGCTCGTCCTCTCGGCCAACCCGCTCGACGACGTCGGGATCCTCAACCAGCCCCGCAAGTATCTCCGGGCTGTGGTCAAGGACGGCCGCTGTGTTTCATCGCAGATAAAGGACCTCCGGGTAGAGGTGCCGCTCGTGTAGTTAGGAGTGCTGCATTGCTTGTTTTGATAGCAGGACACTGGATGGAATGTGTGTTGCTTTTGCTGCTCGACAACGGCCTCAAAGCGGGCTCGGCAACTAACCGCTTGTCACCATGGCGTCATGCGCCGCGAGGTATGCCGGCGGTTGAGTTTCGGCACGTTGCCCGAGATCCATATGCTGTTCTAGCATCAACCAAAGAGCCAACACAACAATGTCACGACTGTACAATAGCACACACTCGCATCGATGCGGATAGGTCTGGTTGCAGTGCTGGCCGGTGCGGCGCTCGCGTCGCACCAGCCGTTCGACGCGGTGTCAGGGCGAGTGTCCCCACGCTCCGTCCCTATCGACATCTCGGCTCATTACAACAACAAGGGCACGAGCGCGGACGGGCAGCACGACGGCACCGAGCTGAAAGACGGCGCGACGTTTCCGAGCGAGCATCTGCCGACGGGAACGTGGGTGCACGACGGCATCGAGTTCATGTTCCCGCACGACTGGGACGCGCTCGCCCACGACAACGTGCGCGCGGACGGCCACCATGTCCTGCTCGAACATCCCGACGAGGTCGCGGCCGTGCACTTGGTGTGTACCGGTGAAGACCCTGGGGGCTTCAACCGCGGCGAGACCAAGGAGTCTCTTCGCCTTGTCCTCGACGACAACACCGAGGTCTCGGTCGATTTCGAGGTGAAGAACTGGTGAGTTCGGGTCGCGTACACACTTTGCTGAGAGACAGGTGGAACCACCACTGGACTAACAAAGGCCAGATCCGCTCGCCGTTCCAGTGGGGTCCGGGCGGAGAACGCGTGTACAACGCCTCGCACCTGTTCCATGTCGCTGTGCCGCTCCCCACGTTGGCGGCGGGGCGACGGGTGCGGGCCATCACGTTGCCGCCGGCAAACGACTGGAACGCCGTGCATGTCTTTGCCATGTCGTACCTCCCCGTGGCGCAGGTAAACTCGCCCAAACTGCGAGACACGGTCCAGCCCGCGTTTGTGCGCGCCACGCGGCGGTGGATGGACGTTGGTGGTCGGGGCGTGCGCGCGCAGGTAGTCGAGGTGGCAGTCAAGAACCCCCTGTCCCCCGCGCTCCACTCTGACCCCCGCGCATGGATGACATCGCCTGTCGACGTCACACTGCAAGGCGCAGGTTTCCAGACGGTCGAGGCACCGCGCATCAACCGGCTTATGCCCGGCGACGAGGTGCTCGTCGAGGTCGGGGTGATCCCTACAAGCCCATCTGGCGACTTTGACAATGTCAGCGTCGTCTTCGACTTTGGTGGGGAGGAGAGCTCGACCTTTTCCGTCGACGTTGAGGGATCTGGACTTGTACGTGACTTTGCGCGCTGGTCGCCGGACGAAGACGACGTCGAGCAGCACTCTGCGCCTGCGTGGTACGACGGCGCAAAGTTTGGCATCTTTGTGCATTGGGGACTGTTCTCCGTCCCGGCGTGGAGCGACAACACGCGGTACTCGGAGTGGTACGACTTTTGGCTGCACGACGACGACGAGAACGGGACAGCCTACAAGCACCACAAGGAGGCGTGGGGCGAGGACTTTGTCTACGACGACTTTATCCCTCTCTTCACCGCGGAAAAGTTCAACGCGTCCGAGTGGGTCGAGCTGTTCGCCGATGCAGGCGCGGGGTACTTTGTTTTTACGACAAAGCACCACGACGGGTATGCCCTCTTTGACACGGGGCCCACGAGTGACCGCAACTCGCTCAAGTACGGTCCCCAGCGCGACTTTCTCCGCGAGCTTATGGACGCAGCTGAGAAGGAGCAGCCGCACCTAAAGCGCGGGACGTACTTTTCCATGCCCGAGTGGTTCAACCCCCTGTACGCCGAGCACGGGCGCGTGTCGTTCCCGGGCGGACCCGCACGTAACCCCTACACTGGCGAGGTTGAGCCATACAACGGTTTCGTCGATGTGGGCGACTACGTGAGCGGCATCCAGGTGCCGCAGATGCGCATCCTCGCGGACGAGTACAAGACCGACCTGATGTGGTGCGACATTGGGCTCGACAACGGATCGGCCGCGTTCGTCGCGGAATGGTACGCCAAGGCCGCGGCCGAGGGACGCCAGGTCGCGATTGATAACCGGTGTGGGATCGGGGGCGACTTTGACACGCCCGAGATGACGCGCATGGCAACGGTGCAGAAACACAAGTGGGAGTCGTGCGCGAGCATGGATCCGTACTCGTTTGGGTACAGCGCCGTGACGCGCGAGGAAGAGTACCGCAACGCGACCGACGTCGTGCACACGCTCATTGACATTGTCGCCAAGGGCGGCAACTTTCTCCTCAACGTCGGGCCCAAGGCCGACGGTTCCATCATTCCCGCCATGTCTGCGCCGTTACGCGAGGCCGGTAAGTGGCTCCGCACAAACGGCCGCGCCATTTACAACACGACCACGTTCCCCCTAGTGCCCGAGGTACGTACCGACGACGTGCATGTCGAGGTCACGCGCACGCGCGAAGCGCTGTACCTCATCTCTTTGCGCGACCCGGGCACGACGCTGCGTGTCCCCGCGCCGCTCCCTGTGCGCGCATGCGACGACATGGTCCTCCTGACAGAGCACGGCGACGTGCCCGTTCCGTTTGCGTACGACGCCGGCGTGCTCGCCCTCGACCTGCGCAACGTCAGTGCACACGACCGCACCGACAAGATAGCCTATGTCTTCGAGGTCAAGTACCGCGACTGCACCCCGCCGCCAAGGGACGAGCTCTAGCGCTGCAGAAGTATGTACACGCGGCTGCAGATAGACTTGCTATGCATGCCACTCCAGCCTCATCCGACGTGACGACTGGCGCAAGGCCACGAGTGTCCGCGCACGCCTGGCCACCTATCTGCGCGTTTGTCGCCCGCTGAATCGGGTATGCGATGACGAAAAACAACCTGACGAAGCGGTCCTGTGGCGCCTGCCTCTGACACAGGCTTCGAGGTACGTTGTCCGCAAAAGTTGGCGACACTATGCCGACGGACCCGCCCCACTGCCTTCCTCTTCTGTCGTCCCCCAGGTACTCCCCAGCCCGCGGTGGGTCATACTCGAGAGAGGGAGTGGGTGTGTGTGTTCGCCCACGGGCCAAGCTGCAGGCGCTCGACACGAGCCCTCCTGCGCTTGTTCCACCCGGGTCCGCCGAGATGCGCGACGAGGTCCGCGAAGAGGCGGTGAGCGCGGCGTGCAGCGAGATATTATTCCGCAACGCACACAACCGCGTTAAGCGTGCGCGGCGTTGCTGCCAGTCTAGCGGCCAGATGAGGGGAGCATTCCTCTCGAGAAGAGCGCCGAGAGAGCGGCGCGGTAGGGTACAGTGCCAACGCGGCGCTGCTGTCTTCGCTCCCGGGCGCGCGCATACCCCTCATACAACCATGTGCGTCCCCTTCGTCGACACCGCTGAGGACCCCTCGTCGCCGGCGGTGTCTACTCGGGGTTCCTGTACACCTTCATCCTGTACAACTCGTACGAGTTCGAGAAGACTCAGGGGGACACAAACGATACAGTACGCCACGCCCGTTTGTCCCCGTAGACGCCATTGTAACCTGCTGCTCGTGTGCGTCGGCCTTGCTCCTGCCCAGCCCCTGTGATCTTTGACCCCACCTCTGTCAGAATCATGAATACAATGGAACCTCTCCCACCCCGCGGCCTCGCGGTTCTCCAACATCATGGTCGTTCGCGGCCGCCGTCGGGTTGGAATCTTCCCTCCTTCGTCATTCGCGGCTTTGCCCACTGGCTCATCACGTAGGACCTGTCCTGAGACAAAGGGATGGACACACGCGGAGGTGGAGCAATACTTCAAGAGCACGTACTGGTCCGACCCGCTCGCCAGTAGACCGCGATTGACGCCGGCGCGCGCCAACGCGAGCTTGTCACACGCGAACCTAGCTCCGGGGACACGTCCACGTGTGGCGATAGCCCTCGACGTCTAGAAGGCAGAACCGCCACACGAAGAAGGACAAGACGAAGTGGACCAGTTGGAGGTTACGTACCTGTCGCTAGGTTCAAGAGAGCGGTGCAGGGTGTTTTATCAAAGGGCTGCCACTTGACCTGGCAACCGAGTGCCACACTACCGTAGGTCGGGGGACAGAGAACAGGGATCATGCAAAACTGGCCGTGCTGGGGAACGTGCCATGCCATTATGCATCAGATGAGATAGAGGACAGAGCGCGGCTGAGTCTGGCCCATGCATGCATACAGTAGCACCTCGCACGAAACAACGGAGTTTGTAGGGGCTTCGTTTTGCCGCCACCCTGGCAAAAAGTAAAAGAATTACGACATTGACATGATTCGAACATGCGCTCCCGAAGGAAGTTGATCATAGGACTTTCAGTTCTAGTCAACCGCGTTAACCACTCCGCCACAATGCCCGAGTGAAGATGTTTCACGCTGAACCCGGAGGGTGTATTACACAGTGAATGTCTTACCCTCCCCAAGCCAACGTCAACCCTCCCACTTTCAACCCCCCGTTTCACACACTAAAGGATGCAAGATACATGCAGTGGTACGTAGGCCGTATGGAGGGTGCACGTCGCACGCGGCGGCCGGCGCATGTGTGTGGCGGCCCGTCTAAACAGCGACCTTTGCGACGCCCTCGGTCGCCGAAGCGACGCCGCTGTCGGTGGCGTCGCCGTTCTGCGTGCCCTCGCCCTCGTCGCCGCTCTCCTCCTCCTCTGCGCGCTACAGTTAGCAAAAAAACGCACCCATAGCCCAACTTACATAACGCGCGAGCATTCGGGAAATGTCCCAATCCTCCTCCTCCTCGCCCTCGCCCGTGTCCTCGAAGATCTCGCCGCCAAACTCGAACAGGTCCTTGCCCGTCATGCCCGTCAACTTGCCGGCGGCGCGCTGCTGGGCCTTGGCCTTCTGCATCGCCTGCTCCTCGGCCTCCTTCTTTTCCAACCGGTTCTTCTTCCACGCCGCAAACGACTCGGGCGTCACCGGCGTAAGAGGCGGTTTCAACTTGTGGCGCTGGTCGCGTGAGCACGCCTCCCAAACGACTACACCTACCTCGACCTCGATAAAGTCCTCCAGAGAAATGGTCTCCTTCTCCTCGTCCTTCTGGTCCTTCTTGAGGACAAAGCCTGGAGGAAGCGCATGGCGGTACATGCACGTGTCGCCGCCGTTGGGCTGATGGTCAGTACCCGCGGTCCAGTCCCTGTTGCTATTGCGCAACTCACGCAAATCCAGCTTGGAATGTCAGCGCCGCCCTACGTCACTCGAGCCAAAACCATAATACTCACAACCATCCGTACTTCTTGTCCTCGATCGCCTGGAGGAAGTACTTGCACACAATCTGCCGTCAGCCAAGTCCATGGAACGTAACCCACGTCGGTGGTCGTCCGCTGCTTCTTGCCGTTCTGGTTGACAACCTCCTTCAACTTTTCGTCGTCCCACTGGTCCATCGTGTCTGGCGCTCGTCAGCGACACTATCCGGGGCCCATTGTGCACGACTCACCCTCCTTCTTGTCCTCGCGCGCGTCCTCGTAAAGGTTGACCTTCTCGGCCTTGCGCCCGACGTTGTTGTCGTGCGAGAACTTGCATTTGTTGCCCTTCTGGCAAATGCCGTTCTTGTAGTAGACGCACAGGACAGTCTTGGGGTCTGCGTCCGCGTCAGCAAGAGACGGTCGTGTGGGACATCGAATCGCCACCCACCTGTTCCAAATGGCACTTTCTGGACCTGATCAGTCTTGAACAGCTGTGCGTCCATCTTTTTGCGCGCCGCCTCCGCCTCCTTCTCCTGCCTCTTCTTCTCGGCCTGCTTGGCCTTGGCCGCCTGCCTGTCAGTTCCTGCAAGCATCTTCTTGAACTCACGTCTTTGCCGCCCTGCTGCGCCTGCACCTGCGCAACGTACTTCTGCACCTTTGCGCTCTTGTTCTTGTTACGCAGACCAAAGGCTGAAGCGTTAGTTCTCCACCCCCGACAGCATAGGACCCACTCTTGTCGTCGCCCTTGCTGCTTGCGTTCTTCTTAGGCGGCATGCTGGGCTAAATGAAAAGCCGGGAGGTGGTTGTGCTCGCGGCGGTAAGGGGGCCCTCTAGGGGTAAAAGTGTGTGCGTGGCTATGAAATGCCTTTTACACTGCTCTGCAGCGGGGTAGAGTGTTCGTTCGGAGCACCTGCTCAACGCTCGGCGTCGTCGTGTCGTCGGAGTGATGGGTGTGTGGTGGTGGTGAAAGAGATTGTGGTGTCCAACGAGCCAAGCCTGAGCCCTTTGCAGGCTTGAGAAAGGTGTCAGCCTCACGAGTTTTGCAAATGCCAGGCTCACTAGAGCTACCTCACCCAAATGGCCGGTGGAGGTCATCCACTGGGTGTTGTGGCACTACGGTGAGGCGAACGAGATGGCAACCGACGCCTTCCCTCCTTCTTCTTCGATGCATCTCTTCCTCTTCTTCTTACTCCATCACTCTCTCAACAGTAAGACGCAGCATTCACAATAATGCCTCCCAAAGCTGAGAAGAAGGAGAAGCCCGTCAAGGGCGACGAAGGTGGGTGTCACTAGTTGCCTCGAACCACCCAGCTCACATACAGCCGAGGAAGTGAGTCGCGCGACAGGCGTAACCTGACCAGCAGATGGTTCTTCAGTATCTTCGTTCGGTAGGCTATTTCACCTACTCCAATAGCTGACAACAGGTCAATCGGCCGTATGCAAGCAGTAGGTCTTCGGGGATTCAGTGACCTGCTCACGCTCAGCCGACGTCTCGGCCAACCTCAAGAATCGCGTGACCAAGGCCGAGGCGCAGAAGGCCCTCACGGCGCTTGCGGGTAAGCTGTCACCCCCTGGGCCAGCTGACATCAGATAAGGGCTCGCTCACGGTCAAGCCGTACGGCAAGCAGACCATCTTCGTGTACAACCAGGTACGTTGGCACCGCCGGTGGTTTGGGGAAGATGGCCTTCCTCACCGTGGAGGAGGCGCCGCGCTGTGGAACCTGGTCGTTGTTCCACAGGTGCGCAGGTGCGGCCCAGCGCGGTTGGCCGCCAAACAGAGCACAGGATTGTGCGCTTCGCAGCTGCCAAGGCAAATCTCCCACATCGCGGAGGCGCTGGTCTTCCCTCTCAACCCTCTCCTGGCGCCAGAACGCCCCACTCCCCGATTGTGCTGACCCCGCTTACGCCTAGTCCCAGCTATCCGTGCTCGACCCGGCCGAGATGGCCGAGCTCGACGCCGGTCTCAAAGAGGTGCAGGGCGTGTTAGACGAGCGCCGCAAGGACGTCAAGTCTCTGCAGTCGAGTACGTCGGCAACGAGCGGCAGTACTGATTCTCTGACCTCGCGTCCGTCATGGCGCAGCCTCAGACCGCCGCGCTCAGTAAGGAGATTGACATGGTGAAAGCTGGGGTGCGTGCTCCTCCACTTGAGTGTGTGTCGCGGCTTACCGCAGAACGACCTCACGCTCCAGGCGCTCAAGCCGTTCCGCGGCGAGTCGGCGGCGCCGCCCATGTCCGAGAAGGACGCGGCGCAGATCGACGGCGAGTGGGAACGTTGGCGCAAGGAATGGACAACGCGCAAAAAGGTGTATGACACGTACGTCCGCCTCAAGTGTAGATACTGACGTAAGGCTGTATGGCATCCTGGCCGACGGCGGACTGTGTGCGGGCTCGCGCGAGGACTTTGAGGACGAGCAGGGCATCGAAGCAGACGACGAGGAGACCCGCGAGGTGGCGCATGGCGAGTTTTGTAAGCCGCCAGCGAGCAAGGTGTCACCCAAGCGCAAAATGTCGACATCTTCCAACGGAACTTCTCAGGGACACGGAGGTACAGCCGGGTCGCCGAACCCGAACCCGGTCAGCAAGGCGAAACGTCAGCGGACGTAGCGCGGCTAGGCCTGGCGCCCGGAAATCTGCCTGCCAAATCTCTGCAACTGGGCATATGCTGGATACGCCAAGCCAGGGTCTCTGCTTGCTGCGCGTGGCACGCGTTTGCGCTACTACCACACGGCTGACCAATTTTTCTCCATGATTAGAAAGTAGGCTCAAGATGTCATGTTGCTTTACGAGGGCATCAACATGCATACCGTCATGACCATAGCCAAAGGGCACACCTGATGCTACTGATATAAAGGTACGGGTTGAACTGAGCATGAGCAGACATCTCACCACAACTTCCAACGAGCAACTTCCAACGAGCTCTCCTGTCTCACAGCACTCTCCTCTCTCACTCTTCTCCGAGCCTACTCTACCAACAACAATGACTGTCACCGCCCCCATGTCGTTTGACGAGGCCGTCGAGGTAAGTCGCCGAGGTAGCCGATAAAGTCCCTTTTTCTGACAGTCTAGGCTCGCCGCAGCTACTACAACCTCACCAACAAGTCGAGCCTGAGCGACGCGCAGCTGCAGGAGCTTGTCGAGCACGCGGTCAAGTACACACCGTCGTCGTACAACTCGCAGACGTCGCGCGCTGTCCTCGTTCTTGGGGAGAAGCACCGCCAGCTGTGGGACTTTATCTGGCAGGCGCACAGCCCCAACTTTGCGTCCAACCCCGACCTGCTCAAGGTGTTCCAGGACAAGTTTGAGAACGCGTACAAGCCGGGCTACGGCACGGTCGTCTTTTTCGAGGACCAGGACGCGATCGACAAGTTTGTCGAGGGAAACCCCATGGTCAAGGACGTCATGCCCCTCTGGGCGGCCACGACCAACGGCATGACCCAGTTCCAGGTCTGGACCGACCTCGCCGCCCACGGCATCGGCGCCAACCTCCAGCACTACGGCCAGTTTGGCCCAGCCAACCAGGCCGCCATCACAAAGTTCCTCGGCGTCCCCGAGACCTGGATCAACCACGCCCTCATGCCCTTTGGCGTCCCCGCCGGTCCCCCCGCCATCCAGAAGACCTTCCTCCCCATCGAGGACCGCGTCAAGGTTGTCGCCTAATTACTTTAAAACTAGACAATTAGAGATGTACCATATTGTATTCCGCGGTGCGAGGGGCACTTGGCTGGCGTCTGCTGAGCCACGGCCTGTGGGCAGAAGCAGACAGATCATGACTGTGTCAGTTGCGTAAGCTGGTTGATCCTACAGCGCAAGCGCCGCCGGGCATAGATAAGCATCTCCTCGAAGAGCGCCAAGCACCACGCGTACGTTTTCTTTCTATCTCCACAGCTCCCCCCAAGGCGCGGCGATCGAGCATTATGGCAGATCACGAGGTAGGCTCAGGTGGGGAAACGTGGATGTGTGGATTTCCGATCCGCACCTGACCGACCGCCAGAACAGTCGTTGCCGCCGGCCGATGGCCGATGTCCCATCGCACAGGGTTAAGCCGCACGCGCCAAGTTCCTGGCCAACGTCAACAACAGTGGCCTGGCGAGGCAAGGAATCGCAACAAGATTGATGGCTAAACATTCTATGCATGCATAAACGATGTCGAGAGATGAAGGCGAGTACTCCCTACAGTGCATGCTGCTAGCAGTCTGTGAGACGAGAAAGTGCCACACGGTGTGGAGTGTAGAAACGCCGAGTAGAGCTAGTAGAGTGGGTACGGTGAGCTGGGTGGTGGTGTTTGTGTGTAGGTAGAGGACTACACTGGAGCAGATTTGATTCCGTTCCCAGCTTCCAGGCAGGAGTTGAATTTGCTCCCGCTCCCAGTGGTCGTCGAGCCAACGTCCCTTTTGTGTGTGTGCATGTTGCATTGACCACTGTGTTGAGCTCCGTTCCACCCCGTCCGACTGTCCCTCCGTCCACGTCTCCTCCACTCACAGCCGCTCAGCCGCCCAGCCGCCGCGCGCGACGTGCCATCCATCCCATCCCAGACGCGATCGCGGCAACACCCACGGCCACGGTCATCCCCGCGCGCGGTACCAGGTCACTCTTTCTACCACAGAGCAATGGCCGACGCCGCCCCTTCCCCCGCCACCGCGTCCACACCAGGCGCACCACCACAAGGCGGAGGGTCACCCTTCCCACCCCGCCCAGGCATGTCCGGCCAACAACAACAACAACAGCAGCAGCACCCCCACGGCGCACCCGGCCCCATGATGATTGACGACGAAAAGAAACGCGAACTCCTGGCAGGCATGGATCCAGCACGAGTCATGACTCTGCGCAAGGTGCGTGCCCAATCCTCACTCTACACACTCTCTCGCCCATCCACCCATGCACACATCCATGCTAACCACTCGTGCAGCGCGTCGCAGAGCTCCAGGCCGCGGGACATACAAAGGAGAACTCGACAGAGGTCGCGCGCACCATGCTCATCCTCAACATGCATGCCCGCGCCGTCGCCATCGAGGAGCAAAAGAAGAAGGCCCAGCACCAAGAGAGCGACCAGTCGGGGCAGCAGAACGCGACGCGTGAGTAGAGTAGAGAGATACGAAGAGAGAGAGAGGCGACTCACACACTTGCAGCAGCACCACAACCCCAGCAGACTCCGCATGTGTCCCTCACGCCGGCGCAGATTGCCCAGGTTCGCTCGCAGGCCGCGTCGTACCACCTTCTCGCGCGCAACCAGCCCGTGCCAGGATATCTGCAGCAGGCGGCCGCGGGCAACCAGCCGCCAGCGTCGACAGCAACGTCAGCCGAGGGCAAGGCCGCCGAGAAGACGATTGAGGCGGTCGTAGATGGCGCGGCGCCCGAGCAGCCATACGCGATGGAGCTTGACCAGTCGTCGATAGTGTACCCGTACAACGCGTACCAGCACCCGGGCGTGTACGCGAACCGCAAGTTTGACGACGAGATGACCAACCCCCAAACCAAGCTGCAGCGCATGCTCGTGCCGTCGATCATGCCGCGCGGCCTCGACCCAAACATCCTCATGGACGAGCGCAACCGGTTCGTCGAGACGCGCATGGCGTGGCGCATGAAGGAGCTCGAGGACATGGACTCGACAGCGGGTCTCGGCGAGCCAGGCGCCGCCGACGTGCCCGGCGTCACGGACGAGACGCCCGCGCCATCACAAAAGCTCGGCGTCCAGGCGCGCATCGAGCTCCTCAGCCTTCGGCTTCTTGGAAAACAGCGCTTGTTGCGCGAAGACCTCGTGCGCGCCATTCACGGCTCGACACAAGTCCCCGCCGACCGTTCCCAGTTCCGCCGTTTCCGCACGCACACACTGCGCGACGCGCGCGCGACCGAGACGGCTGAGCGGCGGCAGCGTACCGAGCGCGAGCAGCGCGGCAAGCAGCGTCACTTGGCCTACATCAACTCGATCATTGAGCACGGCCAGAACGTCATTGCTGCAGGGTTCACCAACCCCCGCGGCGCGGGCACAGACAAGATGCGCCGCCTCGGCAAGTCTGTGCTGCGCATGCACAGCGAGATCGAAAAGGAGGAGCAACGTCGTGTCGAGCGTCTCGCCAAGGAACGTCTCAAGGCGCTCAAGAACGACGACGAAGACGCTTACCTCGCCCTGCTTGGCGAAGCCAAGGACTCGCGTATCGGCCATCTGCTGCAGCAGACCGACCAGTTCTTGGACCAACTTGCCGCCGCTGTCGTGGATCAGCAGAACGATGCCGTCCACCGCGACGAGATCCCCGTGCATCTCCCCTTCGAGGTCGAGGAGGGTCCCGCGTCCGAAGCGACCTTTGGCGCCCGCCGCCAGGACGGCGAAGAGGACGACGCCGAGCGCCGTGCGGGCAAGGTCGACTACTACGCTGTCGCGCACCGCACGCAAGAAAAGGTCACTCGCCAGGCCTCCATCCTCACTGGCGGCACCCTCAAGGACTACCAGGTCAAGGGTCTGCAGTGGATGATTTCACTGTACAACAACCGTCTGAACGGTATTTTGGCAGACGAGATGGGTCTTGGCAAGACGATCCAGACCATTTCCCTCATCACCTACCTTATTGAGAAGAAGAACCAGCCCGGACCCTTCCTTGTCATTGTGCCCCTGTCGACGCTCACCAACTGGACGCTCGAGTTTGAGCGCTGGGCGCCCGCAGTCAAGACACTCATCCTCAAGGGCTCGCCTGCGATCCGTCGCGAGCTGTACCCGCGCATCCGCGCCGGCGACTTCCAGGTGTGCCTCACGACGTACGAGTACATTATAAAGGAGCGCCCGCTGCTGGCCAAGATCAAGTGGATCCACATGATCATCGACGAGGGTCATCGTCTCAAGAACATCAAGTCCAAGCTGTCCCAGACTCTCAACGAGTACTACTCGACGCGCTACCGCCTCATTCTCACCGGTACCCCGCTCCAGAACAACCTACCCGAACTCTGGGCGCTGCTCAACTTTGTGTTGCCCAAGATCTTCAACTCGGTCAAGTCGTTTGACGAGTGGTTCAACGCGCCGTTCGCCAACACGGGTGGCCAGGAGAAGATGGAGATGAACGAAGAAGAGGCCCTCCTTGTCGTTAAGCGTCTCCACAAGGTGCTCCGTCCATTCCTCCTGCGTCGTCTCAAGAAGGACGTCGAGTCGGAACTCCCCGACAAGGTCGAAAAGGTCATCTACACCAAGATGTCTGCGCTTCAGTGGAAGCTGTACGAGAGCGTCAAAAAGTACAAGACACTCCCGACCGACTTGTCTGGTGGCAAGCCGCGCAAGACGGCTACGCTGCAGAACGCTGTAATGCAGCTGCGCAAGATCTGCAACCACCCGTTCGTGTTCCGCGAAGTCGACGAGGACTTTTCCGTCGGCAACCACGTCGACGAGCAGATAGTGCGCACGGCAGGTAAATTCGAGCTGCTCGACCGTATCCTGCCCAAGCTCTTTGCGACGGGCCACAAGGTCCTCATCTTCTTCCAGATGACCGAGATCATGTCCATCATTGCCGACTACTTTGACTACCGTGGGTGGAAGTACTGCCGCCTCGACGGTTCGACCAAGGCCGACGAGCGCCAGCAGCTCCTGTCGACGTTCAACGACCCCGACTCGCCGTACCAGGTCTTCATCCTGTCGACGCGTGCAGGTGGTCTCGGTCTCAACCTGCAGTCTGCCGACACGGTTATCATCTACGACACGGACTGGAACCCGCACGCCGACTTGCAGGCGCAGGACCGTGCGCACCGTATCGGCCAGAAGAAGGAAGTCCGTGTACTGCGTCTGATTTCGAGCGGCACGGTCGAGGAGCTCGTCTTGCAGCGTGCGCAGGCCAAGCTCGAGATTGACGGCAAGGTTATCCAGGCCGGTAAATTCGACGAAGTCACCACGGGTGACGAGTACGAGGCGTACCTTGCCAAGGCGTTCGAGCAGGCCGCCGACGAGGAAGAGGAGGAGACGAACGAGCTCGACGACGAGGAGCTGAACGAGCTGCTGGCTCGTGGCGACGAAGAGCTCGGGATTTTCGCGCGTATGGACAAGGAGCGCAACGAGGCCAAGACCGCCGACTGGAAGGCGTCGGGCGGCAAGGGCCCGCAGCCTCCCGCGCTCATGCAGGAATCGGAGCTGCCACCGTTCTACCGCCGCGACATTGGCCAGGAGATGGCCGAGCAGCTTGTCGCTGCCGAGGACGAAATTGGCCGCGGCCGCCGCGCAAAGGCCGACGTGCGGTACACGGACGGCCTGACGGACGACCAGTTTATCAACGCGCTCGAGAACAGCGACGACGACGTCGAGTCTGCTGCGGAACGTAAACGCGCCCGCGCCGAGAGAAAGGCCGAGCGCAAGCGGCAGAACGAGGTGCTCGCGCAGGCAGAGGCAGAGGGCAAGCCGCTGTCGTCTGTGATCACCACGCTCAAGGCTGAGGCCGCGGATGGCCCGCCGAGCACGGGCAAGAAGAAGCGTGGGCGGCCGAGCAAGAGCGCGACGCCCGGTCCCAGCGAGGAAGCGACGCCTTCCAAACGCCGCAAGACTGGCGGCGCATCGCCCGTGTCCGTCGAGGAGCGTCAGATGGTCAAGAAGCTGTTCGAGGAGGTCAACGCGCTCGTCGACGACGTCACTGGCGAAAACTTCAACGTCTACTTCCTCTCCCCTGTCGACCGCAAAATCTACCCCGACTACTACTCGATCATTGCGCAGCCCATCGCCATGTCGCAGATCAAGCGCAAGTTTTCGCAGGCGGCGTATGGCCTCACGGGGCTCGCCAACGATCTGCGACTGCTGTGGAACAATGCGCGCACGTACAACACCGAGGGATCGTGGGTGTACAACGCTGCCGACGCGATGGAGGAGTTTTTCAACCGCCGCTTGGCCGAGGAACAGCCAAAGTTCCCGTCCGCGGGCACAGACTCGGCTGGTAACGGCGGCGGCGGCACCGAGGAGACGACGCCGGCCGCGAGCGGGACAAGCACGCCCATGTACAAGGGTCCCGCGGCGCCCGCGACCAAGATCAAGCTCAACGTTGGCGGCGCGTCGCGCCGCCACGAGGTTGTCGAGAGCGACGCGTCCGCCGGCGGCGGCGACGACGACGACGACGACGATGACTACTAGCTAGGTAGAAGAGTAAGCATGGTTGTCGCGAGTCTGTCGTCTGTATACATCAATACTGGGATTCTACATGTATTAGTCATTCAGCGCGAGGTAGCGGCTTGCGAAAGACGCGTTCACTACTCCTGGGCCATTAGGCATTACTACCACTGGGCCATCTGAGTGCTGGCAGGTCGGCAGCCGAGGGCCGACGAGATGGGTCAAAGGAATTGGCCCTGCGACCCTATTGCAGCTAGTCCAAAAAGAAATTGTTACGACAATGACATGATTCGAACATGCGCTCCCGAAGGAAGTTGATTTCGAGTCAACCGCGTTAACCACTCCGCCACATTGCCTTGTAATTGGTGGAAGCTGTGTCACAGGGATTACATATATTCCGAGACCCCATCTCCTACAAGTGGTAATACGCACAGTGTCCCGCTGCCTAAGCTTCCGCAGCGACGGTAGCTGGTACGGTAGTCACGGTGCTGTTCCGTGCACTGCCGTGCACGTGCAGGGCATGCCGCTGCATGCCGCGGCATGCTACATATTTCGAGGTATGCAATGCATGCAGACGGCTGCATTCCCGAACAGGCTCTCGGGGATGGAGCCCGAGGTGCGGGAGGGAATGCAAGTCCGGCGCCCAGAGGCTCTCCACAACGTCTCTAATGCCCGCCCCAACGAAAACACTACTCCACACCGGCCATACCCCACGCCACCACACAGTGTACAACAGTGCATAGGCGTGACGGCCGTGTAACGTGAAAAGCGGCATGACGTTCAATGATGCGTCGGGGGTAGTAGCTGTGGAGCAAGTCTTCTGACTTAGCGTATGAACGTAGCATGCTGAGCTGCGCCTGTCGCGCGAGCATGACGGCGCCTGTATTGGATGCCTCGGCCTCGCACGGCGCCGCCCAGCGTAACGCGTGCGCACGACAGCGTCATGCGCGCGCGTACGCGCGCGTCATGAGAACTGCCTGCCATGTGGCCAGACTCGCCGGTGGGGGAGGGCGGGGGGCGTGGGTCGGACGCTGGGGATCTCGAGATTGTTGATCCTCGAGGACGTGGGAGGCGATGGCGTGCAGGTGGTGGTGGAAGGCTGGCGCCATTGACGCGGTGATATCATGACGCGACGACCCTGTGTGCTCTACGGCGACTCGACAAGAGTGGTGCGTCAAATCTTCGCGGCCAGGTGCGCGTTCCAGCCATGCCTAGGGCGGGCTCTGACGCAACTGCAAGCGCATGGGAGTTGCGCAGCTCGAGCTAACTGCCCGAGCTGGAGCCCACTGGAGCCTCCGGAGCGTTCCTGGGCGATCTCCACGCCGACCGAGAATTATCCTGTCATCCACAGAGCAAGTCAATGTGGCCCGCAGTGCGCGTCAGTCAGGTAGGCGTTGCGTGAGATACAGCGGTGACGGCGCGACCTCTGTCGTCGCCACCACCCCGGCGTAGATGCAAGCTGATGGCAACATGTCGGCTATGATGGGGATAATGCTACAAGGACAAGACAACAGGCGACGTCGAGGTGCGCGCGGGCAGTGCGGAATCTATGCGACGGGCACTGGCGGGGTTAGCTATCCATTATTATGCACGTTTGACTCACCCGTCCCAGTTTGTGCGAGCCGGTGCTTTGGCTTTGGCTGTGCGGCGCCGCGCGCCTCGTCGTACAGCGGTTTTGTGAAGGCGTACAGGCCGGCATGGTACGAGGCCACTGCGATGGGACATGGCGCAAACTCGTCGTCGTCGTCGCCGGCGACGGCGACCGCGGGCTCGGGCTGGGTGTCCTCGATATGGACGGCGTCGAGCTTGTCGCCTAGCGTCGCCATGCCGGCGGAATCGCTGCTGAGGGTGCGCACAGACGACGACGAGTCTGTGGTGCCGCACGACGTGAGACCCGGTGAGTCGCTGAGCTCGTCTGCATGGGACATGGGCGCCGGCGTAGCGACGAGGGGGGCTGGTGTCGACGAGGTCGACGTAGTGAGCATCGTGGTGGTGTTATCGGTGGTGGTAGGCTCTGGAGGCTCGGGGGCTGCGTTCCGGGCGAGCGCAGCCACGTCCTTTGGCGAGATATAAGGCATTTCGGCAGTGACAAGAGAAAGAGAAAGCAACAAGAAACGACCACGCAATGTCAGCAGGTATGTGTATGTATTTAGCGCCTCTTGAAGTGACCTGCGGCTCGATTGAAAACTCGTGCGGGTAGGTGGGGAGGTATATCGAGGTATATACTGCAGGTATCTCTGTGTGGTTCCTTGGCGGTGGTGTGGTGGTGGTGTTCTCGGGCGCTTGGCTGTGACTGCCTGGCTCGCCGTCCACGCCGGGTCGTCCTGTGACGCGCACCAGCACACCAGCGCACCAGCTCGGTGACGGCAATCCACGCCTGGTAGGTAGAGTTTCGGCTTGATCGGGGGATCACGAGAGAGGCAGCAGAGGCGCGGGTGACTGTAAATTGGGGGACAGGGAGGTTGCAACGGTATCCCTAGGGAGTGACATTGGTGACGTAGCTGCCGGTCATAGTGATGATTTACCTATCTCTTTGTACTCGCTCGCTGGCTCCCTCATTCGCTCTCGTGCTCCCCCACTTTTACCAAAGTGTCCGCTAGGGCAGTGGTGCAACAGCAGGGCAGGCAGGACAGGGCGAGTAGAGCGAGTAAGTCAGCGATGATGGTGTCTGCAGTGCTTGTGGCGTTTTGACCGAAATCCCACTCACGACTCACTCCAGCTTGATCGACAGGGTTTCCAACCCACGCTGCCCTCATTCTCAAACTAGAAACACCACGGGCATAGAAAACTATAACGATGCCGACCACGCTCACGCTCACGCTGTACCGCTCGCGGCAACTGCACAGCACTCAAGACCCCCTCTAACCCCAGCATTACGTGCCTGTTCTTTGCTGCGAGGTTGCTCGACCTCCAACGACTTATTTGCCCGGTTCGGCCATAACCCCCCTGCCCTCCCCCCCACCTCCGTAACTCTCCGGAGTAACCTCCTAAGACACCCAGCGGACTGATGGATGCCAAGCAGGGGCCGCACTGTAGTAGTGTATGGAGCCTTATTCGGCTGCGGCACCCTCAATCCATCGTCGAGTTGCGATTCCCGCTCCACACTATCGGGTTCCCCTATCGGTGTGCATTGGGGCATCCCGAAGGTCTTTCCGACTCAACTCGTCCGAGCACACATAATGTTGCATGACGTGGTGTACGCCGTCGGCGAGTCGCGAATCCCGTAAACCGCAGCAATGCCCACTCGGAGGACCAGTGTGTTATCGCCTCCCGAGACCTCCTGAGACAAGCGAAACGCACCATGCGTCGTGTTTTGAGCAGCCACACCTCTCCCCTAGAAACAAACAAACACTGACCAGATTGACGACTGTGACCAAAACAAATACATCTCCTCGGGCCCCAGTGAGGCCTGCAATTACCAGTACTGCGTAAAGTCCGGGTGCACCTGGTCACGCGTCCGTAGGAGCGCGACGTTACTCGCGAGCGTCGTGAACTGGCGTCAGCGTCGCCCATGTCTCGCAACCTACGCCGTTCCCGACAAACACGCCTGCGCGCCGCGCAATCTCCGTGTCAACCGCCTCGCCGAGCTCGCGGTCGTCCCACTCAGGGTACGCGTCGAGGTTGCCGATAAACACCTTTTCCCAGCTCTCAGCAATGAGCCACCGCGACACCTCCTCGGTGTACTCTGCTGGGCCGTCCGATACGACATAGACGGTGCGGAGGAGCGGATGGTTTTTGCGCATGCGCCGCACGCGCGCCATCACCACCGGAATGTCGGGACGGCATTTGGCAGAGTAGAGCCCGTCTACCGTCGGCTCGGGCGTGTCCCGCGGTGGCGGCACGTTCTCGTTGCCGGGGAGTAACGGCAGCTTGTTGAACGACATGAACGGGCTGGGTGTGAGTGGGCGAAGTGGGTGTGGGGACTTACGCCTGGCGCCGGCCGAGCGCCGTACATGTCTCCTCCCAGCCCTTGGGGTACGGCAGCTGCAGCACGAGGACCTGCTTCCATGTGTCTGCGGGCGGGGCAGTCTTGCCCTGCGCGTTGGCCGCGCGCTGCAGGTCGTAAAAGTCCGAGTTGGGCGCGAGCGACGGGATGAGCCGGTTGACAATGCCGAGGACCGTCGGGCTGAAAGAGAAGTACTGGAGCACTGGCGACTCGATGAGCTCGTCAGCCATGTCGATCATTCCCTGTGACTCGAGAAACCTGCGCATTAATGTCTATCATGCAGGTTGACGTACTCCTTGTCAAAGACGTTGCCGACGATACGGACGCACGCGTCGGCCGGCTCGTGGCGGGCGAGGAGGGCGGCGAGCTGCGCGAGACGTTCCTTGCCAGTGCTGGCGAGGACGAGGTCGCCGTGGGGGTTTTGGTCCGTGCGCACGCGGTGTACGCGCTCGCGTCCCCGGCACACGCCACGGTAGTAACTCCCCGACACGGCGCGGGGCCGCTTGGAGAGACGCTCAAACCCGTTCAGCGCTGTGCTCATGAACGCCGACAGCGGGATCCGCGCATTGCGCCATGGCCACCGCGTCACGCGGAAAGGCAACAATGACCGGTCCTGCTCCACCGGCTCGAAAGCATACGACCGGTTCGCAGACACGGCGACGGCATGTTGCAGGAGGCTGCGCTGTAGCTGCGCACTAATATCTGCGGTCAGCGGTTGAGAACGGACGAGTCTACCTGGATCGAAGGGTGCCTCGAACCTGGCGTCAGCACTAGTCCTGCCCTTCGACACTTGCTTTAAATACCGCCCGTTACGCCCCTCGGGGAGTGCAAGGCGACTGTTATGTTGCGGCAGTGCCTTTTCCGCGGCCCACTCGCGCGAGTAGTTTGGTGGGAAAGGGGGCGACGGGCGCAGCAGGTAGATGAAGACGAGGAAAAGGACGAGGAGCACAATACGTCCGCGCCGCGCTGCCGTTCGGTGCGAGAACGAGCGAACGCCCCGTGACCCCTCCTTCTCGCCCGCAAGCGTCTCGAGCGGGTTACGCAGTGTGAACCGCATCGCGGAGATGGGAATCCGTCAAGGACGCCAGCTATATCCTGTCAACAAGGTGTTGTTGTTTATTAGTTGCAGTTGGGCCGGTACTGCTGCACGCCGCGTCGTGTGTGTCGCTGGCACAGGTGCTGGCGCGGTCGCCGAACGCAGCAGTCCTCGATGTGGCCGTGTGTGCGAAGTCGAGTTGTGGGATGGCGGTGCGATTTCCGCCCGTGGGTACTACTGCTGGATCTCGTCGCGACGATGCGTGCGACCAAAAGTGGAGGTGGGGGGTGGAGGCTGACAGTGGCTGATAACGCGTGGTGGCGTCTCCCTTCAGGCCCTTCAGGTCGTCTCGCTCGTCGTCGGAGAGAGCAAGGTTGGCGTTGTCGGCAGCGATGGTGTACAGTACAGCCGACAGAGACGTGCAGACACGGACATAAGTATTGCTGCTGGCGCCAAGTATGTACCGACGAGGAGACCTGCTGGTCGTTGTCAAGACTCTCCGGCGATCCCGGGCCATCGCCAGCTCGTATTGCGTCTGCCTGTTTCGCCGGTGTCAGGGGCACACAGGTGCTGCGAATAATTCGGTTTCGCGACCGCGCGCGCGCGACAGCCGCATGGCAGCGCGCCAGCAGCGTGTGAGTAGCGTGGTGTCGCCTGCAGCGTGTGAGTAGCGTGGTGTCGCCTGCTCTCCTGTACAGCATGCACGCTCGGCACAACGGCGACACAGTGCAGCCCACTCTCCTGCTCTGCCGGCGACTGGGAGACGGCTGGACTCGGATATTGGCCAGGACAGCGTACAGGCACACTGTCGGAAACTTGCAAAGCTTGATAACAATGCGCACGGCACGTGTGGCGGTGCTCTGGCTGAGGGTTGTCGCGGCCAGGCGCCAGCGCGATGAGCCGTACGCCGCACGGAACCTCTGTCTGTGCGCTTCGACCTGGAGGCTGAGAAAACTTCTCAGCCTCCAAGTCCACACCGGTCCGAGAGCAAGACTACGCCTATGCATGAAAATGTTAATTTCTACAGGACAGACAAAGGTTACGACGCCAGCTGATTGCTGCTCCAGCCGCTCTGCCCGAGGTTACTTAGACTCTTTCGCCATCCTCGTCGTCATCGTCAGACTCCTCCGAGGACGACTGGTCCTCTTCGCGGAGCTGGACGCGCTCGACCTCGTCCTCCCACTTGATAGTGTACGCGAAGAGGAGTTCTGCCGCAGACGTGCACGCGAGCGCGAGCGCCGCGCCAGCCCAGAGACCAGCGAGTCCCCAGCCCGGCGAGCCGAGACCGAGCCACGCGCCGATGGGGAGACCAACAATGTAGTACCCGACAAAGTGGATGATCGAGCCAATGTTCTGCCGGCCGAAGGCACGCAGACACGCCGCACCGACGTTCTGCAGGCCGTCGAATACCTGGTACGACGCGACAAACACAGCCGCCTCGGCAGCTTCCTGCGACACCTCCTCGTTGTCGGTGAAAATGTCGGCAATCTGGTGACGCCAGATCAGCAGCGCCAAACCGGTCGAGCCGGCCACGGCAACCTCAAGGATGAAGCCCGCACTGACGGTGCGGCGCGCACGCGGGATACCGCGGCTGCCGTGGCCGAGCAGGTTGCCCACACGGTTCGCAATGCCAATGGAAATGGCGTAGGGGCTGGGTGGTCAGCGACGTCTGTCGTGGGCACCTACACCATGGCGACGAGGTTGTCCAGGGTCGAGATGACGGCTTGAGCAGCGACGGCAACCTCACCGAGCCGCCCAGCGAGCAGGGCAATAATCTCAAACGCCCACAGCTCGGAACCGAACATCTGCTGTCAGCGAACGAGACTACGTGTGGCTACTCACGAGTGCACCGGGGATGGCGAACCACACCAGGGGCGACCAGTCCTGGAATGCGCGGCGACTGATGCCGTCCCAGCACTCGCGCGCCTTGGTCTTGAGCGCGTACACGACGAGGAAGAGGCCCGCAATAGTGAGCGTCAGGGTTGTCGAGATGGCGGCACCCGGTGCGCCCAGGGACGTGTAGTGGACGAGGTAGATGGCCATGCCGGCGTGGAACGGGAGCAGGCAGAGGAGAATCAACGGCGGGGGGGACATGATGCCTTGTTGTCAAAAACGTGCGTACAGCTCCTACTCACCCTGTACTTGGAGATACGACTTCATTGACTCGACGAGGCTGAGTGCGGGGAGCACGAACACGGCCGCGCGAAGGTACCTTTCACGTCAGCCAGGTATGCCATTAGGGACGTGCGCCCCACAAAGCCGACTCACCACTTCATGCCCTCGACGAGATCGGGGGGCTGCTTGAGCGCGAGGAGTACCGGGGTAATGTTCCACCACGCTAGCATGATGGGGAGGGAGAGGGCGAGCGAGAGGAGGACGGTACGCTGGAGCCAGTGGCCGATGTGGTGGCGCGCCTCGGGCTGGGAGTAGAGCGGCGCCGAGATGGTCGTGAACGCCGCGGCCACGGCGAGCGGTATAGGGTAGCCCGTGACCATGACGAGGAGGGACGAGTTACCCGATACGGCGAGTTCGGCGGCGCCGAGGCGTCCACACACGAGGATGTTGATCGTGTTGAGGGCGTTCTCGAGCATGAGCCCCGCCGAGAGGGGGATACACGTTGCGATGAGGACGCGGAACTCGTTCCAAATCGTAGCGGGACGGTTCATGCCGGGAAGCCCGTGGTACTTGCCGCGCGTGGTGGACATGGTCGACGCCCGCCGCTGTATCTCGGGCCGGCTGCACTCGACGTCGTACGTGTCTACGCCGGCGACGGCGGGCGCGCTCGGCGCAGGCGGAAGCAGCGGCGTGCGTTCAGTAGCGAGCGCCGCGGCCTCCCCCGCCTCACTGTCGCGCCGCGCGTGCCCCTGCCCCGATGTCCGGCGGGCGCCAGCCCCAGTACTTGTCCGACGCCCGTCGTGGGACTGTCGCCGCCCCAGAGTTAGTTTCTGCGCCCGCCGCTGATTCCGGTCAGACTGCATGACCGCACTCGGCGACGTGATCGGCGTGGGCGCATGGACCGCGCGCCCCGCCAGCGACGGCATCATTCGCGACCCATCCTTCGGCGACGTCATGTTGTCGATGTCGATGTCGGTGTGTGTGTGCTCGGTGTGTAGACGATGAGCTGTGTGGTTAAAATCAGATATCCACAATGACGACGACCTGAGTGGTTGGTTGGTTGAAATGGCGGGCTCGCCTGCCCCGTTCGGTAAGCGGGGCTCCTGAAATGCTGCGGCAACACCTGGGGACAACTATGTGTACGTTAGTTTGTCACCTCCAAGATGGTTTATCAGAGCACGCAGCTGGCATGCCATGCATGCAGCTTGGAAGAATCCATTCCTGCCGACATGGTATGTGGATCAATGCATATGCCTTATCGGTTACGCCATCTCCAATGGCGGTGGAACAGCCGCTCGCTACACCGGGTCGACTGATTATCCGTTCACCCACGACTACGGCGGCATGATCCAGGTCCCATCTCGGCGTTCCAGAACCAGCCCACCGCGCTTTGCCGCGGCCAACAGCGCAGCGAGCTCTACACTGGTCATGTTGTAGCTCCTCTCTTTCGCGAGCATGCGATGGAGGCTGTTGACATTCTGGGGCCCAAACGTCGACAAGAGACCCTTGATCGACTGCAAGTCAGCCTGTCCGTCCGCTTTGATTCTTACAATCCAATACTCCTGACTTCGCTGCGGAAGTTGGGTCTCGACCTGCTGGAATGGCTGAGGTGCAGCCAAAACGGAAGCTGCAGGTCAGCTGATAGCCAATATAGCTAGTTGCCCACCTGGAACATCGGCATCATCTTCCTCGAGTGTTTCGAGCAGGTACCAAATGCCGTCGTCGTCGCCTTTGAGCACACCATGCCCCGCCCAGACTTCCAGAGCACCTCGCACAGCGACCATGGTAACGCCCAGGCGCTCAGTAAGAGCCTTTTCTGTCCACTGTGGTGATGTCTCAAATAGCTCGACGACGGACGCCTCTAGCGGAGTCACGTCCACCTCGACGGTGCGGTCCTCCAGCTCAAGCGAAACGGTGACTTCGCCCTGTTCCTGCAGCCAGCGGAGGCGCTTGTCCGGCTTGAAGTGGTGGAACGCCGCTTCGTATTTGGCCTGCGCACGCTCGAGTTTTGGTGTAAGCTTGAGCATGGACGGAGGGACAGCGGGCCAGTAGATTCTCGAAATAACGAGGGGTTGGACGACAGTCTGCAGTGTTAGGTTGGGCAAAAGCTAGAACGACCTACGCTAATGTCACCGTGGATGTGGTCGTTGATACGCTTCGAGTCGCTCATGTCTTTCAGCATGACGTCGCAGACCACGAGCGCGTCCTCGCCAAAACGGATCTTGAGCACCTCGATCGTGCGCACCTGAGACGTTTAGCCCACACTCTCTATCTACATGTACACACCTCCTTGACAGCGTCGTAGTCAGTAATCTGACCGAGGCGCGCGGCGAGGTAGCTCTGCAGCTCCTTGACGATGGCGTCTCGCGTCTCGTAAATGCTGACGAGGGTGCCCACAATGTCCGAGCCCTTGCCGGTCCGAAACTCGGGCGCGGCGTCGTTCGGCTCCGGCTCCCACCGGGGATCGGAGAAGTCCTCGACCGTGTTGTCGTTTGTCGCGGCGAACGGCGCTCCCGACGTCGGATCGTTGTCGTCCTGCAGCTCCTCGCCCTCGACCAGTGACTGGACAATACACTTGATTGTGTCCGGCCGGTCACGCAGGTGACGACGAATTGGCTCGGCCACCTTGTGTAACAGCACGCCGAGCGGATCAAGGATACGCAAGCAGCGTATCGTGTTGATGTACTGCGCGATGACGTCCTTGGTTTCCGCGCCTGGATGCAGGAGGCGTTTCACGTTGCTTCAGTCAGCTGGGCCATCATTGAGGAAGCTCACGCAGCGCGAAGAGCCTCCACGACCTGGTTACGCTGATCGATCTTGTACATGCATTCCTGGGGTCAGCGATAGCGTCAGCCCACGCCTACTTTGAGATCGTCCAGGGCAGTTATGGAATCGGGGTAGTCGACGATGATGTCGAACAGCTCGCTGGTGCTAATGTCAGCTACAACAAGTGTCTCAACTAACCGAATGTCGAAAAACGACTTGCAGAGATGGTAGTCGAAACGTGAGAAGATGGACCGCAGGAGAATCTCGTTGCCTGGGCGGTTAGCTACTAACACTGCTTGCACCCCTAACTCACCCTGGTATATCGCCGACATCCAGCTACTGAGGCTGGACGAAACACGCATGCGCGCGCTGGCGAGACGGCGGTCAGTCCAGCCTGCCGCAGCCTCCTCGGCGGCAATCTTCTCAATCTCGTCGCACGCCACACGCATCAGTGTGGTCGCATAGCGCGACACTACCCCGAGGCTTGATATGTATGGCGATGGTGACGCGGCCGGTGGGAGCGGGACGATGGGTCGCGGGTCCTCTGGGTCCGCCAATGGCACTCGCGCGAGTGAGCTCGCGAGGAAGTGTAACAGGTAGTCACGGAACACTGCCGGGAAGGACGCAAACAGCAGCTGGTGAAACTGCGTGTTGAACTGGCGCACCACACTGTCGCTTCGTGTCAACTCTGCCTCCCCTTGTGCACGTACTCTTCAAAGACGCCTAAAGGTCTCGCCCATTTTCTCTGCCACGCCGCGCCGCGCGCGAACAGCTGTGTCATGTAGTCGGACGCATCTGCCTCCGAGGCACTGGCAGTCTGGTGTCAGCTCTTTTCTCAAATTGAAGTACACACCTCTATGGCGTGCCAGTATGGTGCCAGGTCATCAGCGACCAGATAGAAACGCGCCTCAACAGCGTCTGCTGTTAGCTGTGGGAGCTTGGTACTCAGCTCACCGATGAAGTCGCGGTGTAACTGCACCAGAGAGCCGGCAGACTTGAGCACCGCGAGTGCCGCCTTGACCTGCGACGAGTCAAATGCTGGCGTAAGCTGATGACTTTCCAAAGCTAATAGCTCACTGGGCTGGTTCGTCGAGGTGATGTCGCGAGGGAAGACGAACGACCGGGCAATGACCGACGCCTGAGACATTAGTCGCAGCCCCATGAAGCCTGTCAGCCCAAGCTTACCTGCGCAATTTCGTCATTTATGCGCGCTCCCTCTGCCGACGTCGTGGGGAGGTCCCATGTCGACAGCGCCTCTGCCAGTGCCATTGCGCGTGAAGAGTTGGGTCGTAGCTCGACGTTGTTGTTTGTCTGGCCACCAGGTCGAAGTCGTGGTGGAGGTCGATGCAAGCGTGCAATAGTGCCATTCATGCACCGTGGGAGACTAGACAAAGGAACCCACGCGATATTACCTAAACTTCAATATTTCAATGCTAATTACATAATAGGACTACATATTTTCGAGGACATGAAGCTGTTGCACCGCCCCCTTGTCATAATTTTATCGTGAGAGACCCTGGGTGCAAAGCCGGTGGAACTGGCGTGCGGCTCTGTGCAGCGGCTCTGTGCAACGGCTCTTTGGCCGAGGGGGTAGGCAGAGCACAATCAACCCCTGGTGCCGTTCCTTGTGACTACGGTCTCCCTTCACAGCGTCGCCGCAAATCTCGGGTGTTCAACGGATTCAGTTGTTGATCACCGGCTGCACAGCGCGACGACTGGTGCCCATCGGAGAGTGTGGAGCTGGGAGCGACACAGCAACTTGGTGGCGTTTCGCTACCTGTGAGACGGACGGACGTAGCGGCGGCATGCAAACTGCGTCGCACAAGCACAGAGATTAGCGTCACGCTGTGTTGTTGTCGGTGACGCAGCCACAGCCAGCCAGCCAACCATCATGCCATCTCTTCGATGCGCAGTACAAACCACACACACGACCAGTTGCCATATGTCCAATAACATAACGTAGAGAGAATCCTTTCAGAGGTCTCTCCGTAGTCGACTGCGGGCCTTGCTTGCGGACGCGCGATGTTGGCATCAAGGGTTTTTGATGTGCACAGGTCAAGGAGCATCCGCGTAGAACGCGACATGGACGCGTGTGTATTGCGTATACGGCTGTTTGGTTAGGGAGAAGGGTGGGGGTGTGTGTCTGTGTATGGGCCGGTGAGAGCTTGTTTCTGGGATGGGCTTAGCCCAGTGATCCAGTCATCTTGGCCCCCGACAATGGACTGGACCCTTTTCAACAAATGTTCCCCTTGGCCCCGTCGGTCAAGAGACGCGTGACGGCGAGACAAGACAACGCCAGCCAGCCAGCCAAGGCATTCAGCCGCAGTGGTAGTGGTAGTAATGCATACAGCGTACAGTGTAGAGGAGATGGCTACAGGGGTAAAGAAGACGTGAATCGCCCAGATGTATTCCCTGAAACTCACCCAGGCGGCACAAGAGTTATGGTGTTGCTTCCTCTCGTCTACTGAACTAAGCACCTATAATCACTCTAATAGCAGCCTTTAGTAAACATGGGAACACGACATCAAATGAAAGCCAGCTTAAGCCAGGCACAACAAACCACCACCGTACAGGAGTGTGCCCCCTTCTTTCACTCAAAGATAGCGTTTCTTCCTTCCCTCTTCCCCCGAGTCCCCTCTAACCCTTTACCCTGTGCGCCTGTGCCCCCTATCTTTTTCCTTCCTTCCCTCTCCTTCCCTACCCCCCTTTTCACCCCCCAAACGACGCACACACACAGCACACAGACACCCAACACACAACGCGCCAGACACCCCACCCAGGAAACACTGCACTTTCACTGCGCACACGCCCCACCCAAACGGCACACCTTCCCTGCCACCGTACCACCACCACGGTCAACGCGCACAGGTGTCGCCTCCCTCTCTCTCTCTTTGCACAACCAGTCGTTGAGCATTCCCCCCTCCCCTCTTCGTCGCTCCACCACATCCCCTCATCGACATCTGTTGCCTCCTCCTCATCGCTCACTCAACTTACTCTCCCTCCCCCTCCTCTCTCGACTCGACTCTCTTGGACTCTTTACATCTCCTCTCTCCTCTCCCCCGCCCCCTCGCCTCTCTTTCCGCCCCACCCCATCCCCCATCCCCCCGCCCTCGCTTCCGTCTTTTCTCCCTCTCAACAAACAACGCCCAAACGGAGCGTGCACTCTCTCATCGCGTGCATCAAACGAACTGTGCATAACGATAAACTTTTAGAACCCCCTCGCCTTTCTTGCGCCAACGCACTCCTCCCTCGAGTGTACACGCTCAACACTTCGCTTGTTTAGCGCACGAGCGTCACGCCCGAAAGGCGCGCAGAACGGTACGTGTTCAACCTACCCTTTCCAACATTCCAACGCGACGCCGCTGCACTCCACAACATACAGACTCACTCGATGAATCGATGACTCTGTTCATGGCATATGCTCGCTGAGACCTTTGGGCGTGGGACAACATCCCACACCCCCCGAATCAATGCCACGGTGGTTTGCACAGCAATAGTCCAACCGCCGTCGGCACCTCCTCGGTCACATTTTAATGCCACCACACGCCACCACGACTCTTTTCTTTGTCACTCTAGAGAGCTCAAGTGCTGACACTCTTTTCGCAGCATCATGTCCAACCCCTACGGACAGGACGGCTCCAAGCCGTCCAGTTACTCGGCGGGGTCTGACCCCTTCAACCCCCCTCCCCCGTCCCTTCCCTACGACGGCCAGCAGGGTGCACCTGGCACCCCCGGCCAATACGCATACTATGACAACGACTCTGACATGGGTGCGCGCTACGAGGGTGGCGGCATGGCTCGCGAGACGTGGGCCAGTGAGAGCGGATGGAGTGGCAATGGCGGTGAGTGCTGTGCCTTGTTGTGTACTGGCCCGAGTGCCTAGAAGTTTGGCGGGTTGCTGACCTCGGTTTCTAGACCAAAATTACGCCCCCTCTGAGCAGTCCCACTACGGCCAGCAGGGCTACCCGTCGCGTGCCTCGACTCCCACCTACACCGAGAGCAAGGACGGACACCGCCCGCACGAGCCTTATGTGAGTACTAACAGGCGGAGAAACTCTCCTGGCGAGACGTGTTCCACATCGCGTTTCGCGTCGCGTTTTTTTGCTAACCGAGCTCAGCCTGGATGGTCGCAGGAGGCCAACATTCCTCTCTCCAAGGAGGAGATTGAGGATGTACTGATCGACCTCGCCAACAAGTTTGGTTTCCAGAAGGACTCGTGCCGTAACATCTACGACTTCCTCATGATTCAGCTCGACTCGCGTTCGTCGCGCATGTCGCCCAACCAGGCCCTGTTGACGCTGCACGCCGACTACATTGGTGGCGAGCACGCCAACTACCGTAAATGGTACTTTGCTGCCCAGCTCGACCTCGACGACGCGATCGGTGCCGTCAACAACCCGGGTCTCTCCCGTGTCCGCTCGGTTGCGCGGAAAAAGGGCAAGGCCGCCACCAACTCTGCCCAGGGCAAGTCGCTCGAGTCTGCGACCACCCGCTGGCGCACAGCCATGAACAACATGAGCCAGTACGACCGTCTGCGTCAGGTCGCCCTCTACCTCCTCTGCTGGGGTGAGGCCGCCCAGGTCCGTTTCATGCCCGAGTGCTTGTGCTTCATCTTCAAGTGCGCCGACGACTACTACCGTTCGCCCGAGTGCCAGAACCGCATGGAGGCTGTCCCAGAGGGTCTCTACCTGAGGGCCGTCATCAAGCCTCTCTACAACTTCCTCCGTGGCGAGGGATACGAGGTCGTCGACGGCAAGTTCCTCCGTCGTGAGCGCGACCACGACAAGATTATCGGTTACGACGACGTTAACCAGCTTTTCTGGTACCCCGAGGGCATCGCGCGCATTCGTCTGGCGGACAACACGCGTCTTGTCGACCTGCCACCCGCGCAGCGCTTCATGCGGTTTGACCGCATCGACTGGAACAAGGTCCTCTTCAAGACGTACCTTGAGAAGCGTTCGTTTGTCCACCTCCTTGTCAACTTCAACCGTATTTGGGTTCTCCACATTTCCGTCTTCTGGTATTTTACAGCATACAACTCGCCCCGTATCTACCACAAGCCAGGGGATGCCCAGCACTCGACTGTTCCAATGGCCTGGTCGATGACTGCGCTTGGTGGTGCCGTGTCCACTATCATCATGATCCTCGCCACGCTTGCCGAGTTTAGCTACATTCCGACGACCTGGAACAACACGTCGCACCTCGCGCGCCGGTTGATATTCCTGGCTGCTGTTCTCTTCCTGACCCTGGCTCCGTCGATCTACATTGCCTTCTTCAACCAGAACGGCAACCTGTCTCTCATCTTTGGTATCATCCAGTTCTTCATCGCCATTATTGCGACCATTCTGTTTGGTGTCCTTCCCTCGGGCCGCATGTTTGGTGACCGCGTCGCAGGCAAGAACCGCAAGTACCTCGCCAACCAGACTTTCACCGCCTCGTACCCCTCGCTCTCGCTGGGCGCGCGTCTGTCGTCGATCCTGCTCTGGGTGCTCGTATTTGGCTGCAAGTTTACCGAGTCGTACTTCTTCCTTACCCTGTCGTTCCGTGACCCCATTCAGGCCATGACTGGCATGAAGATCCAGAACTGCAGCGACAAGTACTTTGGCCGTGCCCTCTGCGAGAACCACGCCGCGTTCACCCTCGCGGTCATGTTCTGCATGGACCTCACCCTGTTCTTCCTCGACACCTTCCTGTGGTACGTCATCTGGAACACCATCTTCTCGATTGCGCGCTCGTTTGCCATTGGTATGAGCATTTGGACCCCCTGGCGCGACATTTTCTCGCGTCTCCCCAAGCGCATCTACGCAAAGATTCTTGCGACCAACGAGATGGAGGTCAAGTACAAGCCCAAGGTCCTCGTCTCGCAGGTCTGGAACGCTATCATCATCTCGATGTACCGTGAGCACCTGCTCTCGATCGACCACGTCCAGCGCCTCCTGTACCACCAGGTCGCATCTGAGCAGCCAGGCAAGCGTACACTGCGTGCCCCGGCCTTCTTCATCTCGCAGGGCGATGCCAAGTCCAAGATGGAGTTCTTCCCCAAGGGTTCCGAGGCCGAGCGTCGTATCTCGTTCTTCTCGCAGTCGCTCACCACGGCTCTGCCGGAGCCACTCCCCGTCGACGCCATGCCCACCTTTACTGTCCTTGTTCCCCACTACTCTGAGAAGATTCTCCTGTCGCTCCGTGAGATTATTCGTGAGGAGGACCAGAACACGCGTGTTACCCTGCTCGAGTACCTCAAGCAGCTGCACCCGATCGAGTGGGACAACTTTGTCAAGGACACCAAGATTCTTGCCGAGGAGTCTGCCATGTTCAACCCGACCAACCCCTTCAACGGCGACGAGAAGGCCGAGAGCAAGCGTGCCGACGACATTCCATTCTACACTGTCGGTTTCAAGTCGGCTGCTCCCGAGTACACTCTCCGTACGCGTATCTGGGCGTCGCTCCGTGCCCAGACCCTTTACCGCACTGTCTCTGGTTTCATGAACTACTCCAAGGCCATCAAGCTCCTTTACCGTGTCGAGAACCCCGAGGTCGTCCAGCTCTTTGGCGGCAACACGGACCACCTCGAGCGCGAGCTCGAGCGCATGGCCCGCCGCAAGTTCAAGTTTGTCGTCTCGATGCAGCGCTACGCCAAGTTCAACAAGGAGGAGCACGAGAACGCCGAGTTCCTCCTGCGTGCCTACCCCGACCTCCAGATTGCGTACCTCGACGAGGAGCCTCCCCGTAAGGAGGGCGGCGAGTCGCGCATCTTCTCGGCGCTCATCGACGGCCACTCTGAGATCCTGCCCAACGGCCGTCGTCGTCCCAAGTTCCGCATCGAGCTGCCCGGTAACCCGATTCTCGGTGACGGCAAGTCGGACAACCAGAACCACGCGATCATCTTCTACCGCGGCGAGTACCTTCAGCTCATCGACGCCAACCAGGACAACTACCTTGAGGAGTGCCTCAAGATCCGTAACGTCCTCGGCGAGTTTGAAGAGTTTACCGTCTCTGCCCAGTCTCCGTACGCCGCCCAGGGCCACAAGGACTTTAGGAAGTTCCCCGTGGCCATTGTCGGTGCGCGCGAGTACATTTTCTCGGAGAACATTGGTATCCTCGGTGACATTGCTGCCGGTAAGGAGCAGACGTTCGGTACGCTTGCGGCTCGCTCGCTGTCGTTCATTGGCGGCAAGCTCCACTACGGTCACCCCGATTTCCTCAACGCCATCTTCATGAACACGCGTGGTGGTGTCTCCAAGGCGCAGAAGGGTCTCCACCTGAACGAAGACATTTACGCCGGTATGAACGCGTTTGGTCGCGGTGGCCGCATCAAGCACTCGGAGTACTACCAGTGCGGCAAGGGTCGTGACCTCGGTTTCGGCACCATTCTCAACTTCCAGACCAAGATTGGTACGGGTATGGGCGAGCAGATGCTCTCGCGCGAGTACTACTACCTCGGCACTCAGCTTCCGTTCGACCGCTTCCTGACGTTCTACTACGGCCACCCCGGTTTCCACATCAACAACATTCTCGTCATGATGTCGGTCCAGGTCTTCATGCTCACGCTCGTGTTCCTCGGTACGCTTAACATGTCGGTCTCGACCTGCAAGTACAACGAATGGGGCGCCAACCCGCGCCCGCTTGGTTGCTACAACCTGCAGCCCGTCTTCCGCTGGATCAAGCGTTGCATTATCTCGATCTTCATTGTGCTCTGGATTGCCTTTGTGCCCCTGTTCGTCCAGGAGCTTACGGAGCGTGGTACCGGCCGTGCCATCATCCGTCTCGCCAAGCACTTCCTGTCGCTCTCGCCCGTGTTCGAAGTGTTCTCGACCCAGATCTACAGCCACTCGATCATCAACGACCTTACCTTTGGCGGTGCCCGTTACATTGCCACTGGTCGTGGCTTTGCGACGACGCGTATCTCGTTCAGCATTCTCTACTCGCGTTTCGCCGGTCCCTCGATCTACATTGGTATCCGCACGCTTGTTCTGCTGCTCTTCATTACGCTTTCCGTTTGGGTCCCGCACCTGATCTACTTCTGGATCACCGTCCTTGGTCTGTGCATTGCGCCGTTCCTCTTCAACCCACACCAGTTCTCGTACACCGACTTTATCATCGACTACCGCGAGTTCCTGCGCTGGATGTCGCGTGGCAACTCGCGCACCCACGCCAACTCGTGGGTCGGCTACTGCCGTCTGTCGCGTACGCGTATCACTGGTTTCAAGCGCAAGCGTCTTGGTCTCCCCTCGGAGAAGCTGTCGAGCGACATGCCTCGTGCGCCGTGGCGTGCCATCCTGGTTGGCGAGATCCTCGGTCCCCTCGCCATCGCCATCATGTTCGTCATCTGCTACCTGTTCGTCCAGTCGTTCCCAGGCAACATTGCCGAGGGCAACACGATCCAGGTCCCTGCACTGCTGCGTATTGCCGTCATTGCGCTTGGCCCGATCGTTTGGAACATGGCGTTCCTCCTCGTCCTGTTCCTCGTCTCGCTGTTCCTCGGCCCCTGCATCAACTCGTGCACCACCCAGTTTGGTGCGACCATGGCCGCGGTCGCCCACTTTGGCGCCGTCGTCGGCATGGTTGCCTTCTTCGAGTTCCTGTGGTACCTCGAGCGCTGGAACGCGGCGCGTACTGTGCTCGGCGTCGTCACTGTCGTTGCCGTGCAGCGTTGCCTCTTCAAGATCCTCATTGCCGTGTTCCTGTCGCGTGAATTCAAGCACGACGAGACGAACCGCGCGTGGTGGACTGGTGTGTGGTTCAACCGCGGCCTCGGCGCGCACGTCCTCAGCCAGCCGGCGCGTGAGTTTATCGTCAAGACGATTGAGATGGGTCTCTACTCTGCCGACTTTATCGCGTGCCACCTGCTCCTCTTCCTCCTTACCATCCCCATGTTGATCCCCTTCTTCGACCGTCTGCACTCGACGATGCTGTTCTGGCTCTCGCCCAGCCAGCAGATCCGCCCGCCAATCTACTCGCTCCGCCAGCGCAGCGTCCGTCGCAAGATTGTCTTCAAGTACACGATCGTCTACCTCCTCGTGCAGGCCATGTTTGTCGCGCTCATTGTCGTCCCCATCATCTTCAAGGTCGCGCTCAAGTGGCAGCCAAAGGGCGTTCCGTTCAACGGATCGATCTAAACGCCACCAACAAACCCGTAACGACCCAACCCCCACCCCCATTTCAAACCACCCTATCCTCTTCTCTCTGCATGCTCCCTCTCCATAGAAAACGAATAGCATCCCAAGGACAATGCGCTTTTGTGTACATACCCCCACCTCTGTGCGAGTCGCAGCTACACACCGTCCTCGGGTTAGATACCTGCGTCACAGAATGTACCTTCGATAGGCGACATGATGCAGAGGCTGCCACAGATGAGGAGTATGGGTGCTGGCGAGTATGTGAGCGAGGAGGCTGGTGCGGGCGTTTGTGCGTGACACGCGTCCTGTGGCCCGAAACTGCATTGCTCTGGACATCGGTACGTACTCCAACACGAGCACGCAAGATTGCAGCCAGCTGCAGCCAGTACAGTCCGGCACACAGTCTATAGGCCGCGCCGTGCTCGTGCAAAAAGCAAAACTACGACACCCGGGATTCCCACGTGGTCCCCCACCGTGGTACTAACCGAGCGGTATTGAGCTTGACTTCGCAGATCGGACGGGATGCGGTATTTTCTCAATCCTATGGCCGTAGATGATAGTATGTGTCTTGTCTGACCTTAAACCGGTTCAGGCCCAGCGCAATAAAAGAAGGAAACGCGGACTCGGGTCTCAGAACACCACGTACCCTGCTCTGGAAAGCTCTCGGTTTCGCAAGCAGGTCATAAAGCCAGTCTGGCTTATGAGCCCGACGAAAGAGCTGATCAGTATCCAGTGTCAGTAACGGCCAATGCAGCAAACAAAGCTTCACAAGACATATCGTACATCTAGGTATCAAAAAGAACAAACCGATGCGGTGGGTTTTATACTAATGCAGAGTTGAAACGGTCGTGGATAGTCGGTTGAAGAGGCTTAGGCGTCCATCTCGAAGAGAACCACCTCGCCGACCTTCTTGCCGACGTTTTCAGCGACGAGCTCGTCGCCGGCCTTGGCGCCGCGGATGAAGACACCGTCGCCCTCGCCGAGGGTGGCCTCCTGGCCGCCGAGGGAGATCTTGATCTGGGCGACCGAGCCGTCCTTGGGCGCGGCGCGGGGGTTGAAGCCGGTGGTCTGGACGACCTGGACGTAGACGAGCTTGCCATCGGACGGGTCGGCCTTGAACCGGGGGCTGACGGCGTGGGGGATAGTAGCGCCTGGCGAGATGAGGGACGCGTAAAAGTTGACCGAGGCGTGGATAGGCGTAGGGCCCTTGCCCTCGCGCGTGTCCTCGACGCCGGGCGTGCCGATAGGCGCGACAATGTGCGCCCACTTGTCCTTCTTCTCCTCGTCGTTGAAGTGGCGCGCGTAGTACTTGGGCTTAAGGTTACGCTCGTTCGGGAGGGCCCAGATCTGCAGGAAGTGCACGTCCTCCTTCGGGTCGCCGTTGTACTCCGAGTGACGGATACCGGTGCCGCCAGAAGTCATCTGGACATCGCCGCGGTACATGTTCTCGACGTTGCCCATAGAGTCCTTGTGGGCGAGGTCGCCAGAGACAACGTAAGAGAAGATTTCGGCCTCACGGTGAGGGTGGGTCGGGAAGCCGGTGCCACCGGCGACACGGTCCTCGTTGATAACGCGCAGGTCGCCGAAGTTCTCGAAGCGCGGGTCGTAGTAATCCGCGAAGCTGAACGAGTGGAAACTTCTCAACCATCCATGATTGGCCATACCGCGCGTCTCAGAAGGACGGAACTGGAACTTGACAGCGGACATGTTGTTGTTGTTGAAAGCGGGGGTGGTTGCGGAGGTGGAAGAGTACCGGGTGAAAATGGATTTGGCCGCGGTTCGGGCGGTGTTTGGCAGAGTTGGGCGCAGAATGATGGCTGCGAGAGCGATTAGAGTAGCAAAAATGAATGCGCGGAGTGCGCTGTTGAGAGTAGGAATGGTGAAGAGTGTTTGCGTGTTGAGAAAACTCGATGGGAAGAGCGAGGTGCGTTGCAGAGTGCCACTTTTATACTTGTTTTGGGTGGATGTGTGCTTAGGCACTACTGAGATTGCTGATTCTATCAAAACCGTCACCGCAAGTGGTAATTCACAATGACGTCAGGGACTTTGGGCCATTTGGGTGACAACTCACCACGTGGTGACCCGGGACCCCGCACTTTTGCGCCCCGGGTTTGATCTCCGTTTGAGTGGAATTTCCTTTTCAGGAAGGTAGTTTCCCAGACTTTGGTCACGACTTGTGATTGCTTTGGCAGCACACTTCCGTTTCGGCACCTTACCACCCAACACGTTCTCGTCAGCAGCACTTGGTCGCACACATTCTGGCACTTGCCAGTACCGGCGCGTACTTCCGCGCATCAAGAGTTAGGGTGGCGGGCGAATGATAACAACGTACGGCCGCAGCCTGTTACACAGCGCGACGCATTATACATCAAGCGCATTTAGATTACATTTTACACGGCGACGCGTGGTGCGCGCATTACGAAGCGACGTGATTCTAATTGGGCAAACAAAAATGCGGCATTGCCATCGCTTAATGCTGTATCGCACATCGCTAACGACAACAGCACTGTAGCTGCCGAGATAATCGGCCCACTAAAATCTCTCAGAGAGGTACTTGCAACCCCGCCTGTTTGACTTGTCGCAGACGAGGTTGCACCACATGTAACATAGTAGTGTCACCGTGTCACCAACGTTGCACGTTAGCAAGTAGCTAGTATCGATCGAACACGTAAACAACGCGCAGCGCGTCGTGCCGCGCAGATGCGGACGCGCACATGCCACCTTCACATGACATGAACTGTCTCAACGGCTCAAACATAATGCCTTGTCACTACATATGCGGGCGTAAATCGCACACTCCGCCTGTCTCGCGTCGGCTTACGATTGTTTGTCCGCCTTCCGATCCTGCATTTGCAGTACGACCCCACGAATTTGTTCCACAGAGTCGGAGTGCATAGACCCCGACACCTATGCATTCCTGGACGGAAGACAGAATGGCGCCACACATCTACGAGCCACGTACATGAGAGAAACTATCAACGAGGATGACCGAGCGCCATGGCTTATGCTACATTTGCAGACGCACAACACACAGGCCGTACACAGGAACGCGTCTGAAACGCCACTGCTCGTGCGATGGGTGAGCAATTGATAATTGCCCTATGCTACCCTTAAGAGCTATATTCAAACTAGAGTTGGGCATAAACAATTGTGTAATACAAGTAAACGTATATGCCGCAGGTGATTCCTGGTGCGACGGTGGACTTACGCATCTTTCCATTTCCTCTGGACGCGCCCACTTGCCACTCGGACAACCAGGATGTTGGTGCAGGTAGTGTATGCACGGCTATCCTCAAGTTCTTGAGAACTGCCCTGTACCACAGGTTCCTGCAGATGGCGGCGCACCAGCAGTCACACGATTTGCGGAGTAGGATTACGCCGTCGAGCTAAGCCGAAACTGCGGTAGTCACTCACGAGACACAACAACATCTATGTACGCCGCCAGCCCTGATTGTTGTTGCAGCCACAGTGGTGAGTGCAGGTTGAGTAGACTCGACGACAACAAACTTGAACGTGTGCATCTGTTCATGCTCAACTTCTCACTTACCCACACTCCCATCTACTGTCACTCGCCACCCGGTGCTGCTGCTTTGTTGACCTGCCTGGGTGCCATCTAACCTGCTTGCACGTTGTCGAGGTATTTCGAGGGACCTGCCTATCAAGATCGCTTGGAGTGCAGAGCCCGACCGCAGTTGATAACCGATCATGGTTGCTCGATCGGCCACGCTGGCCACGCTGGCTGCGGCTTCGCTTGCACAGGCGACAACGTCGTCGGCGGCCGCCGAAGGCAACACCGCTTTGCCGCCCCAAGCTCACAAGTCGCACCCGAACACACGTACCACTTCGTCCTCAACTAGTACAAGTACTCTTACCCACACTACTACTTCATCTTCCAGTCGCGTCAGTTCCAACACTACTGCCTCGACGTCTGCACAGAGCTCTTCGACACTGGCAGACATGAGTCTTCGTACAGTGAGCGGTAGCAGGCCGGCCCTGAGCCGCCGAGGCACCTCGGTGGCCAAGTCGAATCGGCCCGACGAACTCGACCGGTTGGGATACAAGTACACCCTGCGCGTTGCGTAAGTCCAATAAAGCAGGCAAAGGGCTAACGCCAAGGGCGCTGCATAGGCGGCTGAGAACGGCACCGGCCAAGACTCCTGCACCAGTTATCCCGCAGCCCAGCCCGCTCGAGTCGGGTTCGTCGACGCCGCTGTCGTTTGGCTCTTTCCGAACCCCCGAGGCGCTGCACGATGACCCGCTCACGATACGCCGTAAGAAGTCGGGGCTGAGTCTGCGACTCGGTGGCCGCAAAGACGACCTCAAGTTCCCCCGCGAGTTCCTCCTCGAGTTCTGGGTCGTACTCGGGCACGAACCGGGTGACATTGGGTGGACACAGGCCGTTCGCACGTTTCTCGGCCTGGTGCAGAAACGCGGCACCAAGACGGCGACGGGCACCAACATGCGCGAGATGCCCGCGCTGCTTCAGAGTGGGTGGCAAACGGCGATAAAGGCTGACATGCAGCGTTCACTATGTGCCTCAACTCGGTATCCAAGTCGTTCCACCAGAGCCACTTCCTCAGCCTGCTGTACGACACGCTCCCGACCAGCGCATACTTTGATGGCACGACCAACGACAAGGACAAGGACCTCCTGTTTCGCCTCCGCGCAGAGGTCCAGATGTACCTGCACCGGAACGAGACACCGACCCGCACGCCGCAGTTCTCACCCGACCTCGCCGCGCAGGCGGCTTCGGCCAAGAGCACGACGCAGGGGCTCGGTCTCGTCGTCCCAGGAAGCCCCGACAGCCAGGCTTCCAGCCTCAACCCTGTCACCCCGACAGACCTTGGCCCGCACGAGATAGTTGGAGCCGTCAACGAGAACGCCGCGCGGCGCAAGCCAAGTCCCGAATGGAAGGGCGTCGGCGAGGGCTTGGACAACTTTGTCGAAGCGGCTGGAGCTATCTGGGGCATGAGCGAGATTGTCCTTCAGCACGACGCCGACGACTTGGACCGCATGTCGCTGGAGAAGCTCTACTTAGCCGACCTCAAGGCTGGCCTTACTGCGCTGTCACGCCAGGGCTCCAACGGAAACGCGGATCGACATGCACTTCTGTCGCGCAACCTCGGCGATCTCCTTGCGCGCTTCCCCGACCTGTCGGCTCCGCTGTCACCCGTCACGTTCACGCAGACGTCAAGTGAGGCATTCTTCACGCCTCCGCGCGCTGCAGCCGTATTCTCTCGCCTCTCCCGCCGTGCCGCAGGTACGAACAACCGCAGAGTATCCGAGCTGCTCGAGCGCTGCCGAGAAATCTGGGGTGCCGAGGCGCGTGCGGAGAAGGAAAGCCTTGTTGAGAGTCTCGCACGCCAGTGGGACGCGGCCGTTGGCACTGACGCCGAAGTCGCACTGGGCAAGCGTCTCCGTGACGCCGCCCGCGATTTGGCGAACTCGCTCGATCCCGATGAGGAGCTCCCCACTGGGCTTCACCACCTCGGCGACCGTCTGCTTGAGCGCCTGGCGAAATCGTTAGCCTCCATATTTCCAACGACAAACGCGCCACCACCAAAGCCTGCGCCATCTCTCCTTCCACTGCTCCACGCTGCGCCTGATGTGTTCTTACATGACCCTGATGTGAGCAAGCGCCTAGCCGACCTCGCCGAGGATCTGAAGAAAGCTGCGACTACGCAGTACAACGCAACCTTGGAGCGGTTCACCGGCGGAGCCAAGTCGCCGGCTGCGCCTGGGCAGCGCTTCAGCGGGAAGGATGTCGGCGTCGAGGCCCTCGAGCGCGTGGCTGAATGGATGGTGCAGGAAGTTGAGAACATTGAGAAGGTGTGGCCCCCGCTCGGTCCCATCGACCCCGCCGCCATCGTGATTAGCAAGCAGCTGCCCCTGTTCCTTGCCGAACTGCAGGTGGTCGAGACAGCTGGCGGCGCGACCTCCGACGTGTTTGTCCTGTACGAGGTGACATCTAGACTCTTGGCGCTATGGGAGCGCCTCTGTCCCGACGTCAAGCATGGTTTCGACATTGACACGTTCTTCGAGCCCCACGTCGTCACTTGGCTGCGTGAGACCGAGGCCACTGAGACGTACCAGCTCGTCGCGCGCACTGTCGGGGCGGAAAACTGGGTCGCAGATGAAGATCAACACCACTCGCACAGTGTCACGGACCTGTTCGACTTTATCTCCGCCGCAGCCAGAGTCGTGCGCGAGTTGCCCCTGACGGAGTACAAGCGGGCCGTTTACATGGTCGACATCTCGAGGGTGAGCTTTGGGTCGTTTCCTCAGCTGACAGCAGACGGCGTACGCTGCAATCTCGCAATACACTGCGTCGGTCCACGCTCTGTTCTCGGAAGAGATTGCACCCCGGGAGCCTAAGGAAAAGTCTGTGCCGGCTGGCAGGGCTGGGGCATGGCTCGCCAAGGGTAGACATGCCATTGGCAAGGCCAAGCTCGAGCGGCAGCGCGAACGCGAGCGCGATGGCTTTATAATCCCCCCAACTGTGAGTTTGTCGTGCAGTTGCAGGACTGACCTCAGGCATGTGTCAAGCTGGCAAACCTAGAGGCGGCGCAGAAGAACCTCGCGGCTCTTGCAAACTCCATGCAGACAGAGGCGACGGAACAGGCCCTTCGCAGCTTATCTGGTGCAGAGGCGCACTCTCCGACTCAGTTGTTCTCAGTAGCTGTGCTCCGCGGCCACAACATTCTCACCAAGGGCAGCACAAAGCCGGCCGATTCGTTTGTGACTGTGACGGAGTGCGGGACAGGTGCACGTCTGTTCAAGTCCCGCACCGTGTTCAGTGAAGAGAACCCAAAGTGGGAGCAGGCGTTCGACCTGTCCGTAGGCACGCGCAGAACGCTCGAAGTTACGGTCTTCGACAGGCAGTACGCCGGCAAGCACAAGCCCGTCGGATCAAGGACGTTCACGCTTGACCCGCGCCAGTTTGACGACGAGGCAGTGCGCGACGTGACGCTCCCGCTGTCTCCTCGGGGCGTGGTCACGTTGCGTATTAGAACCGAGGGGGGAGAGCGCTTCGACGTCGCGCACCACCTGCACATGGCGCGTCGTACCCTCGAACGTGCCTCCAGCGACATGCAGCGTGAGCTGCTTGACCGCCTCGACGAGTATCTACGCTACGAGCTGTCTCCAGCGACCATTGGCTCGCTGGTGAGGGCACTGCGGGAACGCAAACGTGGTCAGCTCGTACTATCCGACGCGCAGGTCGACGACTCGCTTGTCCCCGTCCTCAACTACCTGGATGTCAACGTGAGCAGATCCACGTCTATCCTAGCTGACCCCAGCTCTCGATACTCACCGCGACGTGCAGCCAGGAAACTCGTGAGACCCTAGGCCTAGCCATCTGGGAACACATTGTGGACATCCTCGTCGCGCTCCTCGTCCCGCCTTTGAGCGACAAGCCGTCCACGCGGGCGACACTGTCACCGCAGGAGGCCGGGGTCGTGTTCAAGTGGTTACAGGCTCTCAAGACGTTCTTCAACGCGGTCGACGGGGGCGTCGAGCACGGCATCCCCATGACCAAGCTGCAGGCCGGGCCGTACCGCGACATTCTCATGCTGGGCCAGGTCCTCGACCTGCCGACGCAGCCGCTGCTCGACCGCGCCGAGGCGGCGGTCCGCGCAGCCGCCGACAGCGACGCGCACGCGCGTGTCGCCGAGCTCCTCCTCCGAGTCGTGCGTACGCGGCCTGGCGTTGACACGTTCCTCGCTACCCAGACCGCGGCACTCATCCGCGCCAAAGTCCAGCGACAGGGCGGCATGATGTAACACCACCCACCCATATACACTCGCATTAATAATGATAATGTTGCTCAACGCATACACGATGCCTGTAGTGTACATATGCATACTGTACTGTTTCTCAAGGCAAGAATTTTCTACAATCATTGGGCTTGTAGGTCCTCCTCCGAGTCGTGCGTACGCGGCCTGGCGTTGACGCGTTCCTCGCTACCCAGACCGCGGCACTCATCCGCGCCAAAGTCCAGCGACAGGGCGGCATGATGTAACACCACCCACCCATATACACTCGCATTAATAATGTCAATGCTGCTCAACGCATACACGATGCCTGTAGTGTACATATGCATGCTGTACTGTTTCTCAAGGCAAGAATTTTCTACAATCATTGGGCTTGTGGGATTGACGTGCGCAGCTTAGCTGTCATGGGCTAGATCTCCGTCTGCCTTGGTAAGTAGCTGCATGTACAAAGCTCAGTTTGAGCCTGGTAAAACATAAACTTGGTATGAGCCCCACGAAGCATACAGCACTTACCCGACACGTTGAGATCCAAGTTCTCAAAGCCACTTTCAAAGACAACGAAGACGTTTTGCATGCCGTTCCAGACGGTATGGAAACTACAAAGGGGGGGCAGTTGTGGAATGTTCAAAGGTGGAGGGGTCGCTGTTGCGGCGTGTTACAAATGAACGTGCTGGTGCTTACATACTTGCGCTTACTGGGCGGTGTTGGACGAGGTCGACGACGCGTCGGGGGACGAGCCGTCCTGGGGTGCGTCGGAGGGGATTCCGCTCGGCGCCGCGCCCGTGGTGCTCGGCTTGGGCCCGCAGCGGCCCTTGCCCTTGCCCTTTCCGTTACCCGAGTGCTTGCCACTGTCGGAGGGGGCACCGGAGGGAGCGCCGGAGGGAGCACCGGAAGGGGTAGAGTCGGTCGGGGCGCCCGAGCCGGAGGCAGAGCTGTCGGAGGGGGAAGTGCCGTCGTCAGAGGAGCCAGAGTCGTCGCCCTGGTCGTCGTCGCGGCGGTTCACGCGGCGGCGTTCCTGCGACGACGTCGGGGTGGTAGAAGAGTCGGCGGCAGCAGCCGTGTCAGAAGCCGAAGCCGAGGCAGAGGCAGAGTCCGAGCCCGAGTCGTCGCCGCTGGGCGGGCCAGAAGGCGCGGCTGAGGCGGTAGAGTTGAGAGGGGCCTGCGAGGGCGACGAGCAGCGGTTCTTGCCCTTGCCGCCCTTACCGCCGGCCTGGGAGGTCGAGTTCTGAGATACGACGGGGGCGTTGCCGCTGTCGGGGCTCTCGCTGTCGCTGCCCTGGTCGCCGCCGTTCTCGCCCTGGCTGTCGCCGCCCTGGTCGTCGCCGCCGTCCTGGCCCTCGCCGCCGTCCTGGCCCTCGCCGCCGTCCTGGCCCTCGCCACCGTCCTGGCCCTCGCCACCGTCCTGGCCCTCGCCGCCGTCCTGGCCGCCCTCGCCGTCACGGAGACGGAGACCGCGGCGGCCCTGGCTGTAACCGCCCTGAGAACCGTCCTTGCTTGCGTCGGCGCCGTCGCCCTGGTCATCCTTGCCATGGTCGCTGTTGCCCTTGCTACCGGCCTCACTGTCGGGGTCCTCGTCACATTCGTGGCCCTTGCCCTTGCCATTCTTGTGGCCCTTGTTGTGGCCCTTGCCCTTACCCTTGCTGTGTCCCTTGCCCTCTCCGGGCTGGTCGCAGTCGTCAGGCGTGGGCGACGACGAGTTTGTGTCGGGGCTAGAACCGTTGGCATGCGTGGCGTTGATGATGGGCAGAGTCTGCCAGTCGATCGGCGCCGTGGCGTTCTGCGCCTGGTCGCCGCCGCCCCCGGCCGTCGTGTTCGCGATCGTGCCGTTAGGAAGGAGGCACAGAGTCGTGTTACCGAGCGCGGTGCCGTTCATCTGCGACGGAGGCGGAGTGTCGTTACCGGGGCCAGTGCCGTTGGTCGGCGCGGTCGCGTTGCCGCCGGCGACGGGGCAGGGGGGAAGGGACGGCGTCGAGGTGGCGCTCGCGCCTGTTGCGGAGCCGCTGGCGCTGCTCGAGGCGGAGAGCGCGGCGCTGCCTGAGGCGGAGGGCGCAGCGCTGCTGCCACCCGAGTCGTCCTGGCGCGCAAGGTGGCGGGGTGCGGCGCTGGCTCCCGTTAGGAGGACGAGGGAGATTGCAAGTTGGGAAGGGAGCATGTTCGTCTAAAAGATCTAAACAAGAAACTTGCCGTATGGCAGTGGGATAGGGGAGGTAAAATGGAGAGCGAATGGATAAAAAGACCATCTCGACGAGCTCGCGCTGCCAGCTTATATGTCTTGTTCTCGAGCTGCGCGACCCGGCCTGCGGCGCAGGTGCCGCACGGAGCGACGCAGTTGCAACGGTGACCCCGTAAGATTAGATGGAACGTGTTTGAGTATGCTGCGTGCATGTGCAGGGGAGAGCTGAGAGCTTTGTGTCTGTGCACACGTCTAGAATATCCAGCCACCCCGATTGTGCGCGGTTAGTCTTGACACACGTCCATCTCGCGGGCATGCGTGCTGTTACGAAACCGTTGGCAAATGCACAGTGCCCGTAGTTCAAGTGCTAGTGTCACAAATAGCACAAAGAATAAGTAGTAGAGTCGAGACTCTCATGTCAGTCAGTTTGCGTTGCTGCGGAGAGGGCGTATGGGTGGTAGGTTGTAGTTGTGACAGCCTAAAGTGCGACCTTCGTGGTGATGAGCACGAACATTAGGCCATAAAAAAGAGGTCTGGGGTGCACAATTCAAGACCATTACTACACAACGACGTGAGTTGAGTATCACAGATCCTGCACAACGACGTGAGCTGAGCGTCACAGATCCTCGCCTAGTCGTGCAGAGAGGGGTTTGCTCACCTTTATGTGACGTTCCGGGACTAAGCTGCGCAGCGTAAATTCGAGGGACGCAACCCCCGTTCTAGATCAAAAGAAGGGGGGAGAGAAAGTTCCATGCTCGCAGTTATGCTCAGCGCTGCGTGCATATGCCATGGTGTGCCCCTGGGTCAATGGCAACAATGTCGGCGATCGTGCTCGAGCGTTCAAACGAGTCAACAGTAAGTGTCAGAACGCAACATCTCATGTTGACATGAAACCATGATCCATGAAACGCACCAAACGCGCTCGCGCGCTGAGTGCCTGACGTCATGGTGAACCACACTGGCCACTGGCCACACCGTCGTACCCAGCGCTGTGGTGGCGTGCATGCACCCCGTGCGCCTCTGCAGCGGACTTTGGTATCATCACCGTCGCATCGAGGCGCGTAGATCTCTTTCATTACGCATGGAACACGGTCACATGGTGGGAATCAGGCTAATCGGCCAAATCCGTCGAGACATTGTGAAGCCTTGATGACATGAACGGAACCGACGCTAGCCGAAGCCTCGACGAGTGTGTGGCTTGGCAAGCGCTTCTTCATTAATGAGGCCTGGTTCGCGGCACTGACGCAGCTGTAACCCACTTGACATGGAGACAAAGGTGGCCGACGAAGAGCACCTGCAGCCGCTGCTGCGCAAGGGCGGCGACGACGACGAGGCCGAGACGCTTCACGGGCGTCACGACAGGACGCACAGACACAGACGCGCAGTGACGCTGGCAGCACTGGGATGGTCACTTCTGTTTCTCGCTACGGGCGTCGCTGTCGTGAGGCGCCTCTGCGACAGGGGCGTAGCGCCGTCCCACGAACACCTCCTCGAGACGTGCCGCAGTCCAGAGGCAGTGCCCGTTAACGCTCCACGGACGAGTATGTGCCGCCGCAGCCCGCAGTGCCAATCTCACCCTCCCAGACCCGTGGAAGAACCTCGACCTCGACGAAGCCATTGCGCTGCGCAAATGGCTGTCTCACCCCGACCGCGGGCTCAACCTCACGGCCGCAGAGGTGGCAAGGGACAGGTATGTACGTCCACCGTTCACTCTCACCCCAGTGACAACTTTATCCATGTCGTCGAGACGTACCCGCCCTCCAAGGCCAGTGCGCTCGCATACCTCGACGACGAGTCGCGTCGAGTGGACCGCTATGCAAGGGTACGCTCGTGCCGCAAGCTGTGACTCACCCAGGCCATTATCAACGAGGGCACGCGCGACCGTATCATGGACTACCTCGTGGGGCCGCTGCCGCTCTCGGACAAGACTGTTGTGCGCGAGAACACGGAGATCTACCACGCGCCAGTACCCTTGAACGCGCGCTCCACGTTCAACTTTACCGAGCTGGGCGAGCTCGTCATGCGTACCATTACCCCGATCGACGATATCCTCAGCGACCTGTTCAACCTGTCCATCACGGACGGCACCGCGGGGCTCAGCGCGCAGATGCCCCTGTCGTACGACGGGTCATGGCGCCGCACATGGCTTCAGCTCAAGCACAACCTGCCTGGATCGTGGCTGCGCGCCTGCGACTTTTACTACCTCGTAATGAACGCCAGCATGTGTGGCACTCACGCACCAGATGGACATGTCAGGCACCGACCCAAACATGTACAGCGTCATGGCCTTTGTCACCGGCGGCAAGCTGTACCGCACCACCGAGGAGCTACGTGCCGCGTTTGAGCGTGGCGAGCTCGTGCGCGACTGGGACTATGACGCGTCGGACTGGGCGTCGCGGCGGATCCGGGGCAAGCCGCGTGACCTCGACGACCGGGCAGGTCCGCGGTCGGTACAGACCGACGGGGCGCGGTACCGCTTGGACACGAGGGAGGGGTACATCACATGGATGGGCTGGGCGCTGTACACGAGCTTTTACCGTGACATGGGCCTGCACCTGTGGGACGTGCGGTTCCGGGGCGACCGCGTTATTTACGAGCTCGCGCCGCAGGAGGCAATGGCGCAGTACTCGGGCAGCGACCCGCACCAGGGCAGCACGGTGTGGCTCGACCGCGCGTTTGGCATGGGCGGACTCGTGCGCGGCCTCATGGCAGGCTACGACTGTCCCCACCACGCGACGTACCTCAACGCGACGGTGCACGAGAGCGGCACGACGCTGCGCCAGAATGCAATCTGCGTGTATGAACGCGAGGCGGAGCGGCCCATCTCCCGCCATGTCGGTAAGGGTCCCAACGAAATGGGCGCGGTCAAGGGGTACGAGCTGGTTATCCGCTCCATCTCGACAGTCGGCAACTACGACTAGTGAGTGAGCCTAGGAGCACGGCACTGATGGTAGTATCTTTGACTATGTCCTGCAGCTCGACGGCACGATGGAGGTACGCGTCTCGGCGTCAGGATATCTCCAAGGCGGGGCATGGAAGGAAAGTGAGGCGCCGTACGGCCACAAGATCCAGCGCGGGTCGATGGGCAGTCTCCATGACCATGTGATCAACTACAAGATTGACCTCGACGTTGCGGGCACGCGCAACTCGCTGACGCGCGTGGGGCTCAAGCAGGAAAAGCTCCAGAAGGAGTGGACAGAGCTTGACGGGTGGGGCCCGCTCCTGCAGACCAAGGTCGTGCGGGACGTGTTGCCGCAAGAAACGACGCTAGAATACCCCCCAAAGTGAGCACCACCCCCGTTGGGGCCCACTGACGCCAGCATGGAGGGCGCATACGTCGTCACGAACGAGGACAAACACAACGCATGGGGTAATCCGCGCGGGTACGCCGTACACCCTGGCCCGCTGTGCCGGCTCACCAACGTGAATGCGAAACGTACCGAGCACAGCGTCAACTGGGCCAAGCACCACCTAGCCGTGACGCGGCGGCACGAGCGCGAGCCGAGCTCGAGCAGCATGTGGAATGGAAACCTCCCAGGTCGACCACCAGTAGACTTTTACAAGTTTTTCAATAACGAGAGTATTATACAGCAAGACCTCGTGCTGTGGGTCAACCTCGGAACGCACCACATCCCGCGCGCAGAGGACAGCCCCAACACACTCACCAACGTCGCGACAAGCTACCTCCTTCTCGTACCGTGGAACTTTCACGACTACGACGTTGCGATTGAGAGCCGCAACTCGGTCCTCCTCCACGACGAGGGCGAGGGAAAGTGGCGAATCGTCGAGGCTGTCAAGCAGCCAAAATGTGCCATTCCTCCAGCCCTCGACATGGCGTACCATGGCCCCAAGGCGTGGACCGAGGATGGCAAGCCGTACACGCCCATCGAGATCGAAAGCCTGCGTACGCACGGTGCGTACATATTTTGTGAAATATTAGCTGACCCCAAGCGGAGGCGATTCATGCATTCGGGGTGTAGACTGTCAATGTTGTATATAAATGTGTGGTGGACCTCATGACATGCGAGAAGGAGCGACTCTGCGTTTCAAGAATTTGAAACGTCTCTCGCTGGAGCGTAAAGGGAGTCTATACCATGCACCCTCGTGATGTACGATTTAAGGTGCGCGAGAAAGTTGTCCTTGAGGGGAGCGACGCGCCTCTCTGGGTCGTGACGATCAATTTCGGCTCGGAGGAGACGCAGGATGCCGCCGAGGATCTCGGGCGCGTCGGCGTAATCGGGTTGCGCAGGCGGGGGGCACGTCGAGAGTATGTACGCCGTGTAGGCGAGTTCGAGGCCGTACACGACGGCTGGGGAGAGTGCTGTTGCGGGAAACGCGGCAGCGACAGCGATGGGGCTTGCGTGCCACGGAATCTTGGGCGGGCGGATCTGCGTCACGAGGTCGACAAAGTGCACGAGCGGCGGGGGCGTGTGCAACATCCAAGCTACGGCGGGTGGCGCGGGGATGGTAGTTACTGGCGGTAGTGGCTGGCTGCTCCGCGGCGTCCGTGCAAGTCGGTAGCGTTTCCTGCCTGGTGTCGCTGGCGGGCGGGGAAGAAGCACCGAGACGTTGGGTGTGTCGGAGCGTGTGGCGCTTGATGGCGAAGAGGTAGACGGGGAAGGTGCGCGGCGGCGGCGGTCGGGAGAGACGTTGGGAGACGACGACGGCGTGGTTTGGTAGCGCGTCGTCACGCTCCGCTCAGATACCCAGCTACGGACACTGCCTGGACTCTGCGTGCTGTCTGACATGCTTGCGGGTGGTTGATGGCTGCAACGTACGCAGCGCTGTCTTATACCTTGCACAGGGCGCGCCTGCTCTGGGGCACAAATCACAGGGGATTCGCATTGTTGCTACTGGACAATAGCAATCAGATAACGATGCGCCTTGCGCCACGCCACAAACGACCTCAGGTTCACGTGGTTGCGAATTGGCATCAGCACACGTCAGTACGAGAGAGACAATAGGTCTTTTACCCTTGATGGTCTCTCGCGCAAGCGGCGGAACAAGCGCGACATATTGTCCAGCCGGGAGTGATATGGATACATGTCTAGATGTGAATTGTCTACGCCGGTCTCTACAGCAGACGGTGGCGTGTAATGTAATCTGATGTCAACACTACCTATTTTCGCACCAAACTCACCGCGGGTGACCTCAAACGCCACGAATGTCGATCCAGCAGCCGGGGCCGCACGCACAAGACTCGGTCCGAGACCACGGAAGAGCGCCTTGCTACATATCAGCACAGCCCTCGCTCCGAGACAGCCACTCACACTCCGCCCTCGCGCACGATCGTGCGCAGCTCGTTGACAATGTATCCGCCCTGGAGCCAGTGGCCCTTCATCGGCGGCTTGTCGGCCATCTGGATACGCGACTTTGCAATGTCGAGCGGGTACGACGCGAGCCAGTACCCGATGCCGCCGCACCCGCCCGACGTGAGCAGCGCCCACACCGGTACGTGCTCGACGCCGCCGTACCGCCGGCCAAAGTACCGCTTCACCACCTCGTAGCACCCGTAAAAGCCCGCGTACGCCGGCATCTCCTTGATGAACGTGATCCAGTAGCCGCGCATGATTCCCTTGCGGAACCCCCAGTCGCGCCACATGTCCAGCACCACCTTGCTCAGGCGCTTGTCCCCCGCCTGGCCGTACTGGCCCTGCATCCGAATCTTGAACATCTCAACCTTTGGGGCAGTCAGTGCGAGCGAGCATGGGCATGGCGTACCGGACTCGCGAGGACGGCGTTTGCCGCACCCGCCATGGCTCCCGCCGTCATAACTTGCGGAATCGACAGGTCAGGATACGGCGACACGATACGCCGCGCGGTGCCGTATGCCGTGAAAAGGAGCGAGTTTACGGCCGCAACACCGAGGAGCGGCGACATCTGTCATCAGCGCCGCGACGCCCCTGTATCTCGCACCATTCCTGCCGTGAGCTCAATGCCAGACCGCTCCACTTACCCTTGTACAGCGCGAGGGGGCCCTCGTTCCGCACAGTCTTGGAAAGAATGTCCCATGTGTTCTTGAACTTTCCCGGCGGCGCCGTCTGTGCGCGCTGGCGCGTTAGCCCAATCATTGTAACTCAGACCAACAGTCTTGAGGGTGTCGAGCGGCTGGCCGACAATGACCTGCGCGGCACCGCCAAACGAGCCCGACACGAGCTCCGTGAGGTACACGCTCCGGTTCTTGCTCGGTGGCTCGGGCAGGGGAAAGTCGTCCGACATGGTGAGTGTGGTGTGCAACGACAACAACAATGGCGGCCTTGATCTTTGTCCGTCGTGCGCAGGAATCACAATCACGACATTGCTGCTGGAAAAACGGTCTCGACTCAGGCACCGGCAAGGGATTACACCGAAATAAAACCTAATCAGGAAGGAACCAGGACAGTGTCATTAGGATTGGTTTCTAATCAGCCTCGGCGTTACGTTGTTGTGACTCCCTCTCGAGAGACTCACACATCACACACTCTTCTTGATTTTCCCTCGCCATCGCCGCCAGCAACATGCAGGGTGGGCTCATTCGTTTAGGTGAAGCTGACCCCAGCCCTCGCGTCGTACGCTGACGACTCTGACTCGTCGCCGCCGCCACAACCTGCGGCCGGCCCATCCGTGAGTGCACGCCTCCTTCGCCAAAGCAACACTGGGTCACACCGTACCGCGTTCTCTCCTCCGACCACGTCCGACACGTAGCGCTCCCGAGACTATTCACCAGGTAGGTGTACTGTTTGGAAGGGATAGCTAACGGCAGCCACGAATCGGAAGCGGCCACGATCCGTTGAGCGCTCGCCGTCGCCGCCGGGCCGGGCGGAATCGACGAATCCGTCATCGTACCCCCCTTCGTCGCGGCAGTCGCCGTACAAAAATGAAAACGGGGAAGGGGCGACGCCTGTGAAGCGCTCGCGCTCGCGCTCGCCACGTACCGACAGCCGCGCTCCGTCTCGGCGCGCATCGCCGGACTCTGACGAAGAAGAAGAGGACGAGTTTCCCGGTATGACGGACGACGAGATCATCCGCCTCGTCACGCGGCCACCCGGCGACGACGACGCGTGGGGTGTTCCCCCCGCCCCCGATCCATCGACGTGCGACCCACGCTTAGAGGTGACGTTTACCACTGACCCTGCTCCGGGATAACTAACCTCCCAGGCCAAGGTGGCCCAGTTCCTCCGACTCAAGCGACAGGGCCAGCACATCAACACGTCGCTGCTGCAGAGCTCGAGCTTCGCAAACCCACACATCTACTCCAAGCTCGTGAGCTGCACCGACAGCTGACTTTGCTGCTGACGACAGGTTGAGTTTGTCGCGATCGACGAGCGCGCCACCGCCTTCCCCGGCGGAGGGTGGCTGACGCGTCGCGGTCTAGAGGCCGAGATACCGCGGTACGGCCCCAAGGCGCTTGCGGCGACGCAGAGCGCCATGGCCGACGCGGCCAAGCGTGCACAAGAGGGCAAACGGCGCGAAATCGCCTTTACTTCGTCGTCGTCATCGTCGTCGCGCGCGGGCTCGGCGCGCGATCGTGACCGCGACCGTGATCGTGATCGTGACCGCCGTACGCGCGACCGCGCAGAGCGCGATCGTCGCGGAGAGCGCGCAGGACTCAGTAGGCCAAGATATGGCTGGGAGGGTGCCGGCCGCCGCGAGCGTGACAGGCGGTAGTGCGTCTCGCGTAGCATATATCTGTGGCCGCTGAGAGCAATTCTCGCCTGCGCGCACAGTCAACCACACCCACAACCTATGTATGTTATAGAAGCACACCCGTGCGCCAACACATCTCCCGAGGCGTCACTGTTCATTCACCGACACGTGCGGCGAAAATGGCACACGGCGCTTGGGCCGGAGATCCCGACGTCGCCGATCGAGACGATGTTGGCTGTGTGGGGGAGATCGTCGGTGCACGCCACATGCAAGTAAAGCGGTAGGCGCGTTGACACGGCGCCGACACCGACACGGTGCCGTCTTGCTCGCTAATATCCGCCACAGTAGAAAATAGAACCCCATTCTAATCATCCCTTGGCACACCTTCGCCTTGGATATCCAAAGTAAGCATGCATTAAAATCGGGGCATAATCACACTGTTACACGTGATCCTGTCTTAGCCGACGTACGTTTAGCCTAATATGCGGTACAACTCGAGCGCTCTACTTATGTCTAGTTTGTTTTGGCCGCCTCGACCATGTAGCTCATGAGCGCGGCGTATATGGACGTCTGATCGGCGTTACCATGGTTAGCGTGGCCTTGGCTGGGGTGCGCGCCGTGGCCCGCGGCCCCCTCCATCATCTGTTGACCGTCCCAGTGCGTGTTGTGCGGCGGTAGGAAATGGTGGTGCGCTCCGCCGCCGCTGTTGTTGTTACCGTCCGCCGCTGCGCCAGAGCCAGCCGGCGCAGTGGGACCCGCACTGCTCGCTGCGCCGGTACTCGCCGCGTCCCATGCCGGCTGGGGCGGGAGCTGGTCTGGGGTCGTGCCTGCGCCGCTGGCGCCGAGGTCGAGGTCCCAGTCGAAACGCTGCTCAGCGCCGTCGCTCACGCCCTCGCCCGTCGGTACCGTCGTCAGGTGGTTCCAGTAAAACTGCGGGAGCTGGAACAGCGATGGCGCAGAGCCAGGTAGCGACTCGGTGACGTGCGGGAGGTGCGGGTGGTGTCCGCCTGTCGACCCCGGCGTGCCCGACATGGTCGCGGGCGTTGCGCCTGTCATCGACCCAGTCCGCCCAGAGGACAGGTTACGTCCCATCATGCGCAGCTCCTCTGGCATGTCTGGAGTTTCTGGCGAAAACGCTCCGGCGCCGGTGCCAACGCCGCCTCCCGCGTTGCTGCCGCCGGGGACAGCCCCGTCCGGCGACGTGTTGTCCGCCTCGAGGTCGCCCGACGAGATCCGCAAACCGCCCTGGATCAGACCTTCAAAGAAGACCTTGTGCGCCGACGCTGCCGGCCACGACGCGGAAAAGTCGCGCAGCCAGATACAGCACTGTGCAAAGTTTACTTTTGCGCGGTGGGCAAGCGCCTCGTCAGGGTCCGTGGCGTCAAACGCTGGCGTGAGTAAACGATCCGGCGGGGTTAGTGCATACCTTCAAACAGCGTAATGATCGACAGGAGGTGGATCACGTCGGCGCTGACCTGGCCGAGTAGTTTGTGGCGGTCGAGATGGGCAAGGAGGTCGACACATTCCTCGGCGGAGCGCGAGCATATGGTGTGAGCGCGCTCGACGAGCTCGGCGGCACCGGCGCGGCTGGGGCTCGGGTGCCGCTTGATGAAACGGTTGTACAACAGAATCCGGATGCAGTGGAACCAGGCAATGCCGACGACGTGATGTGGCAGCGGCGTGGCTGCCGGCGCAAGGTCGACCTCGAGATGTTTCGGCATCATGCGCCGCCACGACTCGAGTTTGCGCCCAATCACCTCGGCGCGCGTCACGACGTCGCCCTCGGCGTGCATGAACGCGACAAAGTCCTCGTCCCACTTGTTGCTCACTGGCGGGCCTGTAATCTCGAGGTCGAGAATGTCTTCGACGATCATGGCCAGCCGACACGTCCACACAAAAAAGCTGATGACGTGGCCGCGTCGCGGTGGTACGTGCCGTACGCTGCGTGGCAGTGGCGCGCTACTCGCGGTTTGTGGTGGCCAAGGCTCAAACTCGTCCGCCTCGTCTGTGCTAGGCAGCGGCGTCGACGACCGTCGGTACGGGAGGAGTGTGCATCGTCCCGTCTCCTCAGCTAGGACCTTGTCAAGGACGTATGCGTTCCAATACACGCGGCTGCGGAGCTCGAGATCTCCAGGTTCGCTTGGCCCAGTCGGCGCAAGGTGCAGACCGAGGTTGAGCGCCATGATGCTCGCGCGGCCCGTGTACGAGAACGCGCTGCGCTTGTCGCCGCATCCGGTCTGCCGGAGCGAGAGAACCATGAGCGCCTGGAGAATGTCGATGCGTGACTCGGTGCGGCAGTGGTGGAGGGCGCTCTCGGCCATGGCAAAAAGCTTGTCGCTGTCGAGGCCGTCCTTGCCGCTTGGGTGGGCGACGCACGCCGCGATCGACAGCATCGAGAGCAGCAGCGGCGCCGACGTCGTGTGCGGGTTGAACATGGGCTTGTAGATGAGCGGCCACACGTTGTGCACGTGCGTAAAGTACACAGCGAGCAGCTCGTCGACGAGCGCAGGCGGCAGGCCCAGCAGTGGTGGGCGCCGCCGGCGTCCTGGTGGCGCGACGGGCCTCTCGCTCGACTGGGGCTTACGCTCGCTGCTCTCGCCTGCGCTCCCGTTCGACGCGCGTGCGTTGCTCCCCTCGTTCCCGCTCCCCTCGCCCTCCTCCTCGCTCTTGCGCGGTGACCCCGCACGCCGCCGGAACCCCGGTGCTGGGCCGCTGGTGCGTCAGCTCAATGACCCCGACACGAATAGTATTTTGCCAAGAGTGCAGATCTATTTTCCTGCGCTCCGGTTAAGATTGTACCCACCGCTTGCGTACTGGCGTGTCAAACGTGCAATCCACCCCGGCCTCGCGACACAGTTTGCAGGTGGGCTCGTTTGTCGTTGGCGATGGCATAATGTCCTCGCATTTCATGCGACGTCTGTGGTTAGTTCTGAGCCCCGAGATGGTGGGCACGCACTGCTTGCATCCCTACGACGTTAGTAAACCAGACATGACGGAAAAAAAGTCGACTCACGTCGCATGCGCGCGATGAACGTTTCCGCGTGGGCGGAAGCGTGCCAATGTTTGCCATGACCATGGTGTTGCTCGGGCCGGGAAGTGGGCGCGACGGGTCGAGTCCCAGCGGGTCTCTGTCAGAAACCATGTGTGGTAGCGTCGTCGTGGCGCGTGGATGTTGACGGCTGCGTCGGAGATGTGGTGTGGTAGTGTTTGGAAATCTGGACGGCAGTAGTAGTGATGGATCGGAAAGTAGAGGCTGAGTCAAGGGCTCGTTTCGAGCATCGACGAGCGCGGCCGAGGCGAGCCAAAGTAGTTGTCCGAGAGGGTGCCGTCAGTCGTATCGGTGCCGGCTGTGTCTGCCGTCGCCGACGCTGTGCAGTGACGTGTGAGCGTGAGTGTCGAGGCGGTGCGTGCGTCCGTGGTTAGTTGCAAGAATGAGAGTGGCTTGAGCGTCGACCGCGGCAAGCAATGCATTCTTACATTCACGACGACTCGGGAACTCCCCCGGGCAGGTGTTCCGGCAAAAGGATCCCCAGTCACCGTAGCCGCCACCAAACCCACCCCTAGTGCCGACCGTGGGAAAGTGACTCTACGGTGGGGGAAGTGGAGGCCGTGGGGGCCAGCGGGGACCCCGATCAAGTCCGAGTTTACCCAGTTTATCCCGTATCTTTTCCTTTCCCGCCCACCTAAACTCAACTTCAGACAACCACTTCCCACTCCACTGTTATCTCCTCGCTGTTCCCGAAGCAGTCACCGATGACTACCCCGCTGTTTCTCCGTGCGCGGCGGCTGACCGCCCCTCGCGGCCCTGCACAGCTTGTGCGGTCCTTGCGCGCCCCCGCCGCCGCCGCGCTCTCCACACACGCGAGGATCGACGTGCCGTCCCTTGGCGAGATCGACATTCCAACCGGCCTCCACATGTGCGTTACCGAGGCTGCGCGCAGCCTGCACACGCACTGACTCTAGTGACGGCCAGGTCGTGCTACCTGCGTCGGGCGAGTCGTTCTCCACCGTCAACCCGGCGACGGGCCAGGAGATTGTCGACGTCGCGCACGCGGGACCGTCCGACGTCGACGCGGCCGTCGCGGCCGCGCGGCGCGCGTTCAAGTCGACGTGGGGCATGAACATCGCTGGCGTTGAGCGTGGAAGGCGTAAGTCGGCCGCGAAGGGTAAGGCTTACATCAGTGATCAACCGCCTTGCGGACCTGCTTGAGCGCGACGCCAAGCGCATTGCCGCTGTCGAGAGGTGAGCTTGGTTGGGTGTTCGAGACACGCACCTGACACCAGCTTGAACTCGGGCAAAGGCATTCGTATTGCGCGGTGGGTGCATTGTCACTGGACATTGCTGACGGCAGCGACGCCGACGTCGCCGACGCCGTGGCGTGTCTCCGGTACTATGCCGGCATGGCGGACAAGATCCACGGGCAGACGATCGACGCGTTCGGCGGCGAAAAGCTGTGTTACACGCTCCACCAGCCGATTGGGGTGTGTGGCCAGATGTGAGTTACTTGAAACCGAGTGTAAAGGCTGACGACAGCATTCCGTGGAACTACCCGCTCGGAATGTGGGCGTGGAAGGTGGCGCCGGCGCTGGCGGCTGGGTGCACAGTCGTGATGAAGCCGTCCGAGCTGACACCTCTCACGGCACTGATGATGAACGACCTGATCAGCGAAGCCGAGATTCCACGGGGCGTAGTGAACACTGTCCCCGGCCTTGGTGCGACGACAGGCCACGCGATCGCCGCACACATGGACATTGACAAGGTGGCGTTCACGGGCTCGGTGCCGACAGGCAAGCGCATCTCTGTCGCCGCCGCCGAATCCAACCTGAAAAAAGTCACGCTCGAACTGGGCGGCAAGTCGCCAATGCTTGTGTTCAACAGCGCCGACGTCGAGGAGGCTGCCGACTGGACCGCCAACGGGATTTGGTACAACTCGGGACAGGACTGCTGTGCCAGCTCGCGCGTGCGTCCCTCTCCGCCAGCAGTGCTGATATGAACAGATCTACGTCCAGGCGAACGTGTACGACAAGTACTTGAACGCGCTCCGGCGGCGCGCGATCGACACGGCGATCGGCCAGCCGACCGACGAGAAGACGTCGTTCGGACCACTGGTACGCTGCTTCCCCACCCCACCACACATGAGCTGACCCCTCCCCTCTGCAGATCTCCGCCGCGCAGCGAGACAAGGTATTAGGGTACATAGAGGCGGGCAAGGCCGAGGGCGCGCGGCTCGTGCACGGCGGGCGCGGCTGGTCTGGCTCCAAAAATGGGTTCTGGGTCGAACCGACGATCCTAGCCAACGGCAAGCCTGAGATGAAGGTCGTGCGCGAGGAGATTTTTGGCCCCGTGGTGGTTGTCGCGCCGTTCCGGGACGAGGCGCACGCGCTCGAGCTCGCAAACGACACAGAGTACGGTCTCGCCGCGGCCGTCTTCACCAACGATACGCGCCAGGCTACCCGCGTCGCACGCGCACTCGACGCCGGCTCGGTCTGGATTAACCAGTACGGCTCGGTACATAACCAGGTCCCCTTTGGCGGCTTCAAGCAGTCGGGTATTGGCCGCGAGCTCGGAACGTACGGCGTAGAGGCGTACCTCCAGATCAAGGCCGTGCACCAGAACATCTCGGTCGAGGCGTGAGTCCATGAGCGGGGGTGGGGTGGCCATTGCAATGCCGCCGCGTCGCAGCGCTGCTCACCCATTCGTCGCATCTGCTGACCCCAGATCGTACCCCATTTGAGCATCCACACCGCATCTCATAGAGCTTCTGAACCGGTATATGCATGCTGGGGATTACAGAGCCAACCAGACATAATCTACGGGGATACACGACGGAGAGGGTAGGAGAAAGGGGAGGGTTAAGCCTTGCCGAAGCCCTGTGTCTCGGTGACGGCGAAGAGGAGACGCTCACGGAGCTGTTCGTACGACTCGTATTTTGGCAGGAGGAGGAGGTTGAAGCATGTGCTTGCCTGGGGGAGGATGCCGTCCTTTCCGTAGAGGCGCTGGATCTGGAACGGCTGGACGCCCGACGCGCCCTGGAGCTTTTCAAACCCGCCGAGGGGCACGCGCGACGAGGCCGTGACAAAGATGAGGAAGCGACTGCGCTCTTCCTGCGAGAAGGAGCGGAGGGCGCGCCAGAACCACGCGACCTCTACGTCGCTCGCCTTCCACCCGCTCATCTGCGTCGAGTTTTTCAGCTCGTCGACGTCAAACGTCGACATGCCGGAAATCAAGAGCTCGAGCTGGTCGGGCTCAAAGATCTGCACGAGCTGCCGCGGGATCATCTCGTAAAAGCCAGACAGGAACGCGTTCATCTGCTCCTTGATCGAGTTTTCCAGGCGGTACGCGCACACGAGCCGCACGTACTCTTCCTTGTTCTCCTCGGTAACGGGGATCTGGGCGCCGCCGGGCTTGAGTTCCACGACCTGCTTGGCGCCAAACGTCTCGTCCTCGATGGTAAACTCCTGGTCAATGACGTCGGTGATGTCGTTGTCGAGCATCCACTGTAACGACTGGTGGTACTCGGGGTCAATGGCCTCGAGGTCGCGAATGTCAATCGAGCGCCCCAGAATCTGCTTGTAGAATGCGCGGTTAAAGTACGCGTCCAGTAGGCGCCCGTCAAAGATGGCCTTGCCAATGAGTCGCCCCACAAACTTGAAGTACGACAGGTGGTCCGGGTTGACGCTCGAGTGCTTGTTGGGCTGGTACGTCTGTGCGTCGGCGGCGCACGGCTCGAACAGGGCATAGTTGGGGTCAAAGATCTGCTGTGCGAGCACGTGGTACCACTCGCGCGTGACGCCGCCGGCATCGACACCGTCCTCGTTGATAAACTTTACGTTGATCTTGCCGTACTTGACCTCGTCGCCTGGGCGGTGCAGCAACGCGCTGAACGAGTCCTGGAACACGTACTGCCGGCGCACGTTGAGGTGGAGGGTAGGGTACGACAGCTGGTCGCGCTTGCGTTTCAGTTTCTGGAAGAACCAGTTGCGCTTGTTGTCAAACTCGAGCACGCGCGGGTTGGCCACGAGAAGCGAAAACGACCCGCTCATGAGCGCCGGGTTGTTGCGCACAATCGAGTTGAGCACCTTGCGGTGTGTCGTCGTAAACGTCAGGAACAGGTCCTTTGGCGCGGACGTGGTTGTCGGCGACAGCACCGGCGAGAGCGCGTCCCCGATTGCGGGCGCGCCAGGCGGCCGCGTGTACTTGCACACGACCATGAGCGCCTCCACAAGGGGCAGGAGGACTGCGGCAATTTGGTCTGTGCTGCCCCGCGACTCGGCGAGTGTGAGGCAGTCGCTCAGGTCGGCCCACAGCTGCGTAAAGTCAAACGACATGTAAATGTCGCGCGCGGCCTTTTCGTCGTCGGTCATCTCCTCCGACTTTGGTGGGGTCACGTTGCTGCCCTTGCGCGAGTGGAGGTACTCGATTGTTTTGAGGAGACGGAGGAGCTGCGCCTGCGGCGAGCTGGCCGGCGCAAAGTCGACGAGGTCGATCGAGCTCACAGTGTGGTCCTCTTGCGACAGCACCGACGTGAGCTTCTTGAGGTCGCCGACAATGACGCCGCCCAGCTGTTGCGCGCGGGTGCACAGTTCCTCCACGAGCACCTTCTTGGCACTCGGGATCGACGACAGGTTCTGCAGGACCATGATGGTCTGGGTAAACGTACGGCTCGTGCAGTCGCCGACCGTGAGGCCGTTGACAACGAGGCGGAGAACGGCAGGTGGGAACATTGGGCGCTCGACCTTCCACTTGCTCGGGTCTGACTTTGCCACGTCGGCCGACTCGGCCGTCGTTGATGTCGTGGCCACCGCCTTGTTCGCATCGCCCGAAGCCCCCTCAGCGCCCGCGCCCTCGCTGTCCTTCTTGTCCTCGTCGCCGCCAGCGATCTGGCGCTGCTGCCAGCTCTGGAGGGCGACGAGCGGCTTGGTGACAGCAGCAAGAAGACCCGTGAGCGACTCCATCATGCCCGGCGCCTTGAGCAGCTCGGTGCGGTCGAGGAGGCTCATGAGTACGACGATGGGGTACTGTTTCTGCGGGAGGAACTTTTCCTTGGTCTTGCCCTTTTTAGACTGCTTCTTCAGGCCGACCGGCAGCTCGTGTTCCGTAAGGAAGTAGCTCACCGCGTACCGGTTCGCGTTGACAATGTACGAGAGGGCCTCGAAGCAGCGCTGCGCAATAAACGTCGGGATGTGGTCCGACTGGAGGTGCGAGAACAAGCTCGTCGTGATGGGTCCTGGAGTCTCGACGACCTTGCCGCCGGGCGTTGTCTGCGCCTTGGGCGTGGCAGTGAGTCCGCGCAGTGACATTTGCTGGAAGCTGCGGTCGACGGCCGGGAGGTCGCCCGTGCCGTCCTGCACGATGGACAAAAGTAGGTTGAGCAGGTCGGAGCGCGTCTCGGTGTTCTCGCACAGGTTGACGAGCGTGCGGAAGAGGAATCCCTCGCGCAGCGCCGCGGGGAAGAACAGCAGTCTCACAAGCGACGCAATACCCGGCTTGTCGAGAAGCTGCAGCGGCCGCTTCTCCATCACCACAGAGGGCTTCTTCTTGGGTGCAGCCTTGCGGCTCATGTTGGGCGGGATGCCGATCGTGCGCGCGAGCATGTCGCGCAGGTCGTCGCCGCGCAGCACGCCGCGCATCTCCGTCTCGAGGTCGCGGAACGTGCCGGGAACAGCGCCGTTGTTTGCGCCCGCCGCCTGCGGCTCGGCGGGACGCGTCTCGGCTGGCGGCGCGTTACGCCGGGCTTGCTCGAGCGACTCCTGCATCATGACCTCGGCGCGGATCTCGGGCGGCAGCACGTCGAGGAACTCGGGCGGCACCTCGTCCGCTGCCGGGCGCATCAGCATGTTCTGCTCGCGCAGGTGGTGCTCGACGACCTCGGCGCGCATCTCCTCAGGCAGCGCCTCGAGGAAGTCAATGTCAATGCCCGTGTCGGTAATGTCAATCTCCTCGCCATGGAGGTTGATGGTGACGCGGTTCGAGTCGGCAGGGGGGTCGACGGCCGTGTCGTCCTCGTCGGGTAGAGACTCGATCTCGACGTCCCGGATTGACGCTGTTGTGAGCACTTTTCTCTTGTGGCTAAGACTCACCCATGTCGACGTCGTCGTCGACGGCGCCCTGGGAAGTCTCGGGGCGCGACTCGGGAAGCTCGACAGCGGCAGCTTCGGTCACTTCCTCCTCGCGCTTCTTGGCAGCCTCGGCGGCAGCCTCTTCTTCTTCCTTTTTGCGGCGCTCGGCCTCTTCCTTCTCCTGCTTGCGCAGGCGCTCCGCCTCGCGTGCGGCAGCCTCGCGGGCAGCAGGGAGGAGACGGTTGATGATGTGAATGACGAGACGCGCAATCTGCTCGCTCGAGTGGTACGGGAAGAGCTGCTGCTCCTCCTGCCAGCGCTGCAGCGTCGGGCGCGGCTCAAACTCGCCCTGGATCTCCTCGGCAGTGTTGGGCAGGGGCCGGTTGGGCGCGTGAACCGTAAAAGAACGGCCGCCTATCGAAAGGTCAAAGCTGCCGTCCTGTCTGTGCGCGAGGTCGACACGGAGTCGGTCGGCGCCGTGGTTGAGGTTTTGCTGAACAATGTTCTCGAGGAACTGCACTGCCTGCGGGCCGCCGAGTGACTCGACGTTGGACAGCAGCTCGTTAAGGCTCGACAGGGAGCCAAACGCGTTGTTCTGCGGTGCAGAAGACTGCGTCCGCTGTGAGGCAAGGAAGGGGTGCTGCGTGTTGTCCGCGCTGGCATTGTTGCGCGACGGAATACCAAAGAGCGACGAAGCCGCAGTGTCCATGTCCATGAGTCGGTTCCGCGGGCGCGAGCTCTCGGCGCGCGTAGGTTCCTGCCAGCCCCAGTGGCCACCGCCGTCGCCGAGGGTAGGACCGCCACTGGCGTGCGCGGGCGCAAGAGGGTCGACAATTCCGGCAAAGCTACAGCGTCAGTCCAAAGCAACCCCGAATTGCACTCACCCCTCCTCGTCAAACTCCTCCATCGCCTCGTCCTCGGGGTCAAAGTCGATACCGCCGAACGACTCGTGGATGAATCCGTCCTCGTCGTCCATGTCAAAGTCTTCCTCCTCTCCCGGGTCCATCATGCCGTCGTCCTGGTCGTCAGATCTACTGTCATTCCATTAGCTCACCTCCTCCCATGGTACACCGGCGTCGTCGTCGTCATCGGCCTCGCCGAGCTCGGCGCCCATCTCAATGACGGGGCCGGTCTCGCCGTCGTCTCCGTCGTCCTCGTCGTCGTCGGTAGTCCACTCGCCCTCCAACTCGGACCCGTCGTCGTCGTCATCATCACCGTCAGAGTCGTCGTCGTCGGACGGGTCCGTGTCGGCGTCGTCCTCGTCCATGTCGTCGTCCATCTCATCCTCAAACGCCTCCATCTAGCATCAGCCACGCCCCACCGAGGTGCACCTACAAGCTCGTCATCCTCGTCCATGTCGCTGCCGTCCATGTCGTCGTCCTCGTCGTCGACGTCAATGTCGCCGCCGAGGATACCGAGTGCCGAGTTGCGGTAGAGGTCGGGCGCATCGTCCTCGTCCGACATGGACATGTCGTCGTCGTCGTCGTCGTCGTCTGACGAGTCCGAATCCGAGTCGTTCGACTCGCCATCCCCGTCCGTCGCCGGCTTGTAGTCCTTCTTGCCCCACTTGTTCGAGATCTTGGTCAGGTGCTCGAGCGCCTTGAGCAGCGACACGAGCACGTTGCGGATGTCGGGGTAGTTGAGGTCGATCTCGGACACGGTCGAGGTCATGAGGCCGACAAAGTTCTTCTCGAGCATGCCCTTGGCGAGCTGCACGCCGGTCGTGTCGCTTGGGCGAGGCACAACCGACGGGCGCGCAGTCAGCAGACGCCGGATGAGCTGGCCCAGCGCCCACAGGCGCCCGTAGCGCGTATTTGGGTCGTAGTGCGCGCTCGTGCTGTCCTTGAGGGCCTTGGCGATACCGTCAAGGACAACCTTGCGGACCGACACGAGGTCGTCGGGGAGCTCCTTGTTGTCTGACGCAACAGCGACGTTGGCGCACAGCGCGACCAGGAGCGACGTGGCCCAGCTCGACAGGGTGACGCGTCGGAGTTCAGGCGCGTCCCGGCCGCCGCTGTTGCGCTCTTGCACGTCGGCAAGCGTGACGCAACATACAAGGTCGCTCAGAACAGCCGCAAAGCCCGATTTGCCCTTGGCAGAGCTGTACACCGACCCTCGGCACACGGCTGCCATGAAGGCCTTCTTGGCAGTCATGTACGAGCCCGTGAGCTCGGTGACTATGGACATGAGCAAACCGGCGTACGCGTACGACTGTGCCGCGTTGTCAGAGTACGGCTCGCCCTTGCGGACGCTGAGCTCCTCGGTGTTGATCCCGCGCATCGTCGTGCCGAGCTCAGAGACGAGATAGTCCATAACTGGCTTGTTGTCGAATGTGTCGACGGTGGACTTGACAAAGGGGTCCTGGGAAGCCGCGGCCGTCGCCTTCTTGGCGTCCTTGTCGGCCGCGTTGTCCTCGACCTTGTCGCCCTTGTCGTCCTTTACCGTCTCCCCATCCTTGACGTCGTTCTTGGCGCGGATGTGGTACACTGAAGTGGACGGACCGGGGTCGACTAACGCGCCCTCCTCTTGCACAGCGTCCAGGAACGTGTTCGAGTCGCGGTACGCCATCTGGCGCAGCTGGCGGACAAAGTGCGTGACATCCGAGACCTTGTTGCGTGTCGGGGTCATCCACTCGCTGATCTCGCGGCGCATGACGTCGCACAGCGCAGGCTTTTCGTCGAAGGCATGGCGCACAAGCATTGCGAGGTACGGGTAGCTGCCGGTGACCTTGGAGCTAGGGTTCTTAAAGTTGGCCAGGGCGAGTTTGAGGAGGTCGGGCGATACCTCGCTCGCGTTGTTGCGCGTAAGCACGACCGTGAGGCGCAGAGCGCTCATGAGCTCTTCCCGTGACACGTCCTCGGCCGAGAGCGTCGTCTGGCACACTGCCAGCAGGCGCGCCGGCGCGTCACCAAAGTCTACCTTGTGGATGACGTTGGCCTGCGCCTCGTCGCCGAGCTTCGCCTCGGTGACAGCGTACGACATGAGGAAAACGGATTCTGTCGCGAGGAGGAACGCCGCGAGCCACGATGGGCGCGGAGTGGTACTCGTGTCAAGCGACATGAGGACGTCCATGGCGCGCTTGCTCTGCTCGACAGTGAGCTCGATGGGACCCTTTGTGCGCGCAAACACCGACACGAGGCGGAGCAGCGACGTCAGAGCCGTCTCGCGCAACGGCGTCTCTTTGATCGCGTCCTCGAGGCGGTCGACAATGGTAGTGACACCGTCGACACCGTCAGGGAACGCAGGGAGGAGATCATGTACGAGCTCGACGTTCATGTCGAGCAGCTGGATCGCGCGCGCGGGAATCTCGGGCTTGGCAGCCTCGCGCAGCTTGTTGAGCTCGTCGCGCTGGCCCTCCCAGATCGCCGTGGGGCTGGGCACGGGCTCGTCGACGTCCATGTCAGCCTCGGTGTCATCGCCCTTGGTCGCCGTGTCCGATGGCGCAGCGGCAGATGCCCCGGCATCGACGCCGTTAGGGGCAGACGACGACCCAGCAGCGGGGGCGGCAGCGTCGGCGTTCTCCACCGCGGGTGTGTCGGCGCCGCTCGCGTTGGCGGCGGGCGCCTCCGGCTGTGTGTCCGGGAAGAGGTGGGGCATCGAGATGAGCATGTCGGCGGCGCCCGCGACGTTGTTGCGTGCGCGGATGAGGGCGCGCTCGGACGCGTGGCGAGGGAAACCCATCTCGACGAGCTGCGCCACCGCCGCAGGGTTGGCAGTAGGCGGTGCGCGGGGCTGGATAATGTCGCGCAGTAATGGCGACGCCGGCTCGGGCATGGCCATGGTCGTCTCCATCTCCTCGTGCTTGCCCGCCATTATCTCAAAGAATGTCGAGATGGCGGTCCGTACAATGTTGAGCTGGAGACCCGGCAGCCACTCGGCCATCCAGATCTGCCGCGCGACTGGGAAGATGTCGCGGCGGATGCGAATAAATGTATTGACTGGCGAGAAGCGCTTGTTGGGCGGCAAAGACTGCTCGCGCTGCTGGATAATGTGAGTCTGTGGGCTGTCGACGAGCGAGCGGGGCGAGGCAAACGCAGAGAGCACGGATGTGGCGATACGGATGCCCTGTGTTAACTGCGCAGCCTCCTCCTTCTGCGGCTGCGTCTGCTGATCCGCGGGAGTCTCGGGGTACTTGTTCATGCCGTGGACGAGGCGGCGGATGTTGTCGAGGAGGACGTTCATGCCGCCCTTTTGGTCAAAGGGGATAAACAGGGTCGTGGCAATGTGTCCTTCGGCACCACGTTCTGCCGTCAGCCACACAGACAGTCAGCTTCAACTCACCGTCAAAGAGGAAAATGGTCGTCAAGCCAAGAGCCACAGTGTCGATAGCATACGCCTTGGACGGCACCTGCGCGGAAGCGTTCAGGTGGCCAATCATGATCTCGGCGATGCAGTCAGCCAGCGCGGGCGCGACGGCCTTGTGCGCTGGGTCCGGGAGACGCTTGTTGAACACCAGGCGGATGGCAGCTAGTGATTAGTCAAAGTGTCGAGATGCTTTACTCACCGCGGAAGAAGCGCGTCAGTGTCGCGTGCATGCGCGTCGCGAGCGTCTTGACAGTCTGGACACGCGTCGGTGGGCGCTTGTCGATGAGCGCGTGAGTTGTGTTGGGCTGAGCCGAGCCCGACTCAGTCGTGGGGGAAGCGCCACCAGGCGTCGGAGACACAACGCCCGTTGCGTCCACGACCACCTCCGAGCTGCCCTCGCCATCGGCGGGCGCAGGAGCCTCGCCCTCGCTCTTGTCGTTGTTCTTGTCATCGTCCTTGGACTGCTGGGCGGCGTATTCGGCGGCGTCGGCCGCGCCAATGTCCTTGAACAGAACGTGTTCGATGAAGCACTGACGGTGGAGCAAACCGAGGTCGGTGACAAAGCTCGAGCCGGAACCCACGCCGAGCGCCTTTATCAGTTGCGCAGCGGTACGGTGGTTGCCTAGGCTTAGGTTGAGGAAGTCGCTCAGGGCCGAGAGGAGCAAGGACAACGAGGCGACGCGGCGCAGGCGCTCGTAGTCGGCTGGCGTGCCGTCCGTCTTGCTCATGTCGATCCACGCCTCATGCGAGTCTGCGCCCTTCTTCCACACCTCGGGGACCTCGTCGAGCCGGTTCTGGACAATGGCGACGAGGCGCTCCGTGAGCTGCACCTGGTCGTGCTCGCCAATGACGCGCATGACGCTAGGCATGGCGACGACCATGTCGCTGCTAGAGAGGCGCACGGGAACACACGGCAGCTCGGCAATGCTGAGCACAGTGTCGAGGCCGCCTTCGGCGAGGAACTCCTTGCACATGTTGCTGTTGCGGAGGAGGCCCGCAAGCATCTTGAGAATGTTGATGAGCTTGGTCAGGGGTGCATTGGTTATCAGGTCCTTCTTGTCGGCGTCCTTGTCCTTGTCGGCGTCCTTGTCCTTGTCGACGGCCTTGTCGCCCTCCTTGTCCTTGGACTCGTCGACGTCCATTGGCGCGTCAGGGACACAGTCATTGGGGTCAACTGCGTAGTCGTTTACGTTCTTGGCCTGGGGCTTGAATGCCTGGCCCTCGGCGATGGCCTCACGCAGGAGGGACATGACCGCCTCGCGCACTTTGGGGCGGAGCTGGGGGTGGTGACGGACAAGCTCGTCGAGACCGCTGGAAATGGTCATGATGTGGTCGCGGTCAGTAGACTCGTCGGGGTTCCATGACGTGGCCACCTTGATGATGTTGGAGATAACGGAAAAGTGGTTGATCGTGTCGTCGAGGCCTTGCTCGTTCAGGCAGATGGCGCCAATGGCGTTGGGGAGGGTGTAGACCACCTCGAACGCGTCGGGCATTTTGTCCTCTAGGACCTGGTAGAGCGTCTGGGGCAGCTGCGCCTCCTGGAGGATACCCAGGGAGGTCGGCTCGTTGTGCACAATCGTCGACATAATGTTGATGGCGAGACCAAAGTTGCGCAAGCCAAACTTGTCGGCATTGGTGATAATGCGCTTGAGCGATTTGGGCAGGTCCGTGTCGACAACGTTGCGGAAGCCGTCCGAGCCGCCGGTACTCTGGAGCATGCGGTAGATGGACCGCAGCTCGGCCTTCAGTGGGTTGGTGTGGTACGCAATGAGCGAGTCCAGGTTGAAGTAGTCGGTAGCTTCTGGTAGGGGCTGGTCAGTGACCATCCCAACCTCGGCCTTTATCCGGCTGACTAGCGCATTCAGGCCGTCAGCATTGTTAAACGCTTGCAAGGCCTGTGGGTGGGTAAAGTAAGCCGAATCAATGAGACCGGCTGCGCGCGGAATGTACTGCCCTCGCCGCTCGCCCTTGGTGTCGAGCATCTCAAGGAGTGCCGGAATGAGACCGGCGCCAATCAGGAGGTTTCCGTGTAACGGGAGCGAGTTGATGTACGCGAGGAAACCAAGCATCGCGTCAACCGTGTCGTGCGCGACGGGCTGGTTGGCGACGAGCTTGGCCACGATGCTTCGCAGGAGGCTCATGATCGTGCCGTGGCTCACGTGCGCGTTGATCGAGGTGAGCACCTCTGCGCGGTGATGCGCCGCCGCGTCGAGGGAAAGGATCGACGACGCCACCACGGTTTCGCTGACGTCGCGGTCAGGAACCAAAAGGTCGGACACCTCGTTGACGAGCTCGGGCTCGCAAAGGAAGATGTTGGACTGGACGGCTTCCTCTTCCGAGAACATTGCTGAAGGTGGTCAGTGCGAGGTCGTCTAAGGCTTTACATACCGTAGCAGGTCAGCGCCAGTAGTCGGTTGCTGAGAAGCTTGCGGCGAGTGGCGCGGTCCTGGGTCATGACGATGAGGCGGAGCTTGTTAACGGCCAGCAGCTGGTCGTCGACCTCCATGCGGTGCTCCTCGGTGACCTGGGCGAAGCGGTCGAGGTAGTCGCTCGACGTCATGGTCTTGGCAACGTTGCCCATGTCGACAGTGACCATGTTGCTGTCAACAGGGAAGGAGCCGCTTTTGGGGCCGGGAGTGACGGGTGGCGCGCGCGCCTCGCCCCGCTGGGCAGAAGCACTGGTCGTCGACGGTTTTGTCGGTGTCTCCTGAGAAGCAGCCACAGCGGGTGTGAGCTTTGGGGGCTGGGGCTCGACGAGCGCGGTGGGGTCCATGGGCGGGTAGAACTGGATCTGTAGCCGCGCCGCCGCGTCAGGAAGCTCAATCGCCTCTTCTGACGAGGCATATTTGACTAGACTGCAGTCAGCCATGTGGAAGCGGTCCCAGCCTCGTGTGAGGGCGAGGAGGCGTGCACGAATACTGTTGCCCAGTTCGGGGCTCGTAGGCATCTGCGTAAGATACTGTTGGAGGGGACGGAGGAGCACGTAAAGCGCAGCCTCGAGTACGTCGAGGTCGTTTGTGAGGAGCAGGTCGTTTACCACCTGGGGGTGAGTCGTGAATTGCAACGTACACACTCACGTCGTAGCCGTCGTACAGCTTACGGCTGGTGCTGTTCTCCATCAACAGGCGGATGAAGCGAAGGATCTCGAGGAGGACGCCCTTGTCCTTTGGGGTAAACTCGTTGAGCTGGACTTTGCAGGGTGTCTTGCTGCCGCTGCCGAGGCCATAGCTGTCGCGCATTTCCGACAAGATCGTGTTGAACTTTTTGACGACGTTGACCCACGAGTGCATGTCGCCGCGGGGGTAGCACCATATCTGCAGTGGGCGCAAAATGTCGACAATGTCGTCCTTGTCCGCCGCCTCGAGACGCTTGATCAGTGCCTCAGCGTCGGCAGGCTGGGTGTGTGAAGCAGAGCAGGGGCACCAAAAGCAGTGGACCAAGGGAGGGAAAGGGGAGCGTCAGCACATACGTCCTTAGTCTTGTTTAGGAGGGACCTACTGGCGGCGCGACCCTGCGCGCTGTCTTGCGCGGCCGCATGGTTGGTGAAGCTGCCCGTCGGCGACGGAGGTGGTGTCGCGGGAAGCAAGCAGTGGCGGAGAGTGAAAGTTGCGCTAGGCAAGAGGTTGTGTGAGGTAGAGAGGTAGAGCCCCTGCGACGCTACGAGCCGGGATAGCTGGCTGCGCTGGGGGCTGTGGTGTGGTGTTGACGATGTGGGCGGTTGTGAGAGGGGCAGAGATGACGACGACGACAATGACTGGCGTCTCGGAGTGAGGGGTTGACGATGGCGACGACACCAGGCGGCGAGCAACCTTTGTGGCAAGAGAGACAAACCACCCCAGGGGCAAAGGTACCATCGTGGGAAAACAGCCACGTGCAGTGACGATTGTCACGATCACCGGATCACCACCCTTTGTGTGGGCTTGTACGCTTGTGTGTCGCGCAACAACAATACTTCAGTCCCGCCAGCTTTTGCACAAGTAGCTTCTACATTCTCTGCTAGCAACACACGGCATGGCCGAGACGACAAAAGACAAAACGACAACGGGCACAGGGCCGGGGATCACGGTCGCCGACCTCTCTCCACAGCCAGGAGGGGGTGGTAGCGGCGCACCGCAGATGACACAGGCCGAGCTCGACGCCGCAGTCGAGGAGGTGCGCGCGCAACTTGAAGGATCAGACGTGGACGCCGAAAACGTCGATGTAGAGGAACCTCCTCTCCCCCCTGCGGAGCTCAACACCCTCCTGGCCGAGGCAAAGGAGGTCGCTGTGCAGCTCAAGGAGGTGTTGCCCAGGGCTGCGCTGGCGTCCGGCGACAGCGGCAAGGTGGCGGCGTTCAACGCGGCGGCGGCCGAAGCGCAGGCGCTCCTAGGCAAAATGGCCGTCCTGTTGCGGAACCGTAGGTGCCCAACTCGTAAAGTAAGCTGACAGTCGAGGCCAGCTGCGCCCAACCATGGCCGACACCGACCTGCCATCGACTCTGGTCGACTTTCTCACCTCGACGATCGACTGTGTCTCCAACGCCGAGCTGCGCGCAGCCTACCTACCTGTTTTGCAGCAGCTTATGCGGGTAGCTGCCAACCTCTGCGCAGACAACGGTATGTGTCAGCGTGCGTTGCGGCGCGGCCCTGACTTTCGCAGAGACGGGCCCCAGCAAGATGGCCCAAGTCAAATGGCCACAGACCTGGATGTCCCTTATACGGCGGCAGGGATCAAAGATGCCCATGGATGAGCTGTATCCCGCTGTTATTGCCATGGCCAACACCACGGCGGAGGGAAACCGTGCGTTCGGGCCTCAGCGGCGTGTGCTGATTCCCTTGTAGTTCCCTCGATGGAGTGTCTGCGCCAACCAGACAACCTTCGAGCACTGATAAAGCTGGCAGACGAGCTGTATACGCCAGGGAAATGGACGTACGACGACTACGACATGCGTATCCAGACGGCGTTGTCGTTGTGGACGCTGATCGACCACTTGACGTCTTCCGGTACGTTTACGACGTGACGCGCCCGCTGACGTCAGGTGAACTGCCGCTCCGTCTCACGGTTGAGGACGTGAAACATTTCTTGCCTGCGTTTGGGGCGCTGTTGCCACGAGAGAGCCCAACGGGGCTATCCCCAGACGTTGACATGGAGGAAGCGTACGAGGCCGATATGAGCGTCGTTGTCCACGTCTACCGCATCCTGTCGCGCTTCTTCGACCAGGACAAGGCGAGCGGTATCGCCGACGTCGACGCGCTCTTGGCAGACGGCGAGGCCGTGCGCGCCATCATGGACTTTGTCGAGAGGGCCGATGTGCCCGACTGGCCCGAGGCGCAGGGATGGTCAGGCAAGGATGAACGTAAAACGACGTTGGCAAAGTTCAAGGGCGAGGCAGCGACGTCGCTTATGGATTTGCTAGGCGCACACGTCAAACCCGGACACAAGGCGCCAGAGTTCATCACGCAGCGTCTGGACAAGTGGGTAGGGATGACGGACCGCCCAGATCTCCAGGCCGTCGCACTGCTCATCCTGGGCAACCTCGTGCGGTCGGGTAAGTGGCCTACAAGCTGGTGCGTGCTGACCACAGACGCATCGGCGATTGCGCTGTTTGAGAGCAACCCTGGCCTCCCACGCCGCCTGGTAGCCATGCTCAACGCCAACACACCAGTGCCTGTGCTGCACTCGCTCACGGGCCTGCTACGCAACGTTGCGATTCCCGCGCCGAACAAGCGTATACTCGGCGAGGCGGGCGTGTTCGGGGGTCTCGAGGCCGCGCGCGTGTGGGACAGCTCGCGCGACATGGTCCAGAGTATACAGGGCAACGCGGTCGTGCTAGTCAAGCACCTTGTGCGCGACCGCACCAACGCCATCGAGTGGTTGGGCATGACGCCGTTGTTGGACGCGCTGCACGCGTTGATCCGGCGCACAGACGCGCCAAGCATCGTGTTCGAGGCGACGCGGATCTGGGTCAACTGCGCACGCGCCCTCACCCCGCCCTCGGCCGACATGCCCTCGGACCCTACAGCGACGCAGCGCGAGACGGCCCTCGCATGGAAGCAGCTCATGGACGACCGCGTCCTAGGCGAACTCACGGCCATGTTCATGCAAGCGTCCAACATGCCCCTCCTCCTCAACGAGGCGTTACTGGCCTTTGCGCTACTCGCACGCCAGCCACAACACCGCCCCGCGCTTATCGAAAAGTTGCTCGACGAAAGCGAGTACCGTAAAGCCCTCGAGGCCAAGCCCGACGCGGCGCCCGAGGCCGAGAGCGGCGCGCGCGCACTCGCGCGCGTCATTGCACCCCCTGCAAACCGCAAAATCCCACCGGAAATGCAGGATAACGCACTGGCCCTCCTCCGTCTCCTCGAGTCGAGCGAGATCAACAGCGTCGTAGACCAACAGGTGACGCGTAACACCAGCGACAACCTTCCTGTCGCGCCGGCCGCCCGCGCATGCCTCCAGGAGATGCAGGGCCAAACCCAGTAGACGGTAGAATCTATATTAACATGGCCCAATGTCTTAACATGTATACAGTTCCCCCCTGCCTCGTCGGGGAATTGGGTAAATCAGATTACCTTTCTATTTGCGATACAAAGAGTATGGTTACTGTGGTGACACTACGCTCCGCTAAGTCTCATACTCCTCGCTGTAGATGGCGACGTGGCCGCGCTGGTCGCCGCGCATAATCTTGCCTGGGCGAATGTTACGCGACACGAGGTTGCGCGCAACAATGTTGAGCTTGCGCGGGCCGCACGTGCCCACGACGATGCTGCCCTGCGCCATGGCGAGCTCCTCGTCGATAATGTGCGAGAGCTTTGGCCGGCCAGCGCGCACCGCCTCGGACAGGATGGTCATGGCGGCATAGTCGGCCTCGTCGATCCACAGGCCGACCGAGCCGCCGTCTAGACCCTTGCGCATGAGCGGCTCGTTGGCAACGTCCTCGAGCAGCACCATGCTCTGTGTACGCGACATCATCGACATGGACTTGCGGACCGAGTCGACCTCGTCAAACATGAGCGAGGGCGAGGGCGACAGACCACTGCGGAACCCGCTGTCGTTGTACCGGTCGTGGTATGGGTCAAACGAGTCGTAGCCCGTCGACACGTACGACGCGCGGTTCGGGTCGGACCCCGGCTCAGGGAGGTACTGGCTGTGCTGCGAGTGCGACATGGGGCGGCCGCTGTGCGAAACGCCAGAGTAGCCCGACATGCCGGAGACGGCCGAGAACCGCTTGGGGTCGCTGATAGGCTCGGACAGCAAGCCTTGCTTGTCGCCCTGGTCGTAGCGTGGGCTCGCCCCTGGTGGCAGCTCGAGGTTGCTGCCGTGACTGCTGACACGCTGATGGCGACCAGTGCCTGGTAGCATGAAACCGCTCGGGCCCGGGGACGGCGGGTACGACGACGAGCCCTGGTACGCGCCCAGGTCTGGCGTGCGAGCACCACCCCGCTGCCTGCGGCTCTTGGCGCGGCGGATCTTGCCCTGCTTGCGGATCTGGCGTGACAGCTCCTGCTCGGCTGGGTCGAGCTCGTCCTCGTCCGACTCGTAGTTGGTGTAGTCTGCCATCACACCACCTGCGTACTCCATCTCCTCGTCGGCATAGTCAAAGTTGTCGCGTGGGTCGCTGGGGCCGCTGTTGCTGATCATACTGCTAAGACTGTCCATCGAGCTGGAGCGAGACATGCCCGAATGCGCGTAGCCGGGACGCGGGGGTGCAAGCTCGTCGCCGTGACGCTGGCTGTAGCCGCCGCCGCCGCCGCCGTAACCGACAGGCTCGGCGTTGGTGACGTAAATGTCAATCTGTAACTGGGCAAACGACGGGATCATGTTGCGGGCACGGCACAGCGCCGACGCCGCCCAGGCAAGTTCGGCGTACTCGCGGGCCACCCAGACGATGCGAATGCGGCGCGTCATGGTCTTGCCGTGGCCGGGTTGGAAGAGTCTAGTGAGGTGTTCGAGAATGGTAAGACCAAACGAAATGCCAGAGCCACCGCAAATGAGGAGAACCGTCGAGAACTCGTTCCACTTGACTCGGCCAGCAGACCCGTGTGGCCCGTCGACAAGCGCGCGCAGGTAGATAGGCGCCATGGTTGTGTTGCCAACCTGTTTGTCGTTGGCGCGCATGCAGGCCTCGAAGCGCTCGCGGACAGTGTTGTAGAGCTTGCGGGTGATGCCGCGACGCGCTTTGATAAGCAAAACCATCTCGTTGGGGTCGTTGTTGCAAATGGTGAACGGGTGCGACTGAAACTTGGAAAGCTCCGGGAGGCAGAGAAGAACCGACTGGCCAGGCGACCAGTGCATCGGCTTTGGTGTGTGGATGGTGAGGCGGATGGTACGCGAGGGAAGCAGCTGAGCCTGTGCGTAGCCTGGAGGGATGACGGGAGGGGCAGCGGTGAGAGCTGCGGGAGCCATGGACTGAACCGACCTGGGCCGCTGGAAGTCGTCATAGTTGAAGCTCGAGTGCCGGGAGGAGAAGCGGCCGCTCACGTTGCGCGACCCAGGGTGCGACGGGTTCGAATCAAACGTGCCAGGGGGCTGAATTTCGGGCGAAAGGTTGTCGTAGCCACGGCTGGTGAAGCTGTTGCTGCTGTAGCCCTGGGCGTTGTGGCCGGGCGAGCCAGGCGACTGCGGGTTGTGGTCGTTGCCAGGGACGCCAGGCAGCATCTTGTCGTGAAACTCTTCCATGACAATGTCATCGGTTGGGAGGTTGGAGTACTTGCCGTGGTCGGTCGTGATGGAGCCCTTGCCGCTGTTGATGCGGGCCCAACGGAGGGCGCGCCAAGCACGGTCAATGAGCCAGATGGCGAGGGCGCCGGCGACCCACCACCAGATGGCCGGGTGGTGTACGATGCACGCGACGAGTGTGAGGAGTGTGAGCGTGACATGGGCGTAGTAGAAGAATTCGTAACCGGCCTTGCGGATGGGTCGAATACTAGTGGCCATGAGCAGCGTCATGAGGAAGTAGGCAACGCAGCCAGCGATAAAGCGGTACGCCTGGAACGCGGTAAACCACATTGTCTTGCCAGTGTTGGGGTTGACGTCGCGGAACAGCTGGATGGTCCAGAGGACGACATGGACCGTGGTCATGCCCCAGATGAGGAAGCCGGTGATGCGGTGGAATGTGACGAGCTTGTCCGAGTACAGGTGGGTAAACCACTTGTACGACAGGACGGCCATGGGACGCGACTTGACTGCAAAAAGGATGACGAGGGGGAAGAGGGCAAACGTCATAAAGCCAAAGCGGTTGGCGAGGGTCCATGTCGACTTGCTGATGTTGTGCGAGACGAGGAGACCGGGGATGAGGGGGCCGCCAATGTACGCGCGCCTCCGGAGTTGGGAGAATGTGCCGACCTGAGGGGCAAAGTAGTCAAAGCCAACAAGCGAGAGGACAATGGCCACGACGCAGATGGTCAGGCTGATGACGAGGACGCTGTTGCTGGGAAGGACAAAGGGGCCAATCTTCATGCACCGCATGCCCCACTTGTTGTAAGTCGCGCCAGTGGTTCCGCTCGATACCCCGAAGTGGTGGGCAACGGTGAAGAGAAAGGCCATGAGGGCGAGCACGATCCAGAGAATGTAGGCATAGCGATAGGATGGCCAGCTGAGCGTTAGCCATGGTTGTTGGTTAACGTTAACATCGACCTCCCCACCTTGTCATGTGAGCTGCCAAGTAGTAAAGGACGTAGGCAGTTTGTGGGACATTTGTAGGGACGACGGGGTTTGGCTGTGTGGGTTAGTCTGGTCGGTTGCGGGGCGCGTAGAGATCGCTTACATTGCCAGTGATCATTGCTGGAACATGGTCAGCGCGAGTGTCAAGCGAGGGCGCGAGGACGCGAGGCGCCCTCGGCGCGCCGAGGGCAAAAGTAGAAACTCACGTGCTTGGCCGCCGCCGGTGACAGTGGGCGTCATTGTGGGTTGAGATGCGCCTGCACTGAATGGGGGGGTGTATGGCTGCTGAGCCACTTGGGCTGTAGCCACGCCTTGGACAGCCATGGCGACGGGTAGAGTGGTGGTCTAGATGAGCATGCAGTTGGTGGCGAGGGAGGGGGTGGTTGAGATCGAGGGCAGTGGGGGGTGGGCAATGTGATGAGAATGAATGAATCAAGAGGAGAGTGTTGTCGTCGTCGTCGTCGTCGTGAGTGTTCGTTGTGTATATGCTGTATGCTGTGCAAAAGAAAGAAAAAGGAGTAGGAGGAGGTGCTCGATGTTGATCTTGGCTTTGTTGGCTCGTTGCTGGTTGTGTTCCCGTTTTGGCACCTTGGCTGGCTCACCGTAGGCAGAAAACGCAGGGAAGGTACAGGGGAAGCAGGCACAGCGTCCACTCCCACTACGAGGAGGGAAGGTGAAATGCTGTGTGGGGTGTGTGCGCGTATAGAGCCTGTGCGTGTCTCAGGGTTCTTACGCTGGGTGTCCTCTCCTCTCCTCCACTGCCTCTGACGATCCCTTACACTCAGCTCAGTTTTTTCTTCCCTCCCCTCCATACCACACTCTGCAAGCCTTTTACCACACCCCGGGGGGCCCGGGAGGGGGGGGGGGGGGAGCAGTGTCTGTCTGGCCCAGCCCTCAAGTTCACCATACATGGCCATACACACAGTCATAGTCAGACCACTCCTCCACAGAATGCAAAAGTGTCCGAGGTAATCGTCCGCAGACGCGACCACGGCCAGTGCTTGAGTAGTGAGGGGAGTCTATACTTGTCGTGGCGTAGGCAGTGGCGCAAGGCGCGTCCGAGTAATCCCTTTAGATCCCTTTACGCGGCGGCGCACAGACCTTCCCTCCTGCCTTGGGGCCACTTGTCTCAGGGTCTACTTACTAAAGCCCCCGCTTGGGTCCCGGCCCTTAATCCATTTACTAATTCTACTATTGGCCGGAGCGTGAGCCTTACATATATATATAGCCCTGTTTACCTTTAACCACTGCTTGTTGCGTTTATGCCTATGTCTTGCACCGCCCCTCCACCTCCCCGAGAATATCGCACCGCTTCACCGTGGGTGGGTTGGTTCGTTGCAAGATGGGGCCAACGCTGTGTACTCTGGTACTCTCCTTTCTTTGCTTTTGCTGTGGTGTGCAAAGGGCGTAGGGGGCGTCTGGTTGCCCAGACTTTTTCGACATGGATTGTGCCAAGCCTAGGGCGGTGCCAGCGCAGATCACCAGCAGAGGACATGTACTGACAACGGCCCCCACACCATGTACATACGGCACAATGTGTTACGCAACGTTGTACAATTGTACAAGGTCTTGCTCGCATCCGACGTTTGAGCCTCGTGCCGTCACTCGTGCTCGTTAAACATGAGGAGACGGGCGGAAAGGGCTCACGCGTCCCTCGGTACTCGCCGGAGGGCCATGGAGGGGCGGATTCCGGCAATTCGACCCCGGCGGGATAAGCGCCCGGCGCCCGGCGGCACACGGCGTGCACGGCATGGACGCGTCGACTCGCGTACTCGCGCTGCACCAACTCACATGGGTTACTTTCCGAACTAGACATTGGGTTCCGCGGGATGCCGATGCGCCGTCAATACCGTAGTGCCCGGACTGGAATGTCAGCCTCGAGAGACGGAGACTAACGCCATCTCCGCTAACCGGCTAGAACGTTCCACGTGCTTCCCACTTGCATTACGTAACCTTAAACCTGGCCTGAGCTCATGACGACTAGCGACTTGCAGTCGCCAGTGTTGTTGCCTCCAGCGCAACCATGTCCGACGACTTTGAGCCCCTCGAGCCGACGCTCCAGAACATCCTCGACCAGAAGAGCCTCAAGTGGATCTTTTGCGGAGGCAAGGGAGGTGTCGGCAAGACGACCACGTCCTGCTCGCTTGCCGCGCAGCTTGCGCGCGTGCGCGAGTCGGTTCTCCTCATCGTGCGTACCTCTCCCTTCTCTCAAGGCTAACGTCTAGTCTACAGACCCGGCACACAACCTGTCGGACGCGTTCTCGCAGAAATTCGGCAAGGATGCGACCAAGGTGAACGGGTTTGACAACCTGTACGCGATGGAGATCGACCCCAACAGCTCGCTTCAGGAGATGATCGAGTCGGCGGACGGGTCGGGCAACATGGGCGGCATGATGCAGGACTTGGCGTTTGCGATCCCTGGCGTCGACGAGGCCATGGGCTTTGCCGAGGTCATGAAGCACGTCAAGTCGATGGAGTTTTCCGTCATCGTGTTTGACACGGCGCCCACGGGACACACGTTGCGTTTCCTCTCTTTCCCCTCTGTGCTCGAGAAGGCCCTCGGCAAGCTCAGCCAGTTGAGTGGGAGATTCGGCCCAATGCTCCAGCAGGTAAGCTTTGCGCCAAAGAGCTTTACTAATATCCAGATGCAGAGCATGTTTGGCGGCGGCGCGCCCCAGGAGGACATGTTCGCCAAGCTCGAGCAGATGCGCGAGGTCATCACCGAGGTCAACACCCAGTTCAAGGATCCCGTGAGCACTGTCCCAGTTTTTCTAAGTCTAATTGCAGGACCTCACGACGTTTGTCTGCGTGTGCATCTCCGAGTTCCTGTCGCTGTACGAGACGGAACGCCTCATCCAGGAACTCACAAAGTACGAGATCGACACGCACAACATTGTCGTCAACCAGCTGCTGCACCCGAAAAAGAGCGACAACTGCGAGCAGTGCAGCGTCCGGTATAAGATGCAGCAAAAGTACCTCCGCGAGGCGTACGACCTGTACGAGGACACGTTCCACATTGTCAAACTCCCCCTCTTAACCGAGGAAGTGCGCGGCACGGAAAAGATCAAGGAGTTTTCCGAGATGCTCATCCACCCGTACCAGCCGCCAGAGTAACTATAACTGGTTTCAAGGCGTGAGATACTACTAGAACTAGTGTTCGATGCATGAGGTTTATATGGCGTCAAGGCTTGCTTCGGTTGTGCGATGTTGTGGTGCAGCGTGGGAGAGTTGATGCTCACTTGAAATGATGAGACTCCGGCGGAATTCTGGCGACTCTGTCTGGTGCACTGTCCACAATTACCCAACCATGTCTGTGCCGCGCCTGCTTGTGGTAGGAGGGAACGGGTATCTCGGTTCGGCGGTGTGCAAGGCCGCCGTCGCCAAGGGGTGGGACGTGTCCTCCATGTCGTGGGTTGCCGCGTTTGGGTAGTAGCGCTGACAGCAGGTCCTCGGGGAAGCCGTACACGACGCCCGCGGGACACACGCCAAAATGGGTCGAGCGAGTACGGTGGCACCGGGCGTCGGCGTTTGAGCCGTCGACGTACGCGGGGCTGGTGGGGGAGAGCAGTGCCGTCGTGCATACGCTAGGCATGCTGCTCGAGGACGGGGGTTACAAGGCTGCGATCCAGCAGGGCGACGTCCTCGGCCTGCTAGGCGCGGCGGTACGCGGCGCAGTCGGCGCAGGCCCAGCGAGCAACCCGCTCAAGACGGCCGCCGAGGCGCGGAGCACGTACGAGGCGGTCAACCGGGATTCAGGTGGGATACCTCTACACTAAGGGTTCGGCTGATCCTCTAGCGCTCACAGTGCTCGACACGATGCTGTCGGCGCCGTACGCCGCGCCCGTTCCCGGCGACAGGTCGTTCGTGTACGTCTCTGCCGCGGGGCGTATTGCGCCGTTCGTGCCGGAACGCTACGTGTCGACGAAACGCGAAGCGGAAGCGGGGATCTTTGCGCGCTGCACGCCGCAAACGCACATCCTCCCAGTGATTGTACGGCCAGGTAAGGCGTCCTTCTTTGCTTGATGGCTCTTCTAACCCATAGGTCTCATGTACAACGCGCACGTACGCCCCGTTTCTACACTGCCCGCGTTTGCGCTCAGCCTCTCGGCGGGCCTGCACGACCGATGCCGTCTCCCCCTCCCCTTTGCGCCCGACAGCGCCCTCGGCCAGGCAGCAGAGACGCTACGTACCCACCCCCTCCATGTCGACCACGTTGCAGACGCCATCGTCCGGTGTATTGCAGACAAGGACGAGGGCGTCGTTGGCGTGCAGACGATGCGTGCGTGGGCTGGGTTTGACGTGCCGAAGGAGGAGTTGCAGGGTCGAGCGGCGTAGCTGCGAAACCAACAGCGACGCGCAGCGGAGCCGGCGTAAGCGGTGTAGGCGGCACAGATCAGACGTAACACTACTCTGTGACAAGATGCATCTGTACAATTGACGGCCGTTGCCGGATCTAACCCTACCAACTCTCCCAACGCACTCACCACTCGATCTTTGCTGACGCAGCGCGCCGGCGCATGGTGTAGCCCCCGCGGGTAGTGAACGCGGCGTACGCGAGGCTGCGGGCCTCTAGCGCCGCGCGCGCGTCGGGGGAGCATGGAGAGAGTTTAATAGGCGAGGGGAGACCGTCGCGTGCCTCCCTTACGCGGCGGACGATCGCCGCGCGTGAAAGCGCCTCACGCCGGTCGGCGCGGAAGGCCTCGGCAGCAGTGGCAGCGGCGTCCTCCTTTGTCGCCGATCGGGACGACTTGTTGCCGTTTCGTGCTAGCGCACGCTCGGGTCGGAGGAGGTTCCGTATCGCCAACTGGCACCGCTCCTTTTCGCGCCGATACCTTGTCTCCTCGACGGCTGCGCGCGCCGCCCACACGTCGTCAGGCATGCATATCGCGCGCTCGAGAAAGGCCCATTCGGCAAGGTGCCGCGCAGCCTCCCACTGCGCCACGGCGGGGAAAGCAACGGGCCGTAGCGACGGCGCGTAAGCTGGTGTCTCAAGGTAGTATGGTACGCGGCCGAGCACGGGGCGCGCGCGCAGGATGCGACGGAAGGACGAGAGCGGTATGAGTCCGCTAGACATGAGCGGTTGGTCGAGGAGGAAAAGGATGGGACTTACTCGCCAATACTGCAATCAGTGTGTGTACCCGGCCTCGTCGCCTCGTCCCGGCTCACTCACCTCGCGTGCCCCTCGCACGCTCTCCCATGCGGCGTCGCGGCGTCGCTGACGTGAAATCCCGCGATACGGTGCCACCCCACCTCGTGCGCCAACACTCGTTCCAACGCACACACGCCGGCGGCCGAGCCCAGGTCGTACTCGGCAATATGTGCGTGGCAGATATCCACACACACCGCTGCGCGCGCGTCGTCGACGGCATCGAGGATACGCGCGAGGAGCGACAGGGACCACGGCTGCGTACATGCCGAAGCGCGAATCTGGCCCAGTTCAGCTCCTCGGGTCGTACAAAAGCTTACCATGTTCTCGAGGGCGAGCGTGACGCCGGGAACGGTCGCGAGGAGCTCGCGCAGCGCGCGCGCCACGCGCGTGACCACGACGCTGGCGTCCTCGGCACTCACGTCCGAGCCCAAACTACCTCAGCGGGGGGACCGGCGCGATGGTACTTACTGTACGCAGAGGACGGGTATACCGAGGTCGCGACACCGGTGCATTTCGCGCGCGACAAAGTCGAGTCCGGCAAGAGCGGTTTTCCTTCCGTCAGCAATGAGGCGACACGCGCTGCGCGCTGCGCGCGCCCAGCGCGCCAAGTTTGCCGCGGCCGCCGCTACTCACTCGTCTGCACTGGCGAGGTTGGTCGTGTGGTTCGCATGTATCGCCCACGACGTCGTGTCTGTTCCGTCGCGGAAGGCGCGCGCGTCGGCGGGGTCGAGCGCGGGGAGGGCGTGCCGTCTCGGCGAGCCGCAGAAAGCTTGTACCGCCACTGACTGCGACGCCGGAATGGCTGCGCGGAGGGCGCGTGCGCGCGAGGCGAGCGAGGTAAGTCCCCCGTCCGAGGAGACGTGGAAGCCTTTAAGCGGTAGGGGGACGTCGCGCGGCCAAACCCCTGCAGCGTTGGCTTGGCTGTCTGTGTCAGAGGCGGATGCGCTCGACTCGGACTTGGGTCCCTGCTGTGATGACGGCCCCGGCTCGCCCATAGCTGCACTCGCGTCCGAACCCCCGACGACCCACGAGGCCGACTCGGCGTCGGGCGGCATGGCGGCGTCTAGCCCCTCGGAATCTAACCCGCTTCGCGGCTGCGTCGACGCCGACGCGACATGTGCGGTCGAGGTGGGGAGGGGTGAGAGTGCGGCGGTGGAGGGTGTCGCCGAGGGTGAGAGTGGCGTTGGCGTCGGCGTCGACGTTGGCGACGACGCGGTCCGAGAAGTGTGGCGCGGCGCGTGTGGCGATTGTGGTGGCGGGGTGCGCGGTGTGCGAGGTGACAAGGGGGGATGGGGCTGGGGGGTTTGGTGGTTGAGCTGCGGCGGGGTCCGCACACTGCAGCGCCTGGGCGAGTCGGGTGAGTCGAGGAGGAGGGAGACGGCGGCGCTCGACGTCGGCGAGGGTGTCCGCCAAGTCTCTTGCGTGGGCGACTGGTGTGGTGTGAAGAACATCTCCGGTGCCGGGGTAGAGGGAGTGCTGAGCGGGGTGTAGAAGCGCGTTGGCGAGCGCTGGGTTCGAGGTGGTGGACATGGCGTGCTCGCCCGTGTGCTCGTGCGTGAGCTCTCGCCGGTCGCGGGGCACGGCGTGGGCGTGCCCGGCGAGCACTCGGGCGGTCGGAGGCGCGGTCGTGGGGAGGGACACGGCGTCGTCGGGGGTGAGCTAAACGTCGGACTGCTCGTTCCCGTCCTCGTGAGCGGGGGACGCGGACCGGGGGCGCCGCGCGGCCCTACTCGCGAAGGAGGCGTGCGCGCTCGCGGAGCCGGACACGGGGTCTCCTCTTTACCAATACTCGACGTGCGATATGGTGGCGGGGTGGCCTCCGGCGTGCGTTCATGTCCGGCGGCGGGGTAGATGCCGGACATGACGGCGGCGCTCGGTATGTCTTCTGTGTCGCCTACTGAGTCGAGCGCCCCGCCGTAACAATTTTCGTAGGCATGCCTGTTGTCCTTGTCATCATCCGTGGCGCTGTTGCCCTGGTCGCCGTCATCGACGACATGGCCATCGCCGCCCTCGCCCACATTACCGACGTCCTCCGACCGATAATCCCCACCCGATCCCTCTGAGGTCAGCCACGCACCTCTCTACTGGCTCACCATCCACTCTGCGGCGGGCACGATTCCGGGCGCGTCGGCGCAGGGAGCGCGTGCCCCACGAGGCCTCGGACGTCGGCTGGACCAGCAGGGGCGTTTCTTGCGCCGGTACGGGTGACGAGCTCGGCGGTATCGAGGCCGTCCGAGGAGAAACACCTCTGTCGCGACGCCGGGATTTTTGTCGTTTTCGACGACGTGATGACCCCGTCGCCATCGTGAAGAGAAGCGGGGATGGATGGATGGTTGAGTGAGCTGACGCCAGATATTTCTCCCCTCATGAACTAGACTCACTGCCCGTCCCGCCTCCTGGCCTTGCTCTGTAGGTACCCCTCGCCGGGGTCTTCTTACGCCGCGGGTGCCGGACGAGGTACGCTACTGGTGGGCAACACGGAGTACGCTCAGCGAGACCGTCGTGCCACAAGGCGCTCGAGCACACCTGCGTCGCTCGCACCCCTCGTCCACGGGCACCCAGATCACCCAGCGCCGCCCCCGCTCGCACCCACCACCCCGTGTATCTTCCCATTTCTCCTATCTGGCGCTGTACAGTACCTCCTCTAGCGCTGCTTTGACTCGCGGCGCGTTTTTTCAGTTTCTACAATGGATTTGGCGGATGTGAGGCAGGCACGCCACGCCGCTCTGCCACACAAACCACACCTCCGGCGTAGAGGTTATGCAGTTCGTACACTCAGGCGACTCGAGCGGCATAGGTAGACATGCAAGAGGGTACACACCCTGCAGCAAGCTACACGGACGCACGGCGGCGCGCGGCACGTACTGTATACAAGATTCTCCGTCGTTGGGAAAAACGTCGCTGGGCCGAATACCGACATGACGAGCCGTGCCTGGATGCGTGCCACAGACTCCAAAACTGCCCGCAACAACAAATTACACAACCGCAAACTCACACTCCTACTTGACACAACACCATCCAAACCCCCCATGTCCCGCTCAGCATGGGGAACCCCACGTCTAGCCGGCAGCACCAGCGCGGGCCCTAGCGCGAGCGCGAGCGCGAGCACGAGCGCCGCGCCATCACGTACCGGCACGCCGCTCGAGCCCACCACCGACCTGTATCGCCCTCTCGCTGCCGTAATACAGGTAAGTACGGTGTCGTCGGGGACGTGGCTGACGATAGCGTGGTGTCGCCAGCGCTGCGGGAGCGTCGGGCGCTGTGGGCTCGGGCGGAGTTGGAGCAAGCACAGTCACCGCCGCCGCCGGCGGTGTGGGCGCGGCGGGGTTGGCGCCGCTCCTGGGCCTCGACGCAGGGACGTACGCTGCGCGCTTGAGTGGCAAGACGCTCCTTCTCGACCCCGACGGGCCGGGCACGCCGGGCGCAAGCGCCAGTACGAGTGCGCTCGTGACTGGCCGGAAGCGGAATAGGGGGGACGCGCGCGCGCTCCAGGCAACCAAGGCGGCGCAGGCTGCCGACGCGGCGGCACGCAAGGCCAGAGCGCTAAGGACGCCCCGGAGTGCGCGTAATGTCGTTGGGAGGGAAACGAAGGTAGAGTGAGTATCCCCCACCACGCTGGGTGAGGCGGCCGGTGTGGAAGGGCAAAGCCAGGCAAGGCGGGTTTGTCTTTCGCTGTGGTATAGACGCGGTGTGGACGGCGCTTCGCTCGCCGACAATGCGCTGACAGCAGCTACGCCGCCCTCCTGCCGCTACACTACCTACACATGGCGTACATCGCGCAGGTGCTAGGTCTACCCGCGTGTCCGAGCGACTACTCGACTCCACTGCCAATACCGCCATCTAGTGCGGCCACGAGCGCAGCGAGTGGGCCAAGTGCCGACCCTCCCAACTCTCCAACCATTGGCTCCCACGGCGGCCGCCTTCCGTTCCGGCTACCCGGCCTGTCTTCCGACACGCTACACTCCAAGCTCGTCAAGGCCGATTTCGTCGGCGCGCAGCTACGCGTAGCCGCGAGCCGAAACGCCTCCCTTGTCGGCGCGGGCGGCATCGTGCTCGAAGAGACGGCCGGGTCGTTCCGCCTCGCAGGCGAGGACGGCCGCGTACGCGTCGTTCCCAAGCACGGCGCACAGTTTGTTATCGACCTGCCGGTTTATGCGCCGCCTAAAGAGGCGCCGTGGCCTGATAACCGCGGAGTAGCCGCCGTAGCCGCCGTAGGCGGCGCAAGCGGCGGGGCTGGCGGGGCAGGCGGCGGGGCTGGCGGCGCAAGCGGCGGGGCTGGCGAAAGCACGGCGGACACGGCCTCGGACGCGGCTGTCGCCGCGCCTCCCGCCGCGCCCCCCGCCGCGCCCGTCGACTACGCCCTTTTCACGGCCAACACGCCCCGCATCACACTCACACTGCTCGGGAGCGCGTTCGCGTTCCGGTCGGGCGAGCGTGCGGGGCGTAAGTTCCGCCCGGCACAGGGCGGCGAGGGGAGCGGGTGGGCGCATGGCTGGGTGCGTGGCGAGTGGAGCTTTGTCAACGACATGGGCGAGGCCCAGCCCGACCTGCGCGCGCGTACAAGGAAGCGCAACAAGTCGCGCAGGAAAGATCCACCAGCGTACGCTTCCGTCCAGGTCTTCTAGTCCCATGCATCGTAGTCTACATACATATACAACTGGGCGCATAGCGGGGGCGCGTGGGGGGAAGAGACAGGGCAGCAGGTGGCATGCAGCCGACTCGCCGGTGCGCCGGCTCACCGCTCCGCTTCGTCGCCCGCTCGTCGCCGGCTCACCGGCTACCGCTCGTCGCCCGGCTCACCGGCTGCGCCGGTTCGCCGCGCGTACCTCCCCGCGGCGCGACACACCATGTCCAACTGCTCGCCAACACTCGCCGTCGTGTCGGGCACACTGCCAGCGACCAACTTGACGAGCCACGCAAAGTCGGCCTGGGCAAGCAGCGGGAGTGAGCTCTGGCGGCGACTTGCGAGCTTTTGCTGAAACGCGGCGAAGAACTGGGCCGACACGTCGTCGGCGCGCGCGATGACCGCCTGCGGCACACCTGCGAGCTTTGCCACGTCTACCATTGTCAGCACAACTTATTTAATGGATACTACTCACGCGTGCCGTGCGACGACTCGGCGGCGCCGCGGATAAGCTTGTACAAGAACACGACGCCGTCCGCGTCGTCGACGTGTACCTGCATGTGCATGCTGCGGATGTTTGGGTGGTACGCAAAGTCGTCGGTGAGCGAGCCGTAGTGGGTCTGCATCGTCAGTACATGTGCGCCCGTCCGTTGGTTGGCTTACTGCAAAGAACCCCAGGGGGAGGGTATGCGTTGCGAGCTGGTGCAACACGGCGCCGGCGATCGCCATGCCGTCAAACGTCGACGTCCCGCGCCCGAGCTCGTCGAGGATGACGAGCGACTTTGGTCCCGCCTCGCGCAGGATCTTGGAACACTCGTCGAGCTCGACCTTGAACGTACTGGCGCTCGCAAACATGTCTGCCGTAAGCTCGTTGGCCAAACGACTCAAACCCACTGTCATACGCCCCCATGCGCGTCTGGATCTTGTCAATGGGGCTGAGACGCGCGTGCGCGGCCGGAACATAGCACCCAATCTGCGCCATGATCACACCCGCGGCAGTCATGCGCAGCAGCGTGCTCTTACCAGCCATGTTGGGGCCTGTGAGCAGCGTCGTGCGCGCCACGTCGCCACCGAGCTGCACATTGTTGGCGATAAAGTCGCGCTGCAGGCACATGGACGGGTGGCGCAGGTCGCCAAAGTCGACAAAGGCTTGGTCGGCCTCGACAAACTCGGGCCGGCACTTTGGCTCATCCATGTCGTGCGACGCCTTGGCCAGCGACACGAGACAGTCAAGCTCGGCCAGCACGCGCACCATGCTCAGCCACGTCGTCCTGTCCTTGTCAAACTCGGACAGCAGGCGCCGGAAAAACTGCTTCTTGGCAGTCGACTGCGTCTCGCGCGCCTCTTGCATCTTCCGGATCGTCCGCTGCGTGTCGGGCGTGATGTAGCGAGCGAGTTTCTACCTGTAAGCTGGCGCACACTATTAACCGACCCCACCTTTGTGCTACTGCACTTTGTCCAGTCGTTCGGCACCTTTTGCCCCGCAGGCACCTGCAGCTGGAAGATTTCCTTGTTGCTGCCTTGAGGGCTGTGCCAGTAGGTGACGTCCTTGGTGCTGCAATTAGCTTGATCAAAGTACTCAAAACTTACCGCAACCGCGCCTTGGCCTTGTCGAGGAGCTCGGCAAAGTGCGCATCCAGCTCCTCGACCGCCTCGTCTGCCGCGTCGCACTCCTCGTCGGCACCCCGCGTCGGCAGGATCGCAATCGTCTTGCCGTCGTCCTCCACAATGTACATCGACATGATGTGCTTGATGGTCGCAGACAGGTCAGGCGCCGAGCGCAACAAGCCGCCGACGCTCGGCGACGCAAAGCCCTCGGCTACCTGGATGAGGTCATCCATCGCGTTCTGGATCTTGGACAGGCTGTCCATGACGCGGAGAAAGTCGCCCTGGCGGATCGAGCCGGCATGGATGCGCGACACGAGGCGCTCGAGGTCGGGCAAGTTTCTGCACAGCTGCGTAAACTGGCCCGTGAACGTTGGCTGCGCCATGAGGTCGTCTACGGCGTCGAGACGCTCGTTGATGGCCTTGCTGTCGCGCAGAGGCGACGTGAGCCAGATGCGGAAGAGGCGCTTGCCAAATGGCGTGAGGCAGCGCTGCAGCAGGCGAAGCAGCGTCCCGTCTTCCGACCCCTCGTTGTTCATGAGCACCTCCATGTGCGCGAGCGTCTGCCCGTCAAGCACGAGGCTCTTGCCGTTCTTGATCGGGTCGTAAATGTTAAAGTTCTTCTGCGAAATGAGGTCCTTGTCGAGGTTGAGAGACCGCAGGTAAAAGATCATGCCGCCCAGCGCCTCCATGGCCACCGGCTGCTCCATCATCCCGACAATGGCCTCGGGCAGCTCGGGCTCGGATCCGTCGTCGGTCGCAAAGATCTCGTGCAGTGCCTGTACAGTGTCTTCTCTCGACATGAACTCCTTGTCGAGCCGGAACGACTGCCATAGCGTGCTTGACGGCAGGATGTTGCGCAGCAGGCGCGTCGTCGGCACGGAAAGGTTTCCCTGATGTCAGCTGGCCAAACCTACTCCTCAGCTTACCTTTGCAAAGACGAGCTCTTTTGGACGGATCTGCCGGAACATGGTCTCCAGGCGTGTGCGGCACACGTCGTCCTCAAACGCCGTGAGGTTAAACTCGCCCGTCGACGCGTCCATGACACAAATGCCAAACGACGAGGGCTTGGTGTCGCTCTCGCTGTATTCCTGAGGGCTTAGCAACATCGCCTATCGTAACCCACCTTGATTGAGACGCAGTGGTTGGCCTCGTCGGTGGTGAGGTATGTACCGTCGACGATCGTGCCGTTGGTGAACACCTGGGCCAGCTCGCGACGCACAATCTCCTTGCCGCCGCCTTTAGTGCGCATCTCCATCCTGCAATCAGCCTTAGTCTTCAGGGGGCAGACGCACCCAATGGCCGTTTCTGCTTGCTCGACCTTGCCGACCTTGTACCCTGCGGCGAGGAACTTTGCTGCCCAAAACTCGAATGTCTGCTCGGGCACGCCGACCATTTTCATCTTGACACGGTCGGTGAGTTTGAGGTCGAACTCCTGGTGACCGATCATGGCGTCGTTTTCGTACAGCTCGTAAAACTTGCCCTTTTGGAAAAACAGCACCGTGTCGTAGTGGTTCTGCTTGATCTCCCAGAACTGCTTCTCGAACGGCGTAAAGTCCTTCCACGCCCGCGAGGGAATGTAGATCGTGCGCGGGTCGTACTCGGGGTCTTCGGGGCGGTTACCCTCCTTGTCGCGCATGTCGACGAGAAAGTCAAAACACGTCTCGCTCTCGCGCTTGTCCTCCTTGGCCTGCAGCTTCTTGCGTTCCGCAGAGGTGAGGAGGAAGTCGGACGAGTTGCGGGACATGGGCTGCGCACGCGACGAGGGGCCCGCGGGGGACGATGCAGACGAGCTGCCCCACGACTGCGCCGCCTTCTTCGCTACCGTCTTGCTCTTTGGCTTGCGCACGGGTTTCTCTGGCGACGCAGAGCGCGACGACGCGATTGACGGCGACGGCGCGTCCGAGATCATCGCTTCATACTCGGCCGCAGCCGCAGCTGGCGTCAGCTCACACCCCGCACGCTCAAAACTCACCCATGACGGCGTCGTCTTCCTCGTCAAAGACAAACTCGTCGTCCGAGCCCGCCTTGAGGCTTTTGCGGGGTGGCGGGCGAGTACCACGCGCGCGCCGCGCGACAGCAGGTGCCTCCTCGTCGCTCGACGCGTCCGACTCGACATACACGACTCTCCGCTTGTTTCTGCGTCTCTAGGTGTGAGCAAGGCTAAAGTGTGACGCGGAACCCACCCCGACAACAGGCGAGCCGTCGACGTCCATCGCGTCGTCATCGTCGACCGTCACCGCGAGTTTCTTGGGGGAAGACACGGGCGGGGGTGTGAGGGGTTCGTCGTCGTCGTCGTGGCCGGCAATCTTGGGCTCGGCCTTGCGTGCCCTTGTCTTGGTGACTGTCGGCGAGTCGATAGGGTCCGACGGCGGCGTGTTGAGTGACGACGACGGCGGGGAAGACGTCGCCGGCATGGCCGGGATGTGCTTGGCCGACGACGACGCCGGTGTCGACTTTGCGACCGCCTTGGGCGCCGTCTTGGCTGCGGGTGTAGCTTTCGGCGCTGGGGTCTGCGTCGGCGCGGCGCCCTTCTTCGGCGCACCAAAGAAGGCGGCCAGCGTCGTTTGCTTGGTGCCTCTGTGCATGTCAGTGGTGCGACGCGGCGCGACGCGGCGTAGACGCGTCGTGAATGATGAATCACGTACCCTTGTGAGTTTGCGCGTGCCATGGTGTGTGGTGTGAGGGGTGTACGAGATCAATGCGCGCGACGCGACGCGTTTGACAACGACAACAACAATGACAAAGGACGAAACGGCAGTGGCGATGCGTCGTCGGCGCGTCGGACACGGATGATGGATTGCCAAGGGCCAAGGGATTGTCGGCCGATGACAGTTGTGTGTGTGTGTCCGTGACCGAGGGAAGAAAAGAAGACAGTCGCCGAAAGAGGAGGGGGAGAGTGAGGGAAGGTGTCAAGGAAACAAGGCTGTTGGCGTGTGCGGTGACTAAAGAGAGCCTGGACTACTCTTACACCTTCCTTCCTCCACCAACGCGTGTGTCTGTGTGCTGTGTGGGGCGTGTGTGTGCGTGTCTGTGGGATGTGTATTCAAACGTCATGAAAGGCAGGCGACACAAACATGAGCCAGGGGGGTTGCATTGTAGCTCAGGTAGCCATATAGCCAGGTAGCTCAGGGCGCAGACGCCAGCGTGGGAAACTACTCTACGCGTGGCGCGTGCGCCCACAATCTCATGTTGGCTGAAAACAGACCCTACACAACTGCCGCCCACCTTCCGAAAGAGGCGCTAGGCGGTTGACGTGGACTCGACGCGACTTTCTTTTTCGGCCGTGCGCAGGGAGTGTCACGTGACACTGACCACTCTACGCGTCGGGCTTTACACTCATTTTGATGCGAGGGACGTGTTTGTGCCCAAACATTGCACCAAAGGGACCAGCCACCGGTGTCCTGGGATGTCCTGCGCGTCCTGGCCCAGAGGGAAGGTGTGCACGCGACGCGCCTGTCGCTCACCTTTGCTCACCTTTGATCAACTTGTATAAAGGTCATCCCCCAACATTGTCACGTCTGTTTCTTCATCATCCACCCTCTTGCTCTTGACACCCCCCTCTCTGCTCTTGTCTTGGACTCGTCGTGGTCCATCACTTGCATCTGTACTCCCTCTCTGTTTCCCGGTTGCACAATGTCCATTGTCACTCCTTCCAAGGTCGCCGCCTCGGCGCTCGCCGACATTTCCCTCAACACGCCCGTCAAGTCGACCGAGCCCAACGTCATGGCCAAGCTCAAGGCTGCCGCTGCCGCCGAGGCTGGCGTCAAGAAGGACGACGAGGCCAAGGAGTCTCACGTTGCCGACGACGCCGCGCCCATTGAAAAGCTGTCCGAGGCCGAGCTGCGCAAGAGATTCGTGGGCGACATTCACTGCGAGGAGAAGGACGAGCCGCTGCTCAAGGAGTCTACCGAGCGCTTTGTCCTCTTCCCCATCAAGTTCCGCGAGATCTGGCAGATGTACAAGAAGGCGCAGGCGTCGTTCTGGACCGCCGAGGAGATCAACCTCGCGCCCGACCTGCACGACTGGGACAACAAGCTCAACGACAACGAGCGCTACTTTATCGAGCACGTGCTCGCGTTCTTTGCCGCGTCGGACGGCATCGTCAACGAGAACCTCGTCGAGCGTTTCTGCGGCGAGGTCCAGATTGCCGAGGCCAAGACGTTTTACGGTTTCCAGATCATGATGGAGAACATCCACTCTGAAACGTACTCGCTCCTCATTGACACGTACATCCGTGACAACGCGCGCCGCGAGTACCTCTTCAAGGCGATTGAGACGATCCCCTGCATCAAGAAGAAGGCCGACTGGGCGCTGCGCTGGATCTCTGACGACCGCTCGTCGTTTGCCGAGCGCCTCATTGCGTTTGCCGCCGTCGAGGGCATCTTCTTCTCTGGGTCGTTTGCGTCCATTTTCTGGCTCAAGAAGCGCGGCCTCATGCCCGGCCTCACGTTCTCCAACGAACTCATCTCGCGCGACGAGGGTCTGCACACCGACTTTGCCTGCCTCCTCTTCACCCACCTCCACCGCCGCCCGCACCCGGACACGATTGCCAAGATCATCAAGGAGGCTGTCGTCATTGAGCAAGAGTTCCTCACCGAGGCCCTCCCCGTCTCCCTCATTGGCATGAACGCAAAGCTCATGTGCCAGTACATTGAGTTTGTCGCCGACCGCCTGCTTGTCGCCCTTGGCAACGACAAGATCTGGAACGCCACCAACCCATTCGACTTTATGGAGATGATCTCGCTCCAGGGCAAGGCAAACTTTTTCGAGTCGCGCGTCTCGGCATACTCCAAGTCGGGCGTCAACCAGTCGGTCGGCCAGGACTCCGAGGTCGCAAAGGCCAAGCGCGCCTTTGCCCTCGACGAGGACTTTTAAGTCACTCACGCACACACACTTGAGAGCTCGTATATCCTCGTCCCGCACACGCCTCGGCGCGCGGGTAATTGTATCATTCATAGATTCTGGCACCAATGTTGTTTCTTACATCCCCATTCACACATGTGGACACTTGCTCGTGCCGTGCGCCACGGCGCATCGTAAAAAAAGGTGGCGATGAATGGAATACCTCATGCGTCTCAAGAGAGTACCAATACAACGACGGCTACTAATCTAGCTAGTGGGATAGGCTAGGCTCCCCGTGCGCGGCGCTTGCCGTCGTCGACGAGGACGGCCGAGGGGAGCGGGCCGGGTGCGCCGCCCGTGGCGGTACGAATGCTCTCGACGCTGCGTTCGTCGCGGGTGCGTACGCGCGGCGTGAGCGGTTTCGGGAGGTCGTCCGTGTGTGGGGTAGTGGCTGGCGCGACGGACGAGCTGGCACTGCTCCCTGGCCCGCTTGCCGACGCCGCCATCGTGTGCCGATCGTGCGCCTGGCCTGCTGGGTGCTCGCGGCGCCCGAATATGCCGCCAACGAGGGACTTGAGCTGGCCCGCCGCGGACCGGTCGCTCGACTTGTCGCTAGGTGGTTTGGGGTCGACCTCCATTGCGCCACCACCACCGTGGTCTGTGCGTGTCCGTGGACGTCCGCGGGCATCTGCCGCCGCCGTGTCGCCGTTCAGCTCGGCACGCGCTCCGGCTCCTCTGCCTCCAGCAAGGTCACGGTCTGGCTGGCGCCCGCCCTCGTCGTCGGCGTCGTTGGCTGCGTCCTCAGCTTGCGCATCCGCCATGTCTACCTCGTCGTCCGCTGCGACGGGCACGACGAGGTTTTGCGCCTGCTGCGCCTGTTCCTCCGTCGCGCTGTCTGCGGGCGTAAGAGGCAGCGACGTCTCGGGAGCAGGCTCGCCCGCGTGCGGAAACGCCATGAACGGCGACTCGGCGGGTTCCGGCGCCTGTGTAAACCCGCCGTGCGAGCGTATAAGCGACGTGTAGTATCTCTGGAGCAGGTCGGCGTTGCACTGGGGCCGTCAGCAAAACTTGCTTAATTATTGCGTCGGAAGTGTTGAGCGACGCCGCTCGTGTCCTTTCGAGACACCTAGCCAGGTCCAGGAACCAAGAGCGCCAAGAACCACACCGGGGATCCTCACGCAGAATCAATCAAAACTTACACACAGCGCCCAGCCGGTGACCCGCAAAAACTCGCGCTCGAGCGAGTTGAGCTCGCCGACTTTTATACCGCCGACCTTGGCATAGTGCGAGTTGGTACAGAAGACGTCGCACTGTGCCTTTGACCCCGCCGTCACGCCGGCAATGAGGAATCGATGCACTGTAAGCGACGACAGCGTAAACGTCGGAAGATTCTGGCACGTGAGGTCGATGTACGCAAGCAGCGACAGGAGCGGAATTTTCTGTTCGATCAGCATGTTGTGGACGACTAGGAGGTGCGGGGGAGGGCTTAGACGGAAGCCGGTGATTAAACGAAGCGGTGCGCCGCGCCGCGCCGACCCACAATCGCCACCACCACCATTGCTCCAGTCTCACTGCCTAACACTCACCTCGAGGTTGGTGTACTTTACGATACGCCGGAGATAGTCGACAATGGTGATACCGGGGGATGCGCGCGAGTGGAAGCGCGTGAGGGCGTCGGGGGTGAGGAGGACCTGGTCGTTGTGCTGACAGAGGAGCTCGAGCATGTGTGCAATGAGCACAATGAGCGTGTCGGTGGGGCAGTCGATGAACGCCCATGGGATTTCGGGTTTACCGGGGCTGGATGCAGCGGCAGCTGCGGCGGCGGCGGCGTCCGCTGTCGCCGCTGTTGATATGGTGGAGGACGACGATGGGGCGCCCGAGGGCGAGTCCGCCGTTGAGGCCGAGGGAACCCCGCCGCGCTGGGTTGTCATGGCTGTTGGAGCCAGCGCGAGCGTGTGCGGGGGAGAGGGAGAGGGGGGGCACGACCGGCGCTCACGGTGTGTTGACCATGTGTTTCGCGGTGGTGGTGGAGAGGATGAGTGACGACGACGAAAGCGGCGGCGACGGAGGCGGCGACGGCGGCGGCAATGGTTGTGGTGGTGTTGTGGGCGATGTGAGAGGCGTGCGCTGTGAATGGTTGAGCGGATGTGAGGGATTAAGACGCCTTTGTGTCGGGTATGATTGTGGGTCGGCAGTTGCGCACGGCGGCCAGGAGTGGGAGAGTGGGGGGGAGAGGGGAACGCAGAACGAGGACCGAGCTCTGTGTGGTATGTGTCGTTGTCTCGAGCAATGTGTGTCGGATGTCGGCAGTCGGCCCTCGGCGCTATCTGTGGGGGCCTGTGGGCTGTGGGAAACAGAAACGTCCAATGCCAACAGGGTAAAAAACAACAGCAACAGGCAGCAAGGGCGGCGTAAACGTGCGACGATCTCGCCGACTGGCCGACTGGAAAATTATAAATGGGCCGCCGGTTGAAGGATGCTGCTGACACACCCTGGTAAAAGAGACTACAAGCCGTCTCAAGCGATCAAAGTGATGGCGACGGCGTGGTGAATGCCAGAAAGTAGTGTGCAAGAGGAGCGACGAGGGAGTCGTATGTCTTTGTGGCGTGTTTTTTGCGGCGTTCTTTGGATGCAAACTGTAGCAAAGCGCAGGACAATTGTTAATTGCTGAATGGTTAAACACGTGCGTTGCACTCGCTCGATCTTCTTCGGACCACTCTTGCTCCAAACGGACCCGAACGGCCCCCCCTCCTCTGATCATCATCGTCATATGCATATGTATCACGCTCGCCGCTGTCACTTGACGTCGTCGACGTGCAAAGCATATGCCATATCCAGTGCCCACATGTTGGTTCCTCCCCCACTCTACCGCCTCTGCTTCTCAGCCCACACACCCATCGTGCACACTCCCACGTTCCTCTTGCTCTCCGCATGTGGGCTCGCGGACATGGCATGTGTTGTCCTCCCCGTCTCAATACCTCTGCTCCCCGTGTGGAGCCCATTCTATAAAAAATAAAACAAAACAAACCAGCGCTGAGCTAATAAAGAGTGACTGACCATATGACGCACGTCGTGGCCCAGAACCCTTGCTTGTAATTATCCCCAGTGTCAGACGACCAGACAGGTCCTTGGCAACAGAGCAGAGAGGATCCGGGGCATCGGTGGACACTTCCTAAGTTTAAGCACAGCACAACACAGCAGACAGCACAAACAAGTAGTAGCACCCTGGACGATTCCTGTGCGGCGTCCCCCGTCTGCGGCATTTACGCTGAACGGATCACCGCGGTTCCAGCCCGTCACGTGATACAGTTTGGACAATCGTGGGCAACTTGCCGACAACGCCGACATCTCGGCGTGGTTGCGGCGGGGCGGAGACTTTTTCGTGGTGTCGTCCAGAGACGTCAAACTACTCTACCTTCTGCCCACTTGAACAACGCTTGCCGTGTCCACATTCTCCCCTTCACGGCCGTTACTCGAAAACCAGGTACGTACGCCCGCGCCCACCTCCATGTCGCTGCAGTGATGTTTTCATACACACTGAAAATTCTTAGCCCCCGCGAACGCGGGCCAGGCTGACATATATCAATCTTCCTGAGCAACGACGCGCGCCACATGTTCTGAGCAGTAGTGCTGACGGCTATAGGTGTATTTCGAGCAGCAGGTATAGATAGATAGACTTGTAGCACGAGGTTGTATTTGTGGCAGGCAGGCAGTTTGATGGGGGCCACGTAGATACGGAGACGCCGTGAGACAACGGCACACGCGCCGGAGACGCCCGGCCACGTCGACAACGGCACGCGTGGTGGCTATGAATTGCGCGTTTGCTCCGCGCGCCGGCGGCTAGCTGCGCCATGCGCCGAAAGGGCGCCGCAGAGCATCAACGGTTGTGCCTGCGCCGTGGTGGCCGTAGTCGCCATGGCCCACCCAGAAGCGACACCACGTGTGTCACATGACGCCACTGTAGCACGGCATAGGACTTGTCCGACGTTCGCATGGGTTGTTGGGTGCGGTGGAGGTCGGCTGATCGGCTGGGACGGCGCGATCGGGCGATATGCACGAGCACGACGACACGACGCGCACAACGCGGCTCTCACGCAACACAGCACAACCTACACTACTTAGATAACGGTCGTCGCGCCCCGCTACATCCACCACCATACTCCCCACCCGCAGACTGTTCACCATGGCTGTCATGGACGCGCGCGCCCGGCTCTCTGCGCTCCGCGAGCACATGCGCGAGCGCAACATTGGTGTCTAGTAGGCTTTTTGGGAGGAGAATCACGAGCTGACAACAGCGTCGTCCCGTCTGGCGATGCCCGTGTGTATTTCCCTGCGCCGAGACGGAGCTAACCCCAGATGCATCCGAGTACCTCGCTCCCTGCGATGCCCGTCGCGCGTGGCTGACAGGCTTCACGGGCTCGGCGGGACTCGCGGTCGTCACCCAGACGGAAGCGCTGTGCTGGGCCGACGGGCGCTACTACCTCCAGGCGGGCCAGCAGCTGAGCAGCGAGTGAGTCAAGGTCGGGGGCGGTAAAGAAACTGACGGCTTAGCTGGACGCTCATGAAGCAAGGTCTGCCCGAGACGCCGACATGGACGGCGTGGCTCAAGGTGAGCGCAGGAGCCGACTCGTGCTAAGACTTTAGGAACTGGGACCTACCACCCGTGTCGGCGTCGACCCGACGACCGTGTCGCAGAAGGAGGCCGAGCCGCTCGGCGCTGCACTGGCAAAGGACCCGACGCGCGCGCTCGTGCCGATCAAGGAGAACCTCGTTGACCTGATCTGGTCTGACCGGCCCGCGCGCCCTGCTAACCCCGTGTTCCGCCTCGAGGAAAAGTACTCTGGCCAGAGCGTCGCGGACAAGCTGCTCGGCCTGCGGGCCAAGCTCGACCAGATCGGGTCCCCGGGCATGGTCGTGTCTGCGCTCGACGAGATTGCATGGCTGTTCAACCTCCGCGGCAGCGACATTCCCTACAACCCCGTCTTTTTCTCGTACGCCATCGTCACCAAACACGACTGCACGCTCTTTGCCAACCCGGCGAGCATCACGCCCGAGGTCAAGGAGTACCTCCGCAAGAACCACATCGTCGTCCTCGAGTACTCGCAGGTATGGCAGGCGCTTGACAGCTGGAAGGCCCAGCTCTCGGCCGACCGCAATGCCAAGGAGGTCAAGGAGGCGGCTGAGCGCGAGGCGGCCATTGCCGCTGCGCAGAAGGGCGACGGCGCGGCGCCGGCAAAGGTGCCGGCGTCCGAGGCGGCTGTCACTAAGAACGGCGAGCCAAAGGACCCCAAGCTCGTAAAGTCGGACAAGGTGCTTATTGGCAACACTGCGAGCTGGGCCATTGCCGACGCCCTTGGCACGGACAACTGCGAGGTCCGCCGCTCCCTCATCGAGCTGGCCAAGGCCAAGAAGAATGCCGTGGGTAACGTCAGAGGAGCGTGGTTGGCTTACCCCAGACTGAGATGGAAGGGTTCCGCAAGTGCCATATCCGCGACGGCGCCGCGCTGTGTCGGTACTTTGCGTGGCTCGAGGAGCTGCTCGCAAACGGCGGGACAATCAACGAGCACGACGCGGCGTGCGAGCTCGAGGCGTTCCGCAAGCAGAACAAGCACTTTATGGGCCTTTCGTTTGACACGATTTCGTCGACGGGCGCCAACGCCGCCATCATCCACTACAAGCCCGACGAGGAGAACAGCGCCGTCATCGACCCCAAGCAGGTATACCTGTGCGACTCTGGCGCGCAGTACATGGACGGCACGACGGATGTGACGCGCACGGTCCACTTTGGCGTGCCGAGCGAGTTTGAGAAGCGGGCGTTTACGCGCGTCCTGCAGGGCCACATTGGCCTCGACGTCGCCGTGTTCCCCTCGGGCACAAACGGGTACTTTATCGACTGCCTCGCGCGGCGCGCGCTCTGGGCCGACGGCCTCGACTACAGGCACGGCACGGGCCACGGGGTCGGCCACTTTCTCAACGTCCACGAGGGCCCGCAGAGCGTCAGTCCCCGCGCACCCCCCGACGCCGTCGGCCTCACTGAAGGCATGGTCATCTCCAACGAGCCCGGGTACTACGATGACGGCAAGTTTGGGATCCGTATTGAGAGCTGTGTCGGCATCCGCAACGCCCAGACCCCCAACAACTTTGGCGGCAACGGATACCTCGAGTTTGAAAACTTTACCACGGTGCCTATCCAGACAAAGATGATCGACACGGCCCTCCTCTCGCCCCAGGAGAAGGACTGGGTTAACGCCTACCACCGTGACGTGTACGACAAGGTCAAGCCCGAGCTAGAGGCGCATGGTGACAAGCGCGCACTGGCGTGGTTGGAGCGCGAGTGCAAGGAGATCTAGGCGCGAGCGCCGGCGAGCGCCGCGTCAGCGGTGCGAGCTGCCAACGTCTTTCCAGGTCAAACTCCCCAGAGCCATCCTCAACGGTAGTGAGAGCGGCCGTGTTCCCATACGGCAGCCGAGCAGTAAAACAGTGTGATACCCAGTAGTCTGCAGCATGTACAGGGTAGCTGCGAGTGTCGCAAGAGTGCATGAGCCTCTAGCATCTAAGTCTAGGTAGTGTACAACGGGTGCAGCGAGGGCGGCGGACGCCGGCCGAGCGGGGGCGGCCGATCGAGGTTGGACTAGCTAGTGATTCTGTTCGAGTGGTTGGGCCGCCGGAGTGGTCGCGGGGACGGGACTGGTGCGCCGAGTAGTGAGCTGGTGCGCCGAGCCGCGAGCCGCGAGTCGCTGCGCTCGCTCAAACTTGTGGGTGGGAGACGTGCACAGCTTGCAGCTAGTCGAGGGGTTCAGGCTCGGGCGGGCGATGATCTGGGTGGACCTGTCGGCGCACGTCGCGTCGGGGATACCTCTTACGCGTACCCAGCTCTTCTTGCTCGCTCCCGCCACCGCCGCTCCCGCCACCGCCTCCGCCACCGCCGCCGTCGTCGTCCGCGGCGCTGGTGGTAAACCCGCCGCCAATCGAGAGGATAACGACAAGGACGACCGCGACAACGACAAAGCGCCAGACGGAACTCTCGCCCTTGATCTCCTCATCGAGGCGCATACTCCCGTGCCTGCGTTCTCTGCGCCGCCGCTCCGTCTCCGTCTCGCGCTTACCGAACCTCGCCGCGCTGTCCGGTCCAAAACTGCCCCAGCCGCCGCGGTTGTACCCGGGATGCGTGCCGCCCATACCCATCCCCCAGCCCATATCCGCCGCATGCCGGCGCTTACCCGCCCACGCTGCGCCGGGCGGCGCGCGCCCGCCCGTATTCGCGCCACCGCTCCACGCGCGGTGCGGGCCCGCCGCGCGCCGAGCTTGCGGCGAATGCGGATGGAACCCTGCCCCCCCAAACCCCCCACCGCCGCCGCGTACCCGCGACGGACCCGTACTCCGGTCGTACGACGCGCGCGCCGCCTCGTCGCCTAGGACCGCGTACGCATCGTTTATCAGGTGGAACGCCTCGGCTGACCCCCCCGGCGCGTCCGGGTGCATCTTCTTCGATAGCTGCAGTTAGCACCTAGCACCTAGCGCTCTGCGTGGGCGCGCATGGCCGGCGAGGAAGGTGTCCCGCCGGTTTCCCCGCTAGGCATACCACGGCGCACCGACGCAGGACGCACGCCGCACGCAGTGGATCGAGTACACGCCAAGCTGCCGCGACTAATCTCCTCAGCGAGCACCCTATCAGCGACGCCGGGCAGCGGGCGGGCAAGGGCATCGCCCTGGTGCACACGCCCAGTGGCATCTTGGTGCATTGGTGTGCCCTCGTGCACCCTCGCATGCTCGCGCGTGTCGCATACTCGTGCGCCCGGCCCACGCGCGGCCGCGCGCCCACAAACGTGGGCGCGCTCGCACTCACCTCGTAAAACCGCGCCTTGACCTGCGCCTTACTGGCGTTCCGGGGCAGTTTGAGCACGGCGTAGTGGTCCTGCTGTCTTGCGCGCGTGGGCGGTGTCGTCGCGAACGCGCGCGCGGCGCATACACCCGAGGCGACAGGCAAGGCTAGAGGCCGGGCCAGAGGCCGGGCTAGAGGTTGGGCCAGACGTTGGGGCAGAGGTCTAGATAGACCGGGCCCCCCGCCGCGCCACGCCACGCCATGAGGACACGTACCCAGACACACGCCAAGTGGTAGCCGCATCGTCAAGAGTAAGTAAGTAGTGTATGAAGTGTGTCGACGACATGTCGGGTCGGGGTGTCATGGCGGCTTCGGCCGATGGGCGACGGATATGGTATCTCCGGCGGCGGAGGCTGCTGCGGCTCGCCACCAAGAGTCATGACGACGGTGACGTCGGGGTCACCGTCGTGGCCCTCCAGCTCCAACGCGCCGCATGGCGCGCGCCGCTGACGCGCCCGCGCCCGCGCCCGCGCGTGCTTCTACCACAAAACTACATCCGACAAACATAATCTACTATTTTGGCGAGCGGGAGCGGGACGTGCGGCGCTCAGGCTCGCGCTCGCGCTCACGCGAGCGCGAGCGGCGCTCGGCGTCCTTCATCTCCACATCCTCGCCCGCGGCCGCAGGCGAGCCAGCCTTTGAGCCGGCCTTTGACGCCGGCTTGGACCCGGCCACCGAGGACGCCTTGTCCGCCTTGTCTGCGCCCGCTGCGCCGTCCGACTTGCGGCCCGGCGACACGGCAGCTTCCTTGTCCTTGTCCCCCGTGGTCGTCGTCGTTGTCACGGGCGAGCGCGGCGCCGACTGCGGCGAGCGGTGCGCGGCCGAAGACGCCTTTTCCGGCGTCTTGGGCGATACGCGCGCCGCAGAGGTACGTTCCGCGGCATCACGCTCGCGCTCGGCGTCGTGCCGATGGTCACGCTGCCCACGCTCACGCTCGCGCTCGCTCTTGTCGTCCTTTGGCGACGTCGGGGCCGAGACCCTACTTGGACGGTCCGGCGAGCGGCGCTCCTTTTCCCCGGCCTTCATGAAATCCGTGCTGGCCGGGTTGGGGTTGTTGAGCACCTCGATCGCCGGGGTCGGGTTAAGTACCTCGATGACGGTTCTGCGCGTCGGGCTGCTGGCGCCGGTCGGCGTCGACGCCTTTGACTTTTTGCTGCCGCGCATCTCGGGCGACGGCGGCGACGGCCGTTTCGTGCCTGTGACCGGGCTTGTCGCCTTGTCCGTCGCAATCGAACCCGACACGGACGGCGCGCGCCGCTCGTTGTGCAGCGTCATCAACGCGTCGACACCTTCGTCATAGTCCTCGTCGACGGTGCGGCGGGGCGGTGCTGCAGGCTGGCGCGACTGCGACGGTGCGGGACTCGGCCGGGGACTCGGGCGCGGGCTCGCCTCGTCACCGTTCGGCCGGCGACCCTTCGTAGAGTCCTTCTTGAGCCGCTTGGTGGGGTCGTCCTTGCCAGACACCTTGCGGCGACCACTCGCCTTGCTGCTGGTAGATGCGGCAGGCGACGGCGCGCGCAGGTCGGCATGCGCGACGTCACGCGTTTGCGACGGTTGCCGCCCGTTCGCATACTCGATACGCGGCTTGGCCTCGTGCTCCTCGAACCGCTCGCGGCGGGGGTCGCGCCCATCGTGCTGCGGGGGGTACGGCCCGCCACGCTCGTAGCCTGGGCCGTAGGGAGGGAAGCCGGCGGCCTCGGCGGGGAACTCGCGAGGGTCGCGCGGGCCACCGGGGCCACGCGGGTCACCCGGATGCATGCCTGGGCGGGGCGATGGACCGCGCATGTCGCCGTAAGGAGGCATGCCGCGCGGGTCGCCACCACGACGCTCCCACTCTTCGCGCTCACGGTCGCGATACTGCTGCGGATGCTGCGCGGGGTAGCCGGGATAGCCCTGCGGTGGCTCACCGCGGCGCCGGGGCGAACCAGGCGACGGCGCGTGGCGACGCGTCTCAGCCGTGGGGTCAAAGCGAGTCGGGGCAGGCGGTCCGCCGCCTTGGCCATTGAAGGGCGGGCCATCGCGGTACGACTCGCGCAGGTCGCGGGGCTCGGGCCGCTCAGTGTCGATCGGCGCGAGCGGAGCATGGCGCGACATGCTGCCGCGCGACTCGTCGACAAGCGCGAGGGGAGGCGGTGCTGCGGCGCCGCCGCGGAACGTCGAGTCGGGATGGCTGGCGCCGCCACCACCACCACCACCGCGATAGTCGGCAGGAAGCGATGGAAGCTCGCGACCACCTTGCCCAGGCTGCAGCTGCTCGCGGTCCTGCCCACCGCCTTGAACCGGCGGTGGCGCTTGCGGGTTGGGGTGAGGCGACCCCGGCTGGCTGCCGTTGGCCGCCTGGCCACCACCAGGAGGCCCGCTGTACTGAGACGGGTGCACGTCGACTGGCGCAGGGGGAGGCGGCAGAGGCGCATTGCTCTGGCCCGCCGCCTGGAGAAGCTGCAGACGGTGCTTGATGGCATTGTTGTTGGGATCCAGCTCGACGGCACGCGAGTAGGCGTCGATCGCGTCGGTGATCTGGTTGTTGCACGACTCGTACAGGCTGCCCAGGTTGTACCACACCTCCGAGATGTATGGGTTGAGACGAATCGCACGCGAATAGGCGTCGAGCGCGTCGCGGTACTGGTTGATCTGGAAGTAGAGGACACCGATCGAGCACCAGAACGTCGGGTTGCGCCCGTCACGGTACACGGCCTGCTGGTACGCCTCGTACGCTTTGTTATAGCGCTGGCCAGCCATAAAGGCGCGGCCCAGAAGGTACCAGCTCTGCGCGTCGGTGCCGTCCGTCTCGAGCGACTTTGTGAGGTACTGCACGGCCTGCTCCTGGTTGGCAAACGGCGCACCGGGCTGGTGGTACAGCCATCCGAGCTGCTGCAGGACTTTTGCGTGGTCGGGCTGGTGGCCCAGGACACGCATGTAGGCGTCCCGCGCCTGCACATAGTCCTGGTCGAGCTCGTACACGTGGCCGAGCTGGAACCAAATGTCCCACGACGTAAGGGGCCGCGGGGGGTCGTTGATGATGTAACGGAAGCAGTCGAGTGAGTGCGAGTACTTGCGCTGATGCTTGTATATGATGCCAAGCCGGAAATAGATCTCGTTGGCTTTCTCAAAGGCTGCCGTCAGTTGTCATGTCGGTCGATCGTGATGGGACGTACCTGGATCCATCTTGAGGACACTGGAAAAGGCCTCCTCGGCGTGTTCAAACGAGCCATAGCGGTCGTACAGGATGCCAATACCGTACCAGAGCTTGGGCTCCTTGGGGTTGGGAAGGTAGTGTAGGGCCTGCTGGTACGCCGTGTACGCCTTTGGAAGGTCGTCCTTCATCAACAAGCAGTGGCCTGTGCGCTGTCAGGAACACATGAAACGTCACACGCGGCCGCTCGGGCGTGGCTTGGAGCCATGCGTCGCACAGCTGCACACGCACGCCCCGCGCACGGCCGATACGCTCAAACCCGAACTTACCCATTGACCCCCAGACCTCGCCATTGTCCTGCTTGATGTTGAGAATCCGCTGAAAGTAGTCGATCGCCTTGTCAAACTCGTCTCGGCTGCGGGCAATGGACGCGACCGCGTTCAGCCCAAGAATCGAGTTTGGGTTGTGTCGCAGGGCATTCTCAAACGCAGCCAGCGCGCGGTCCTGGTCGTTCATCTGCTCCGACACGGCGCCTAGAAAGTGAGCCCATGCAAAAGAAAATCTCGACATACCAATGAGCATCCACGTGTTTTCGTTGGCCGCAGAGAGTTGCGCCAGGATGCTATCCTGCTTTTCCTTGCCGGCGCGCGCAGCGGCACTAAGGCCGGTGGGGACTGGTGTTCCGTGGCCGTGACCGTTGCTGACGGGCCCGCTCGGCCCGGGCGGAGGCGGGGGTGCGACGGCTTCTGGGGGTGGAGGGCCGCCCATGGGTGGCATGTTGGGAGGGGGGCCGGGAACGGCCATGGGAGGTGGCCGTCCGCCGACGGGCATGCCTGGGGGTGGGCCGTTTGAACGGTTGGATGGATGGTGGTGCATCTGGTGGGGATTCGAGTAGCCTGGTCCGGGGGGCGGATAGGACGAGTGCACGGGCATATGGTGCGGCATCCGCGAATCGGCAGGCATGGTTGCTGGCGACAATGTGTCTGTCACAATGTAAATGCCCAAGCGGGGCGCAAAAACAGCGTCAGCAAAAAAGAAGTGCACATGGATCGCGGAAATCATGGACAATCCTCCATGCCGCAGCCTGGAACAGGCAGGGCGCGCGCGGGGGTGGAGCAATGTGGCTGCCGCCCCTCGCGCCGCACGCCGCGCCTCCCACACGCCGTTGACGGCTGTGCGCACAAGGCAACGGGCAAGGCGGAGTGACATGGGGCCGGGTGTGTGCGCGTGACCGTGGGACACGCGCCGCGCACATGCTGTCGCCACGGGCTCGCGACCGCAGAGACAGCTTCACGCCCCACAGAGATTGTACACGTCGGCCAGTGGCAAACAACAACGGAACCCATGACTTACCCCTTGGGACGGCGAACAGCGGCTTGCTGTTTCCACGGCGGCACTCGGTTGGCCGCTTTTAACGCAACTTGCTTTGCGATATGTGATGTAACTTGAAGGTTTTGATTGATGCGTAAAACAGATGTAGCAGACCTTGGCGATGGCGCGTGAGGTCTGGTATGTGTAGCGCGAGTGGATACAGAGTAGAACCAAGAACGAGTAGAGTAGGGTTGTTGAGTGGTTGTTGTGCCGCTAAGAAGAGACAATTCGACACGACGGCAAATGAGAGGTCGAGGCAAGGGCGAGGCGCGGCAAGGTTGTGCCAGGGCAGTAGAGGACTGTGCGTTAGAGGCGTCACAACGTGTGATCTGTGCTCCCTGGCCGGGGCTTCGAGGTTGACTGGAGGTTTGTCTCTCGCTCGCTCGTCCGTCTTTGCACACCGCCCTTTGCGCCCGTTGCGACGAGGACGTGGAATGGAAGGGATGGACAGAAGGAAGAGGGTGGGTGGGGGGAGGAGCAGCGCGAGGGATGCACGAGGGGAGGTTTGAAGAATGATGGGTTGGGAGGAGGCAGAAGCAAGGGATTTAAGGAGCTGCGGGGAGCGGTGACAGCTGAGGGGACGGCCGAGAGCTGTGGGCGGTCTCTCGAGCGTCCATGTGCCAGGTGTGGGCGCGCGACGGCGAAAACCACCAGATGCAAGTCGAGAACGTGGTCTGTGAAGGAGGAGGGAGGGACGGACACGGCTGACGCGGGGCCGCGCCCGAGAGGTGTACGTACCGAGAAGTGTGTTCTGCCGTCTCTGTGCGCGAAGGCGTCTTTGAGTGTTTGTGTATGTGAGAGTGTGTGAGGTGTGCGAGCACGAATATTCGTCGTGTTCGGGTCGGTCCTTGTCCGTGTCTGTGTCCCAAGTGTCGTCGTCGACTGACAATTAGTTGACGCCGCACGGGCCCAGCGCACGGCCTCAAAGGTGCCTGAAGGCCAAACCGCGCCCAGAAGTGGGTGTCGCAAGCCGCGCCACCGGAAGCAAGCCGAGCAAAGAGGTTGGCGCCGAAGGGGGGCGTCAACACTGTGGTGGGGTGGTCTTGTCACTTGCTCTGACGTCCTTTTTTTTCAACAACAACTCAAGTCAAGACCTCTTGTCAATGCGACAGAACAAGAAGCCCCACACAGTCGTCGGCTGAGCGACCACACACACACAACGGCGGGGAAAGATTGTTGTCACAAACGTTGCGAGGGGCCCGGCTGCGAGGGCGCGAAGCGATGGCGCGATAAACACGGGGCCACGGGGACAAGGCGTGTTATCCGACCACGGGGGCGCACGCACTGCCAGCGCACAGCTACTACTTTGTGACTACGCCTCTTGCGTTGAATTATTCCCTTTGGGATTGTGTCGAGGGATCGACGATAACGGGATGCTCAGCTTGTCAACGGCACGCACACACACAGGGACGTGCTGCGGACGTATCGGTTCGCGACAACGAGCGGCTCTGTGTGTATGTGTGTTGGTGTGCGTGGAGTGCGCGTGTGGGCGGATGCGTGGGGTGTGTGCGTGTGGATGACGATGATGATGATGTGCCGGGGATGGGCGATTGGCGATGTGTGTGTGGATGGATGGATGAGAGAGTGGATGGGGAAGTGGCGTGCCCGTCGACGACGACGACGACGACGGCGGTGGTAGTGGTGGTGGTGACGATGGATGGAAAGGAGGAAGGACGGAAGGAAGGAAGAAGGAAGGAGGGGGGAATGAATGGCAAAAGGCGGTGAGGAAGGTGTGGTGGTTTGTGTGGGTGGTGGGATTTGGGGGTTTACAGGATCCCAAGAGCAAAGTGGCGGCGAGACTGGGCCAAGGGAAGGTGTCTCTCTCTCTCTCTCTCAAAGGGAGTCGCAAGTCAATCTGTGTCGCAGTAGGGCAGAGGGGGAGAGGAGGGGCGGGGGGGGGCGCAACGAGGCGCAAGTCAGGAGGCGGGGCGTATTGGTCAAACTACCTACTCAGGCCCGGGGGCGTTCAGGGTCTGTGGGAGAGGGGGGGGGGCGTAACCGTGCCCATGGGCGCCTTTGGTCAAGAGAAGAGATCGCCAGACTAGAAAAAGCGTACGTACACACCTCTTGACGAGAAGTAGTGTGGTCATCACCATCCACACGGGATCAATTCTTGGCCCTCTAGCGTCTAGCGCCACCCATGCGTGCCGTGTGTCATGCCACAGCATACTATATACCATATCCATGCCATATGCCCGTGCCGCGCCGTCCTCGAGTCCTCTGGGTCCAGGCCGCGGCAGAGTACAAGGAACAAAAGCTTCCTAGGCCTGCTAGCTGCCATAGGAGATAGGCTTGTGAGCTTGGTATCAGGAACACGTGTTTGAGAGCCGACACTCACGTCACAGGTCCCAACCAAACCCACCGCAAACTAAGGAACAAGATTCCCTCTCCTCCCTCACCCTTCTGGGAAAATAAGCATGCCCCTCCCCACTCGGTCGTTGCATTGCGGCGGTTAACAACGCTGCCCGCTCCGGTACGGTGAAGCTTGAAGCCAAGCCGCACGCCATCTTGTCATCATTCGTTGTCCATTGTCCAGCCCCACTCCTGCTCACACAAGCGCTGATCGCCATCCGTTAGAGCTCACACCGGTCTGGCGCTAGCGTTATGCACGAGACAACAGGGGCAAAAGAAGAGGTACCAGAAAGAGAGGGCTCTTCCATTAATTCTCCACAAGACGTAAACGTGTGCATGAACGATGATGCAAGCATGCATCCATCCGTCGTAGCGGGGCACGGCTTGGTCTGCCAGAGTGCTCGCGCTCTTGGGCACGCCACGGCGTGGCTTGAGTGGCGGCGTGGCGCGTGGCGGCGACAGTGGCGGTGGTGGCCTTGTGGCATCGCGGTGGGCCGCGTGTTCAGAGGCTGGTCAAATGCAAATGGTTCAATACCAGTTGGTTTAACAGCAATAGAGGAGTATTATGATATTAATATTAATCGATTTCGCAGCAGAAAGCATCACAGGCCCGCTAGGCCCGGTTAGTGCAGCCATGTACATTCCCCATGGCCTGGATTGCCTGGATTGCTTGGATGGGAGAAGACATACTTTCGGCTTCGGCACTGACCAGGGGCGCACTAGCAACGAGGAGGGCGCAAGGGGCGCAAGGGGGCGCAAGGGCAATCGGGTCATCAGCCTATCAGCCCATCAGGGTTCACCACTCAGACAGCCTCAGGGTCTCATGTTTGTCGGACCGCGGTGTGTGTGTGTACTTACGTACCCACTCAAACTCCCGAACTTAGTTGGTCCCCCCAACCCAAAGGCATACCCCGGGGACCCCACAATCCGTAATGTGGCACACACCAGGCACCCCAGCCTCCTTTTGACGCACGAACAAGGCCCATTTCCTCCTCCACACTTACTTCGGTCCACATCAGAGTCGTTCGTTGCTGATCACGACTCGACACTCCTCGACGCTTGACGCTCGACACTTGACGTACTCTCACGCCCACACGCGTTACGCACGCCCACACCCACTCTCTCCCTCCCTCCTTGTTCCCACGCCCACGCCCACGCCCACACCCAGACGCGCATCATGACCGCGCCCCTACCAACCCTCCTCCCTTTCGTCCGTGCAGCCGACAACTTTCCGCGCGGGGCGACACGCGCCCAGGCATGGCCGACACACCACCCAGACTCGGGCGAGACGTACACGCCCTTTCACGTGTCGCGGGCCGACGCCGAAGCGGGTATTACGCCCGTTGGCCTGCTGCGCCCCGCCGTCCTCATCTCCCTCCTCGAGCACGCGGGACAAACGGCCGGCTCGACGGAAAGCTCCGTAGGGTTCTGGGACTTTGTGCGCGACAGACGTACCCAAGACATTGAGTGTGTCGCGTTCCACCCCGACGTGCTCGCCCGAGGCCGCGACGCGATGAACAAGGTTATTGCCGACACGGCTTCGCGGTGGAAGCGCGAGGGGCGTTTCTCCCAGGCTCTCGACGGTGGGTTGACAAGCTCAAACTTTGGCTGACTACTCGCGCTTAGGCTGGCGTAACGAGCTCTATGCCATCTACGCGTCACCGCGTTCCTCGGCCTTCGCCGCCCCGCCAACAGCGCCATTCGGCAACGCCGCTTTCGCATGCGAACGTGCCGCCTGCGCCGTCTTCGGCTTTGCGACGTTTGGCGTACACATGACGGGTACGTCGCCCGACGGTCTAGTCCGGCGCCAGAACCAGGCCTATTGTTAACACCTGCAGCGTACGAGGGCAACGGCCCAGACATGAAGATCTGGGTGCCGCGACGCAGCAAGACCAAGGCTACCTGGCCAGGCATGCTCGACAACGTGAGTCCGAGCGGCGATGCCGTGCTCGCTAATTAATAGACGGTTGCGGGCGGCATACCTGCGGGCCTCACGCCTATTGCGTCCATGATCAAGGAGTGCGACGAGGAGGCGTCGCTCCCAGAGAGCCTCGTCGTGTCCCGCTTGAGGTAAGCGTCTTGGACCCGGCCAGAGGGTCGTCACACGTCCTAAAACCCACTCCAAACGATTCCAAAACGCTTCCAAAACCGTGCTGGCCGATGCGACAAAAACGCTGATCGCGCAGGAACGTCGGTGCCGCCACGTACTTTTACATCACCGACGCAGGCTTCCTCCAACCGGGTAAGTAGTCGTTTCCCCACCCCACTCCGCGCTCGTTTCCGCTAACGGTTGCAGAAATCGAGTGAGTGGGAATCGACCGGCTCTAGCCTGGAACCCGGAACTTGGCCTCCTGACACCAGGTACCTGTACGACCTGCAGTTGCCCCCGCGCGACTCGCCCGAGTACGTGCTGCCCCGGCCGCACGATGACGAGGTCGAGTCTTTTGCTGTAAGTCGCAAGTCCGAAGCGAAGTCCGACCCGACTCCACACTACTGACGCGCCTACCCAGCTCTGGACAGTTCCCGAGGTCGTCAAGGCACTGCAGGCTGGCGAGTTCAAGCCCAACTGCGGACTCATCCTCGTCGAGTTCCTCATGCGCCACGGCCTCGTCACGCCCGAAAACGAGCCCCACTATCTCGAGCTGAGCTGGCACATTCACCGCACCATTGGCGTTGGTGTTCCCGGATAGTAGCTAAAACTCGGGTGGATCCGTAGCGTCGCCGGATGGGACGAGACTAGAAACACAACTAGTGTGCTAGAGGGTATACATGCATGGGTACAATGTGTGATCGTCTGGGTTTCGGCCAGAAGGCCGCTGCCGCCGCCGCCGCCGGCCCTTGCGCCAATGCTCCTTTTCCTGCCTGCGTCCTACGCCTTCCCCTGTTGCTCTTCCTGCAGCTTCATCTGGAGCACCTGCACGACCGTCTGAACGTTCTCCTGCTTGCGCTCAATCGTCTTTTGCAGTGTATCGAGGTTCTTCTGCACAAACTCGGCCTTGCCGTTGTAATGAGTCTTGGCCTCGTCCCGGGTCTGTACGGGTCAGCTATACCCACGACGTCGACGGCCCTGGACTTGCCTTGCGGATGTAGTAGCCCGTGCCGACGTCAACGACGACGTGCTCCGTGTCGCCGAGCTTGCCGGGAACGTACAGCGACGAGAGGAGGGGCACGAGCACCTCGCGGCCTATTGTCAGTCCCAGCTACCCTGCATAAAACCCACCCTTGGACGCCGGCTTCAACTCGTCAATGTCGTTGACGCACGACCGAAACTTGACCTGCGCTTGCTTGAGCTGCGCGTACGAGTTGGTCAAATGGTCCAGTTCCTGCCGTCAACGCCGCTCCTCCAGAAAGAAAAAGTCCCCACCTCGTCCAGCTGCTTCTTCACCTCCTGCAGCTGTACCGTGTTCAGGTCGGTGAGGTTGATCTGCTGCTCCTGCAGTGCCATGGTGGATATGTCGATGCAGAGGAGCACCGCGTCGCGACACGAGTTCAATGGTCAGAGGGGCTTATCACTGGGGAGAGGTTAAATGTGGAATGACGTGTGATGAAGGCGATGAAGTGGGCGGTGGAGGTCGCTCACTCGTGTTCCCCACAGCACTGGGGCAGCGTTGTGATCATAAATAAGCCAGTCGTTCGTCAAAGCAAGGTCACCACTACGCCCCGCCACTCACCATGCACCTCGTCACGGTCGCAACTTGCCAGCTGCGCCAGTGGGCGCTCGACTTCAAGGGCAACTGCGAGCGAATTCTCGCGTCGATCGCGATCGCCAAGGAGGCCGGCGCGACGCTGCGAGTAGGACCCGAGCTCGAGATCCCGGGCTATGGCTGCCTCGACCATTTCCTAGAGGGCATGTCTGCGATGCGGGATACGGTCTGCTGACTCTAGGCGACACGGTGCAACACTCGTGGGAAGTCCTCGGTATCATCCTCCAGAGCGAGGAGGCCAAGAACATCGTCTGCGACATTGGCATGTAAGCTGGCGCTATCCACAATGCTTTTGCTCACGCCAGGCCGATTATTCACAAGAGCACGACGTACAACTGCCGCGTTATCATTGCGAACGGGAAGATTGTGCTTATCCGGCCCAAGATGTGGATGGCCAACGACGGGAACTACGTGAGTTGTCAAGATCCGGGGGATCAGCTGACGACCCAGCGCGAGCTCCGCCACTTCACCCCCTGGGACAAGGCGCGTACCACCGAGGACTACTCTCTTCCCGACTTTATCCAGGAGATTACAGGACAGGTGAGCTGAATGTAGTGCGGTTGAAGCTGACGGCAGACGACGGTGCCGTTTGGCGATGCGACGGTCAAGACTGCCGACGCGCTGACGGTCGGCGTCGAGCTATGCGAGGAGCTCTTCACGCCCAACTCGTGAGCTTACTCCCTGTGGCAGAGTTGACACCAGCCCTCACATTGGCATGGCGCTCGACGGCGTTGAGATTATCACCAACTCGTCAGGCAGCCACCACGAGCTGCGAAAGCTCAACCGGCGCGTTGACCTGATCAAGGAGGCGACCATGAAGGTGGGTTCTTACGTGCCGCATGGAGCTGACGGCAGTCTGGGGGCCTGTATCTTTACGCGAACCAGCAGGGGTGCGATGGCGAACGGACGTACTATGACGGGTCGTGCATGATTGCACTGAACGGCAAGATTCTGGCGCGCGGCTCGCAGTTTTCACTCAACGAGGTCGAGGTGGTGACAGCCACAATTGACATTGGCGCCGTGCACGCGCACCGCACGACCTCTAGCCGCCGCATGCAGGCAGCTCAGTCTGAGAGCTACCCGCGCTTTACGACCGACGTGCGTCTCGACGGCGGGATGAAGATGCGCCCGGGAGTAGTCGAGACCAAGGCTGCCGACCCCGACATCACGTACCACACGCCCGAGGAGGAGATTGCGCTCGGCCCAGCGTGCTGGCTCTGGGACTACCTTCGCCGTTCGCGCACACAGGGATACTTCCTTCCCCTGTCGGGCGGTATCGACAGCTGCGCGACCGCGACAATCGTGCATTCAATGTGCCGCCTCGTCGCCAAGGCCGCAAGCGAGGGAAGTGAGTACGAACCGTAGTCAGCAAGGAACTCACTCCAGACCAGCAGGTTATTGCCGATGCGCGCCGGATGACCGGCGAGCCCGACGACTCGTCGTACCTCCCTGTCGACCCAAAGGAGTTTTGCAAGCGCATCTTCCACACATGCTACATGGGGACTGAGAACTCGTCTGCCGAGACGCGCAAGCGCGCCAAAGACCTTGCCGAGGCGATCGGCGCGTACCACGTCGACCTGAACATGGACACGGCGGTGAGCGCCGTCAAGGGCATCTTTACCATGATCACGGGCAAGACGCCCCAGTTCAAGGTCCACGGCGGGAGCAATGCCGAGAACCTTGCGCTGCAGAACATCCAGGCGCGCCTGCGCATGGTGGTCGGGTACATGTTTGCGCAGTTGCTGCCGTGGGCGCGGGGCAAGACGGGCGGTCTGCTCGTGCTCGGCTCGGCCAACGTCGACGAGAGTCTGCGCGGCTACCTCACGAAATACGACTGCTCGAGCGCCGACGTCAACCCGATCGGGGGAATCTCAAAGACGGACCTGAAGCGGTTCATTGCGTACGCCGAAAAGGAGTTTGACCTGCCAATCCTGCAGTCGTTCCTCGACGCCGTGCCGTCCGCCGAGCTCATCCCCATCGGCGAGGACAATGCCGTCCAGTCGGACGAGGTCGAGATGGGTATGACGTACGACGAGCTGAGCGTGTTTGGCCGCCTGCGCAAGGTCGAAAAGTGCGGGCCATTTGGCATGTACGGCAAACTCGTGCAGGAATGGGGCACGGCGCTCTCGCCGTCACAGATCGCCGACAAGGTCAAGCATTTCTGGTTTACACACGCCATCAACCGTCACAAAATGCAAGTTTGGACAAAGAGGTCATGGTTGCTGACGGTCTCAGGACAACTCTCACGCCGAGCGTGCACATGGAATCGTACTCACCCGACGACAACCGCTTCGACCTCCGTCCCTTCCTCTACCCGTCCCGCTTCGACCACCAGTTTGCCAAGATTGACGCGCTTGCAGCAAGTCTGCCCGACATGTCCACGCAGGCCGGCCCAGACAAGGCAAAGGTGGACTAGGGTGTAGTCGGCTGCTATGAGACCAATGAAGGCATGGTCAGTGAGCAGCCCGAGCTCACGAACGATGTGATGTAATATGCATATGGCTACTGCCCATCTCTAGTCGTAGTTTCTAGTCGCAGACGGGGAACGTGCTGTCGCTGTACGCGCACACAGCCTGGCCGCACCGCATCTCGCGCGTGATACATTCGTCAGGGGGTCAGCCGCGGCACGCCCAGCAGCTTACGTCCGCGGTGTGCGCGCCGCCGCGCCGCGTCGGTGGGTTCTTGGACGTCGTGGGTAGGGTCGTGGGGAGAGACATGGTGCGGGATGGGGTGGCGTCGTGTCAAGCAAAAGCCAATACGCGCCATATACATGAATGCGCCGTGCGTGATAGGGCACCATAGCGCTGCGGGACGACTCGCAAACAATGGGGGCTAGTGCCGCGTTGGTGTGTCGGCGTGTGTATAAGCTTGTGTGTGCGTGTTGGGCCATTCCACCGCCATGCCGCATTGCGCGCGCGCGCCGGCGCGCCGCTACAGGTTGTCGCGCCGCCGCGCCAGTGTCCTTGGCACGGCGATGTTGTTGGCGTACGAGGCAATGTTGGCCATGAGGCCCGCCGCGCCCGATCGGCCCTGAATGCGTACCTGCAAGGGGGTCAGTAACGGCGCCAGGGGGCACGACTTGCCATGATGGTGGGCTCTGCTGGATCGCCAATATTGTCCTCGCGGACTTTTTGCTTGAGCGTGTCCATGATTTCGGTCGCGGTGGAACGGTCAATGTCGTCGCGGGCGCGCAGGAGCGCCTCTGTGAACTGGAGCTGGGGGCCGTGCGCCTGGGCAAAGCTCCACCAGTCCATAAAGAACATTTCTGGACTCGCCTCGAGCATCGAGCATACCATGTTCATTACCTCAAAGGACGACTCGACCTCTGCGGGGCTCTTGTAGTGCGTGAACAAGTCGAACGCGTCGGAAATGTCGCGGCGCAGGTTGTTCGCGGCGGAAGGCATCCGCAGTGCCTTGGAGGGGCTCTGGCGCAGGCGCGTGAGGTACACGATGAGGTAGTTGTCAATCATGTCGTCGATGAGAATCTCGAACAGGGCCTCGTTGAGCCCGAGCTGGTAGTCGCCCATGTAATCACGGATCGTGGCCATGATCTGCCCCGACACTGTACCCCGCGCCCAGTCGCTCGAGAAGATGTCGTCCGTGACCTTGTTGACGTCGCTAAAGACAAAGTGCGTCAGTGTCGTTATGCATCTCTTGGCAACGTCGAGGTAGCCGTCGATAGCCTCGTTGAGCCGCTCGGTGATGACCGACTTGTATTTGTCGCTCACGAGCGGCTCGAGGCGCGCCTGCAGTGTCTCGGTGTTGTCGGCGGCACGCAGCTGGTCGTTGGCCAGCGCCATGATGTACGAATCGAGTCCCTGCACCTCTGTGCGGCCCTCGGCGAGCGCGCGCGCCTCGGACGCCATGACCTGGCTCCACTCGGTCTGGATACGGCGCATGACGCGCCCGAGCTCGCTGACGACACGGGCGAGCACCGCACCCTGGTTCGAGTCGAGCGACAGGTCCACCTGCTGGTTGACGAGCTCGAAAAAGTCGACGACGCCGTCCATGCCAAACAGACCCTCGTGGGACGGCGGCGCTTCCGTCCGCGCACGAAACTTTTCTACCTCTCCCTTCTGCATGTTGGTCGCCCACTCGTCGAGACGGGAAATGAGGAGGGTGGCATAGTCGTCGATGAGGTCCTGCGCGCGCCCGTCAAGCAATGGCGGCTGCAACCACTCGAGCGGCACCTCCTGCTTCATGTTCTGGCGGTAGCTCTTGACCCACGATGCAAGGAACAGGAGCACCTGCGCCTCAGGCACGCTCTCGACGATCCGCGTAAGCTTGGCGTTGAGCGCCTTGTGGTACCGCTTAATGTACCACTGCACAATCTCATAGTCGGAAGGGAACAGCTGCTCCATCGAGTCCTTGATGTGCACAACGTCGGCGTACAGCCAGCTCTCGAGGTTATCGATAAAGCCCAGCTGGTTACCGCCGTCACCGCCAAAGTCGTCATAATGCGCATTAAACTTGGCCTCGATGCTCGCCTCCATCGCGTCCAACATTTTATGCCGGTAATTCTTGATGACGCGTGCGTTCGCCTGCATGGAACGGAACTTTGACGCCGTGTCATTGTTGACCTTGCGCACGAGGCGCACAGCGACGGCCTTTTCGTCCTCTTTCGACTCAAACTCGACAATCTTGAGCAGACGCACGACCGTGCCGCCGTTACCCGAGCCAGCGAGCTCGACGACGACGCCGGCAATCTCCCACAGCCACGCCTCAAACTCGTTTGTAAGAATGTCGAGCGGCTCAAACCACCGCGCGAGAACCGCCTTGTCCTCCTTGGCTCCGCGCTTGGCCTGGTGCATCGTCTCATTGCGGAACACCTCGAGCTGCTGGAGCTGGAAGTGGATCGTGAGGAGGTTGGGGCTGGGGCCGACAGGGCCGCCATCTTGTGACCGGTCAGAAAGCAGGAGGCGCTCGAGGTGCTCAATCTTCTCGGCCATGTTCTGCAGCTGGTTGACCATCTTTGCCGTCTGGGAGAAATTGCGGTGGACGCCCGAGACGCGAGTAATCTTGTCAAACACCTCGCCCTCGTCCTTGTCGCGCTTGACCTTTTCCACCTCGATCATCTCTTCACGGATATGCGCGACGCTCTGCCGTGCCTCCTGCAACTTGAGAAGCGCGTCGCGCGTCGCGTCAAGCTGTGACCGTACCCCTTCCTGCAGCTTGGCGTCGAGCGTCGCCTTTTCCTTGACGAGCTTGTTCCGAAACGCCGTCAGCTTGACCAGGTCGTCTGGCTGCCGCAGCACCTCGCCCACCGCCGCCGAGGCTGAAAACGTCGCCATGGCGTGTGGTCGGGCGTGAGGTTGTGAGTGGTGTGTCGTTGGATGTCACTTGCAACATGAGCCCCGCGATGCGAGACAGACGCGGCCAGCGTGTGCGTCATGCTAGCGCGCGAGCGCGCGAGCGTTCTCCCAAGTAGACCACGTGAGGTGATACAGCCGTCCCCGCGGCCTTTATACGTGTCTATTTGTTCTGATGAATCACACCCTCCACCAGAAGTAGCATTCACACCCAGCGCGACCCAGAGCGTTCACATGCTTTCTTCACATCAAATCTCGCGCCGCCCAAGCGTGTGCCGTGCGCGCTGCACCCCGTTGCGGCGTGCGCGTGCAGGCGGGCGGGTGGGCGAGGGGGGGGCATCAATCGCGCACGACTGGCTACACGGCGAGCAGGACGAGTGCATGATCTGCACCAGCAACTGCTCGCCGCTCAGCTGTCGCCACTGGGTGGGTATCGCCACCCGTGTGCTGTCGAGGATGACGGACGGGTGGGCGAAGGAAGGGGCCTGTCTGTGCTGTGCACAAGGCTGCACTGCGCCGTGTCCTCCCTCCCTCTCCCCGTTGTCGTGCGACGCGAGACAATGCGACTGGCGGTACTGGCGAACCATGCTGAATGCGTGCGCCCAAAGCTCCAGCCAAGCCCACCTCGAATCCATCTCTGTGACTCTCAAGTTGCCACCCGACCATACGTTGTTGTAACTCGTCCTTTACACACATCTCTACACCTCTGGTACTCGTCCATACTACTCCCCTCCCCCCGCTCTAATCACACCTCGTCTGCGTGCAGTCTGTTTGTATGTATAGCCGAGGGGGGGGGAGGAGGGGGAGTCGGTGGGTGGGGTGAGGTGAGAGAGTGGCTAGCCGCCGCGCCACGGCCGGAGAATGACGGGATAACGCCGAAGGAGAGACACTTACGTATGCCCTTTTTGTGTTTGGGTGGCATGTCATAATATTATTTGTTTGTTTGTGTGTGTGTGTGTCAAAATTGTGTCGGGAAGGAAGGAGGGAAGGTGTGCGTGCGTCAGAGGGAAGGTGAGTATAAAACCCCCCTTTGGGCCCCCGATTGGTACCGGCCCCATAAAAACCCATCTGCTTTTTCGTGTTTTTGATTTTTTAAAAGTCACGACTGTTTTGCCTCACACGGCCCACCCCACCGGTTCTCGCCGCACTCTCACCCCACCGCCACCCACCCACCCACACCTTCCCTCCACCCTACTCACCACCACTCCACGCGGCGACACCGGCAACTCTCCTCCCTCCACCACCATTTCTGTGCCCGTGACCACCACCACCCACCGCTTTGATACCCTCCACTCCGCACGTCCATCCAAACACCATCCATATACCTCCTCGTCACCGTCGCCGAGCACCGTGCATCGGTACATAGGTCGGCAGCTCACAACACACTCCACAAAGGTGGGTGCTCATGCCAATCACCCAAACAACATCAACAATGCATGACCACGCAATGGTTCTACCCCATCCCTCCTCCTTGCACTGATACCTAAATGCTGACACGCTGCGTCGCTTTCTTCTCTCTCGTCACTTTGTCTTCGCCGCAACGCTCGTCCTGCCGCTCTTCACACAGCATGTCCGCCGAGGCCGCCCCACAGCCACCGGCGCCATCGGCTGAGGCGATCGAGGATGGCCCAGCCAAGCCTCTCATCAACCCCCTGCAGAGCGACAACCGCCCTCCTTCCTCGACGGTAGTCGAGCCGCCGCGCTCGCCCAAGCCCGCGCTAAACACGAGCGGCACAGTGACCCCCGCAGCCGAGCACGAGACGAAGCAGCCGAACGGGAGTGCCGAGGCCGAGGCGGAAACGCCAGCAGCGCCAGCGCCAGAGGACGCAGAGCCCGCGGCGCCGGTTGCCGCCGAGAACGAGGCGTCCTCCTCGTCCACCGCTGCACCCTCGCTGCCGGCTGAGCCCGCGGCCGCTCCCGCCGCCCCCGGCACGTCGCCTCTGCCTGGCGCCCACCCGACGCCAGCCGGAACCACCTTTGACCCCATCTCTGCTGGCCCCTCCGCCGAGGCCGCGCCATCCGACGCCATGGACGTGGATGCCGCGACGCCCACGTCAGCAGGCATCAAGCGTCCTGGCGAGGACCTCGAGTCGGACGGCGCCAAGCGTGTCAAGAGCTCTACGCCGCCAGTAGCTGAGCCTCCTACCGCTGCTCCAGCTCCTGCCGCCGAGCCAGCGCCCACCGCCGCTGCCGAGCCAGCGCCCGCCGCCGCCAACCCCACGCCCGCCCCTGTTACAAAGGCCGAGCCAGAAGCTGCTCCAGCTCCTGCCCCCGCCACATTGCCGTTTGACTCCAGCGCCGGGGGCGTCGTTCTGCCTTGGGAGAACTTCGTGCCGACAGAGTTCCCGTCGCCGGGCCCCACGACCCCATGGACGGTGACGCAGCACAAGTACCTGCTGGGTACTATCCGCTCGATGCTCAAGTCGAACAACTCTGCCAACTTTCGGGACCCGGTTGACATTGTGCGGTTCAACATTCCCCACTACCCTAACATCATCACCCACCCCATGGACCTCCGCACCGTCGAGACCAAGCTCATTGCGTCGGATCCCCGCGGGCCACCCAAGGACAAGAGCAAGTCCAAGTGGGACCCGTCCAAGGGCACATACGCCAACGTTGCCGAGCTCACTTCCGACGTCCGCCTGATCTGGGAGAACACGCGCAAGTTTAACGGCCGCGATCACATTGTTTCGAACGTTGCTACCAAGCTGCAGGAGCAGTACGAGAAGGCGCTGCGCACCCTGCCGGCCGAGGTCGCGACGCCGGCGGCCGCGTCGCCCGCTGCGTCGTCGCGCCGTGGCTCGATGGCCCAGACCCCCACCATTCGCCGGGACGCCGAGTCTGGTCGGCCAAAACGCGAAATCCACCCCCCACCGTCCAAAGACATCAACTACGACTCGCCCGGCGCGCTCCGCAAACCCAAGCGCCGCAACGACCCACAAATCCAGTGGGCCGCGCGGACGATTGGTCAGCTCGAAAAGACGCAGAAGTACTTTGAGCTCGTTGCGCCGTTCCTGTACCCAGTCCAGGAGATTATCGCTGCCGTGCCCGACTATGCGACGGTCATCAAGAAGCCGATTGACTTGATCATGATCAAGCAGCGTCTCGAGGACAACGTGTATGAGGACGTGAGCGAGGTCGACGCCGACATGCGTCTGCTGGTGAAGAACGCGCGCACGTTCAACCCGCCCGGCGACTCTGTGCACAACGCGGCGACGGGGCTGTTGCAGCTGTGGGAGGAGAAGAGCCGCGGGATGCCGCCCAAGCAGGAGCTGCGCGAGCCGAGCGAGGACCCATTAGCGGACGGGTTCGAGAGCGACGAGGACGACAAGGACACGGCGCGCCTGCGTGACGCCAAGGCGGAGCGTGCTGCGCTGGACCGCGAGATTGCCGAGCTCGAGGCCAAGATTGCGCGCAAGCCCAAGCGCAAGCCATCCAAGGCCGCTCCAAAGTCCAAGCCTGCGCCGCGCAAGTACTCTGCCGCGAGCAAGGCGTCGCCGGGCGGCGCGCAGGCAAACGGGTCGTCTGCACCCAAGAAGCAGCGCAAGCCCAAGGAGCCCGTGTACCGCGACGAGGAGGACAGCGAGGACGAGGTGCAGAGCATCACGATCCAGCAGAAACAGGAGCTGGCCGAGAAGATCCAGACCGCCGACGCGGACATTCTCGGCCAGGCAGTCGACATTATCCAGGCGACGACGAGCATTGAGGGCGACCAGGAGATTGAGCTCGACATTGACTCGCTCCCACCCGACACGGTCCTCAAGCTGTACAACCTCGTGTGCAGAGGCCGCAAGCGCGGCAAGAAGGCCAAGGCCGTCCCGCGCAAGAGCGGGTTTGGCGGCGCCCCCGGCCGCAAGCACCTCAACGAGCAGGAGGAGGCCGACCGCATCCGCAAGATGGAGGCACAGCTCCAGTCGTTCGAGTCGCGCGGCCCCGCCCAGGCCTACGACGAGGAGTCGTCGGACGAGGAGGAGTCGAGCGACGAGGAGTAGTAGTTTGGGGTAGCAGTCGTCTATTGCGCGTGTCGCGCCACATGTACCGAGAATGTAGACGTCTCGGTCGCATATCTAATATGCAGCATTACATTGTCAGTTATGCAACATTACATTGTCAGTTGGGAGGCCGGGATGTAAGCTGTGGGCAGATTACGGATCGGCAAGGGTTGGTTCTGAGTGCTCAGCTCCTACAGTACAGCTTTGAGCTTCTCGAGCTTTGAGCCAG